>CM028132.1:830690000-831172500 GCA_016271365.2 Neoceratodus forsteri | reverse complement strand
CAGATGATGCAGTCAAAGTCATAAAGATTGCTGAACCTGGTACTTGGTTAACCAATGCAGACATCATGGATGCCTTCAGATTGTTACCTATAAATCTTTCTCCTCTGGCATGTATATGGGATATTATGGAGAAACCAGTATTACTTTGCAGTTCATTTAACCTTCAGATTTGGGTCAGGCTGCCTGTGCAGCGGTAGCACTACCACTTGAGATGTCGATGACCCAGTTCAGATGCACACCTGGGGTGTTGGAGGGCTGGCCAGGAGAAGAGGATTAATCATTTGCAGGACTGCAGTCCTCCTCCAGGGAGGGAGGGTATGCCAAGCGCAGTGATTGCCTGGCCCCTGGCAGAAGCTGGGGGAAAGGCAGCCTGGGCCAGAATGTCAGGAGGCATGGCAGACATCAGCACACATCATGCGGGAGCATGTGGTGTGTGTCCTGATGACATTTCATGCCACGTTTCTCAGGGGCACCAGGAAAATGAGAAAGTAACTGACAGCAGGATGGTAATGAGCACTCACAGGGCCCACACCCAACTAGCTGAGCATGGTGGTCCAAACTGGATCCAAACCATGGTGGGAGTTGGGAAACCCCACCAACACCATCAAGAAGGGCAAGCCCTGGGAGGTGATGGCTTGCTATAATTCCCAGTGGAGGTTGGGTTGACAGGGCTGGGGTTCTCATCCAAAGGAGGCCAACCAGGAGGAGAGAAACAAAAAGGAAAAAACCTTTAGATCTAAAATCAGACATAGCTTGTTAGACTCCTTTTCTAGTTCATTGTGCTGGATCCTCTTTAACGCGTAAAGACATCCTTTTGTGTCTGTACTCGCCTCTTAATGTAATGCATAGAGGTGATTGGCCCAGTCCTGACAGACTTAAGCCGGTGCTCATTGGAGTCAGGGGAGTTCCCCATCTCTCTGAAGGAGGCTGTGGTTACCCTCCTTCTCAAGAAACCATCACTTGACCCAGATTCTCCTGCAAACTACAGACCTATCTCTAACCTTCCTTTTATAGGGAAGGTGATTGAGAAAGTTGTTGCACAACACTTGGTGAACCATCTTACCATCCATGATAGCTATGATCCCGGCCAGTCTGGTTTCCTTAAGAGGCACAGTACTGAGACTGCTCTGGTTCAGGTACTCAATGAACTCCTGATGGCTAGAGACCGAAAGTGCCACTCCATCTTGGTCCTTCTGGATTTCTCTTCAGCTTTTGACACCTTAGACCATGGGGTACTTCTTGATAGCCTGTGGTTCATTTGTGGCCTGTTGGGTACAGTCCTCAGATGGTTCCATTCTTTCCTCACTGGTAGGTTGCAGAGAGTAGTATCAGGGATTTTTTCCTCTGACACCTACTCCCTGCCTTGTGGGGTTCTGCAGGGTTCAGGGTTGTCCCCCATGTTGTTTGCGGTGTATATGCTTCCACTGGGAGACATTATAAGACAGTATGGACTGAGTTTTCACTGTTTTGAAGACAATACTCAGCTGTATCTGTCTTTTGTGGCCAACCAGGATAGTGCACTCCCACTTTTTTTCTAACTGTCTCACTGAAATTGAAGACTGGATGAATTCCAGCTGGCTGAAATTGAATCCTGACAGGACGGAGGTGTTGGTAGTGGACCCGGGTCACCAGATAGAGGGATTGGTTACTGGGTGGTCATCTGGGCTTTGGCTTGGGGGCTCCCAGCTCCTGATCTCTGAATGGGTGTGGAATCTGGGGGTGATATTTGACATTGGGTTGACACTTCATTCTCAGGTGTCTGCCATGGTAAAATCCTCTTTCTACCACCTGAAGAACATCACCCAGATTAAGCACCTCGTTCCGTCCAGCTACCTTCCAACCTTGGTTTACGCTTTTGTGACTTTGCGCCTTGACTACTGTAACTCCTTGTGTCTAGGGCTTCCAGGGGTTGATATCCACCTCTTGCAGTTAGTGCAGAAGGCTGCAGCCAGGTGACTGTCTGGGTCAACTCAATCCAGTCATAGTTCACCTGTGCTGCATGCTCTGCACTGGCTGTCTGTTCAGTGGCGGATCACGTTTAAAGTTGGCTTTCTGACTTTTAGAGCCCTGCACGGTCTGGGTCTGAGTTACCTACAAGAACTTCTGACTCTCTACTGCCCCCTCAGACCCCTCTGCTCAACCAAGGAGGTATTGCTACAGATTCCAATGGTGTGTTTGAAGATCTTGGGAGTTTGGGCTTTTGCCTTTGCCGCCCCGTCCCTGTAAAATTCTCTACCTCGTTGGATATGAGAGTGCCAGACAGTGGAGAGCTTTAAAATTGCATTAAACATAGAAACATAGAATTTGACGACAGATAAGGACCGCTTGGCCCACCCAGTCTGCCCATTTCCCTACCTATGGATAAGCTGCAGATCCTAGTTAACCAGCAGCCTATTTCTTTCTACCCCCACCCCCTAGAATTGACTTATGGTTGTCCATGCATGCTTGAATTCAACCACTGTTTTTGACTCTACAACCTCCTCCGGAAGGCCGTTCCATGCATCCACAACCCTTTCTGTGAAAAAATACTTCCTTACATTACCTCTGAGCTGCCCCCCCCTCTATCTTCAAATTGTGCCCCCTTGTTCTTGCACACCTCTTTTTTTGAAAGATGCTACCCTCTTGGACTTTGTTGATTCCCTTGAGGTACTTGAAAGTTTCTACCATGTCCCTCCTCTCCCTCCTTTCCTCGAGGCTATATATATTAAGCTCCTTTAGTCTGTCTTCATATGTCTTCTGGTGCAGACCATGCACCATTTTAGTTGCCCTCCTCTGGACAGCTTCCATCTTGTCTATGTCATTGCGGAGATTGGGTCTCCAGAACTGCACGCAGTACTCCAGATGGGGTCTCACCAGCTGTCTGTACAGAGGGATAAAAACTTCCTGTTTTCTACTGGTGATGCCTCTCCCTGTGCATCCCAGTATCCCCCCAGCCCTCCTTACTGCCCTCTCACATTGCTTGCCCACCTTTATGTCATCTGATATGACTACCCCCAGGTCCCTTTCCATTTTTGTTTTGGTTAGTATCTCACCCCCCTTTGTGTACTCTTCCCCTGGCTTTTTGTTTCCCAGGTGCATTACCTTGCACTTCTTATCATTAAATCTAAGCTGCCATACATTTGACCATTCCTCTAACCTTGCCAAGACCCTTCTCATCCTTTCCACCCCACCTTGTACATCAACTCTGTTGCAGATCTTTGTGTCATCTGCAAAGAGACATACTTTTCCTTCCAGTCCCTCTGCAATGTTGCTTACAAAGACATTGAAGAGGACTTGTCCTAATACTGAACCCTGCGGCACCCCACTAGTAACCCCCCTTTCTTCAGAGTGGACTCCATTTACTATTACCCTCTGTGTCCTATTCTCCAGCCAATTCTTTACCCAGGCTATCATCTTGGGACCCACTCCCAGGCTGGCTAACTTGTATATTAATCTTTTGTGTGGGACTGAGTCAAATGCCTTGCTAAAGTCTAGGTAGGCCATGTCCACAGCCCCTCCCTGATCTTCTACTTTGGTCACCCAGTCAAAGAAATCTATTAGATTCATCTGGCATGACCTTCCCACTGTGAACCCATGCTGCCTTGGGTCCTGTGCCCCTCTGGCCTCTAGGTACTCGGCAATTCTTTCCTTCAGAAGTGATTCCATCATTTTCCCTATCACTGAGGTTAAACTAACAGGTCTGTAGTTTCCTGCTTCTGCCCTGCTCCCACCTTTGTGAAGGGGAATCACATATGCCCTCCTCCAGTCCTCAGGTACCACCCCATCCTCCCATGATTTGTTAAAGAGGGTAGTCAGTGGAGTCACTAGTTCTACCCTTAGTTCTTTTAGAATTCTGGGATTAATCCCATCAGGCCCCATTGCTTTGTCCACCTTCAGTTTTAAGAGTTCTTTCAGAACCTTTTCTTCTATGAATGGGCTGGTATCAACTTCTGTATCCAGAGTGTTTCTATTGTTTGTTTTAGGTACCTCCCCCTCTTCATTTGTAAATACTGAGCAAAAATATTTGTTTAGTATCTCTGCCTTTTCACTGTCACCCTCTGCCCACTCCCCCTCCCCTTTATTAAGCCTCACTATCCCTCCCTTAGTCTTCCTTCGCTCCCTGATGTACCTAAAAGGTTTTTATCCCCCTTCTTAACTGAGTTGGCTATCTTTTCCTTGGTTCGGGCCTTTGCTGTTCTGACTGCCTTCCCAGCTTCCTTTTGCTTTAACTGATACAATTCTCTGTCCTGCTCCTTCTGTGATTCCTTGTACTTTCTGAATGCTTTCTTTTTCTCTTGAACCTTCACTGCCACCTCCTTTGAGATCCATAGTGGTTTCTTACATCGTTTTGTTTTGTTTATTTGCTTCACACAAAGGCTTGTTACCTCTGTGATGGCAGTTTTTATTATTCTCCATTGTTCTTCCACCCCCCTCCTTCCTGCCCATTTGCTAGTGCAGTCCTTAGGCACTCACCCATTTTGGCAAAGTCAGCCCTCCTGAAGTCCAGTACTTTTGCCTTTGTATGGCTTGACTCTATTGCTGTGTTTATTGTGAACCATACTGTTCGATGGTCGCTAGATCCCAGATGGCTACCCACTTCTACATCTGTGATCCTCTCTCCATCTCCATTTGAGAAGACCAGGTCTAAGATTGCTCCTTCTCGAGTGGGTTCCAATACTAGTTGTCTAAGGCATGCCCCCCTGTAGGGCATCTAGAATAACCCCACTCTTAGAAGTGGCTGCTGCAACTGCACTCCAGTTAACATCTGGCATATTCAGATCACCCATCAGCAATATCTCCCCTTTATCTGCCATTCTAAGTATACCTTCTATCATTAAAAAACCTACTTATTCACTCATGCTTTCCCTCATTTTTAGTATATGTAATTGTATATTTTAGATTGTTACTTATTTTATTAATTCAGTGAATGTATGTTATTAGAGATGTACAGTGCTTTGATAGTTTTGATATTGGGCTTTATAAATAAAATGTACTATTATTTATTAATATTGTGCTGCCCCGTCTGGACAGCTTTCTCCTCATATACTCTCCAGACTCTCCTCTGCTGCAAACATCACTTGCCTTTATCATTTGTTTTCATTATTTAACATCTCCCTAGCCAAAGACAGAACTCAAGGACCTATTACAACCTTGGAATTTTTAGACAAAATAACTAGATTCCCTCAGTATGGAAGCCCATCTCCCTTTAGAGAAACTTCAATGCTTATCGACACTGGTCCATTATTTTACATCAAAATGATCCTGTATTCAAAGAAAACTGCTGTCATTATTGGGCTGCTTCAGCTTCATAATGAGAATAATTCCTCAGCGCAGGAGCTTCATTACATATCTGCAGATCTAACCTATTCAGTCACTGTCCTAAATCACCATATTTCAATCACTGTTTGTGCCTGTTCACAACTGACCTTGTGGTTCCACTTCCTCAAGATCTGGAATGTCATATCCACGCTCTGTAAGGATCCAATGCCCAACTCAAACTTTTACGTATTTACTGATGCCACTCCAGCTTTTGGTTTCTCTGCAGTACTTGATCCTGTCTGGTTTGCTTGTCAATGGCCATGTAAAAATGTAGACACTCCTTATTTTCATTCTACTTCCTCCTCATTTGAAATCTATCCCATTGGTGCAACTGCCATTACTTGGGGACGCCTATGGAGCAATCAGGTTGTAACATTCAATTCAGGCAACTAGGCAACAGTAGCCATGATTTTTTTTTCAAATTGAATATACTTTATTGAGTTCTGATACTTATAATAGTATAAACCAGCGACTGTCAGGATATTGTAGTACAGTTATCAATATATCCAGCAAGGCAAAGAGTATACTGACCCTCGGAACTGTTTTACTATTGTTAACCCCTAAACCGTGTAACAGGAAACAAAACAAAAAACCTAAGAAAAAAATATATATACTAAATACTAAATGCCCCCAACTCCTCTCCCCCTCACCATTCTCCCCCTCCACCCTTCATCCACTGCCACAGATGGATTGGGAACTAATACGTATAGACAACTACTATTAGACATACTTTATCTGACCAGTATGGTGCCCAGATGTATTAAAGGCTTTGGATATCACTTAGACTGCCAGTAGTGTATAAAGAGGTTCCCAAAGGGTATTGTACTTAGTCATATTGTTGGACATGCTTGCAGTAAGGTGCTCTGCTTATAATACTTATAACCTCTTTATACCATTCGAGGTAAGAGGGGATATTATGATCTAGCCAGTGCTGAAGCATTACCTTCTTAGCACATGCTACAATGAGAGCCATGTGCAGCCTCTGATTGCCAATCACCTTGTCAGTATAGTCCCCAATTATGCAAATTTCCTGAGAGAATTTAGCCTATAATCCTAGTAAGGGGTCCAACCGGGTTTGGAGGGCCATCCAAAAGGGGCTAACTTTTTCACATGTCCAGAGAGTATACATGAGGGTCCCAGGTTCTTTATCACATATGGAGCAAACATTCGTGTGGAGCAGACCCATTCTATGCAATTTGACCGGGGTATAAAAAAGGTTGTGAATTATCCTGAATTGCATAAAGTGATATTGGCCCCATTTAAGGAAAGCATATAAGTGCTTCCAGATTGATGTCCAATTCCTGACAGGGAGAGAGCATGGAAGAACCTGATCCCAACAGCAATACCTTGGACCATCTGATATTGATTGCCGTGATCGATAATAGTATGAGACCAAATGAGATTTAGGCATCAAATTAAATAAGGGGAGACTAGTAGTACTGAATTGACTATGCCAGGGACCACTGCCAAAATGACTTAACAGTAAATGAGAAATTTGAAGGTATCAAAAAACTGAGTTAACAGGCCAACCATATTGTGAACTCACCTCTTGGAAAGACATCAGTTTATGGTGGACTACCAGGTCACTGACCAAGTCTATATTACATATTGCCTGAAAATAGGCAGGATTGTTGCCTAGTGCACTTACCCGGTTACCAAAAGCTAATAAATAAATAATAAAATATTCATGTTGGGCCAGAATCTGTTCTTGGAGAGCATTTTTCCAGCAATCATAAAATTTGGATTCCCAAAAAGTGGCTGGGAAATAGCCAGACTTGGATTACTCTTCAAATATGAGTTAAGTTTGACCTGAGTCTGGAGAGAAGCTCTCAAGGGTGAATGTTGCAGTTGTTTTGGTGGTATTTTCCTAGTGAGAAAAGGAAGAGAATGGATATCCAGTCCCATAGCCCTACATAGATAATGCTCAATCTCCACCCAAAGGGGAATGTAGCCATCCAAAGGACTTACAGTACTCCTGGAGGCTTCAGCCAGTAGGAGAGTTTAGCCAAATGTAGTGCCAGGTAATTAAAAAAGAAGTTGTGTGGTTGCAGTCCCACATCATACTTCCGACATGACAATTTAGGCCAGGCCCACCTGGCCTGCTTCCCCAGCCAAAGGAAGGAAGCAAGCATCCTATGAACTTTGGCAAACCATAACTGGGAAAGTGGACCATTGTACATCTGCAAAGGGTTTAGCAATTGAGGAAGAACATTCATTTTTAAAACACTCAGTCTCCCCCAGATAGAGAGAGGTAGGAGAGACTGATTGATATCTACCTTGAGGTGAGCAGTTATGGAGTACAAATTATATTGTTTCATTTTACAAGGGGAGGTACTAAGGTAAATTCCCAAGTATTTCATTTTATCTCTCCTCCATACCAAGTCAAGATGATCTAAGTTTGATTTAAGAGTTGCATTGTTCAGAGGCATAATCTCAGTTTTACTAAGGTTCAATTTATAATTTGAGATTTTCCCAAATGGAGAAATAAGCTGGAGGACTATAGGAAGAGATGTAGTTGGTGAAGAGACATGCAGCAAAATGTCATCTGTATACGCTGAAAATTTGTACTCCTTACCACCTATAGAGATTCCATAGATACTGGGGGAGGAACTGAGTTTCCAGAGAAGGGGTTCCAAAAATAAATTAAAAAGATACAGAGAAAGGGGACATCCTTGCCGGGTTCCTTGAAGAAACAGAAACAGCATTGATAAGGCACCATTACAAAGCACCCCAGCTGATGGAGAAGAATATAAAACTTTTATCCACTGTATAAACTCTGGAAGAATACTATATTTAGGAAGCAAACAGTAGCCATGATTAACAAAGGCCGGTCATTCTCCCATTCTGTAATGAACTCCCCGAGACAATTGACATGGACCTCTTGAACCCACCACATCAGAATTTCTAGTGTGTATATACCTGGGTGCTCTAGCTTTCTAGCTGATTGTATTTCTTGTCTTAAGTTTATGTAATTCAGGGATACTTCTCTGCAGGCTGAAAAAGAGATAACTCCTCCTCTGCCATTCCATGAGCTTCAAATGACCTGGCCTTTTATTTAAATCATGCCAGCTCAACTACATGGATTTCCTTAGTCACTGCTAACCTATCTGCCTACAAATTAGCATGGAATGAATTCACTACATTTTATGCCCCCCAAAACATCGATCCATTACAGTATTTAATTCCTCATGTTCTGACATTTGCATCTTTTTGCTCCCAGTTATTTGACTTAACAGCCACAACAAACAATACATTACCAGTATTCAATTTACCATCACGTCCATCCATTCCTATACTTCCTGCTCCTACTTATCTTGTCCAGTGATCAATAATTTTCATCATGGCTTGAAAAATTCCACCTCACAGGATCATTAAACAAGAAAGCCCATACATTACAGTGTGTATTCACAAATGAGAATATTAAAAGGTGGAATCTTTGGATCCTTCTCTGATCTTAACATCCAAGCAGCCATGACCTTGACCATCTCTGGATTTTTTACAACCTAAAGAATTTACAGCAGCATCTTCTGTCTTCATTCCAGCAATTAACCTCACTAACAACTGCATAAAGAACATATCAATGGATCACTCAGTCCTTACCCTGCCTAGATCAAAAACTGACAGAAAAAAACAAAGGAATCCATGTATTTATAATGCAACAAATTCAGCTTGGTGTCCTATCAAAGTGCTTAACCATCTGCAATTCATGGAAAACATACCTATTCCATTCATCTGCTCCTATTTTCTGAAAATTATTCCATCATTTTTACAGCTGCATAGCAGAGCTATGCTGATATATTGCAATGTAAAGTAGAAACAGGGGACTGTGGAAGCATGTGACCAGACACTAGACATGTTGCAAAGTTTTAATTCACCAGCGAAGTTCCTGGAAAGTCACCAAGTTCACCTCCGTGGAGCAATTTGCAAATTTGTGTTATTAGCTTATAAATTTACCTAAACTCAAATTGCAGAATTTTATCCATGAATGGCTGAATTTCACTGGTGAATGCCAGAATGCTGCCATTTGTGGGTGAAATTCAACAATTCATGGGCAAAATGCCACACTTTGTGGTGAAATTCTGCACTTCGCAGACTGATCTGCCCTTTGCAAATTGTGCTAAATCCACAAATTAATTCACAGAGCAAATTTTCCTGACTTCAATCGTCTCTACCAGATACCTAGACTGTGTCCTTTCTCAGTGGAGTTGAAGCACATTTGGTCCTCTCCATTGATGACAGTGTTGTTCCCCCCACCACCATGTATAATATTTTCTTGCTCTGTGCTCATTTCTCAGTATGGAGCCAGGTGACACCCTCACCCTCTGATTGCAATCCACATTATATGAGTCATGTTTCCCTGGTATATAGTGGTACCCCGTATTTCTATGTTTCCCTAGTGTCTAGTGGCACCCCTGCCATCCAATCACCTCTCCTTTATTTCTTTGTTTCTCTGGTGCCTAGTGACACCTCCTCTATCACAGTTCCTGTATTTCTGTAATGTTTTCCTGGTGTCTAGTGGCACCCCCACCCTCCAGTACCTGACCCCATATTAATGCTGAATGCTGCCCCTGTTGCACATGTAATGTTTCCTGGTGCCTAGTGGCACCTCCAATCCACTGATTGATATCCCCATATTTGTATAATGTTTCCTCAGGTGTCTGGTGGCATCACCCACTCTCTGATTGCCATCCCTGTATTTATATAACGTTTTCCTTGTACCTAGTTGTACCCCCAACCTCTGATGGCCATCCCCATATTTGTATAATTTTTCCCTGGTTTCTAGTGGCACCATCCACCCTCTGATCAGAGCTCTGTGTTTGTATAATGTTCCCCTGGCGTCTAGTGGCAACACCCACCCTCCATCCCTGTCCCCGTATTTATGTAATTTTCCCTGGTGTCTAGTGGCACACCACTGCCCTCTGAATGATCCCCATCCCTGAATTTATATAATTTTCTCTGCTGTCAAATGGCACCCCCACCATCTGATCCCATACCCCTATAAGTTTGCCTGGTGTCAAGTGGCACCCCAACCTCCAATCATTGCTCTGTGAGCTGCAATAAAGAAAACAATCCCTCAATGTTTTTTTCCTGTCTTTAAACCTGCAAAAAGAAAACAGCCCCCATCAATCTGACCTTTACCACCCCAATCACCCACTCAGCACTCACCACCCCACACCTCCAGTACACCTCCCCACCCTCACTCACCAGAACAGATCACAGGATGAAGATCCATTCTCCAATTGAAGATTTGTCTTGCTGCTGGAACTGTTGACTGCAATATGAGAAACAAGGTATGTGCAGTTCAATATATTTCAAGGAGGTTTTCATCTTTGAGGTATAACTTTATCATGTTTGCATGTTTTCATCCCAAATTTTCAAGATGTCCTCTTTGAATTCCAACCTCACAACTGATAGTGGTGGAACCAGGCCCAAAAGGTGAGTTTGCAGTCACATGGCAAAATCACTGTTTAGGTGGGATTTGACAATTTTTACCACAGTTGTTCATGAGGTGGGGTCATAAGAAGGCTATGCTGAAAATGTGAGGTGTAAAAATGACAAAGTTGCAAGCATACATTGAAATTATTCTACCCTCACTCATAACTTGGGTAATTTTAAATATTTTGACACCAAGGGTGGGATATTGAGACTGCGTGAGAAAGATGTGCAGTAGAGGGAGCAGGCGCAAGTCCAGTGCACCATTGCGCAACAGGCACGTTATTCAAACCATGCGCAGGACAAGGTGTGCCTGCACAACATGGCTGAATATTGCACCAGATTGCCATGGCACAATGAGAGATGCTACATTGAGCAGGGATGATGTGCAATAGCACCCTTAGGGATGCACATAGACAAAGACAGAAAGCAGCTGATCAGCAGCCATGGATGCGCCATTTGCAGAGGAGCATGCACCAGGACAGACAGACCATCCCCTCAACCCCCAGCCCCCCTGACCAGGGCAAGGCCTCCATGAACAGCACAACCAGACAGGTGCAGAATGGACCACTGACCCTTGAACCCCACTGCTGAACCACCAGCAGATGTTACCCAGCAGTCCCCACCTGCTGGGCATGGTGCCCCTGCACCATCCACCAGTCAACAGGGACCAGGAGCCAATGATGGCCAAGTCCCACCCATGCCACGGCAGCACACCATTGCTGCCACACCCCAGTACAGTGCACCTGAGACACCTAGTCCAGAAGCAGAACCAAACAGCGCATGGCACTGAAGGAAGTCTGGCACCACTGTGCCAAGGCATCCAATTGCCCTGGAGCACAAAGCACAAGTACCACAACCCCACCATGACAACCCAACACAGGCAGTGACACCTTCCATCAACACCACCACAACCCACACAAGGCACACCAGCATGGCCCACATGGAGGTGCAGCAAGGTGGGTGACCTGGCACCAGTACCCAAGGGACCCCACATGGGACAAGGGCTTCCCTGGATGTCAGCACAAGGATGAAGGCACCTCAAACACAGGGCCAGAACAAGGTCCTCCACCCATGCACCCACCCTGCCACAGCACCGGCCCCACCAGGCAACACAGCACCCTCCCATGGTGCAAGGAGGCCAGCGCCACACATGAGGCAACACACGGCACACACAATGTCCCCCCACCGAGTGACATGGGCACACCTGCAAACAGCCACACAAAGCAGTGCGACAGGCCCTGCCATCACGAGGCCCATGGTGCTGTATAACCTGTGGTCAGCCCACCCGCAGGGTGCTGGTGAGCCTGAAATGTGGCAGTCACCCCATGATCCTGGCCACCCCAATGGCAGGCACAGGGGCCTGTGACCAGGCCACCACCTGCATGCAGCAGGACCCCATGTGACAGCCACCAGACCACAGGCACCGCCCCAGTCACCATGGATAGCATGGAGGGAGCAACCAATAGTACCACCCAGAGTAGCAACAGGGACAGATGTGTGATAGTCCAGGGGCTGAAATACCAGCAGCAAGGCGCCATGCCTGCAAGGTGACAGGTATGTGCTGCCCTTGAAGGCACACCATCAGCTGAGCATGCAGTGGTGGTGGCCACATGACCATGCGTACCATAGTGGTAGTGTAGCAGCAATGGCCACAGCTGCACAGGCAAAGCACACACTGACAGGGGCAGATGGGATACAGCACATGCAGCACATCCCACTGCACACAGGTGAACGGTGCACAGGGCACACCACACATGCCCCAGACAGAGCCCATAGCCCCCACCTACACCAGTGGAGAAGCCCCACCAGGCACACCCACACCCAAGTCATCCCCACCCCACAGTAGCCATTCACACCACTGCAGCAAGGCACCATGCACCCGCTGTAAATCAGAGACTGACACGGATGTGGATATAAACAAATATATTAAAACAGAGCAACAACAGAATCATAACTTATATATAGATATGTACAACAGAGCGGGGGATGGGTTGGGACACTACATGGGAGAGGGGAAAGGGCAGGGGACAATGGTTAAGGCAAAGGTGGGAGACATGGGGGAGTGGGGTACAGCACAGGGAGGGATTGAGTGCCTCCACATGCTTCAGGCACTACTGGTGGCTCCAGTCCTCTCCTGCGACCCTGTGGTGCCTGAGGTGCCGCTGCCTGTCCCCCCGTCCATCCTCTCTAGCAGCTCCAGTGTCACCCAGATAACTATAGGATCTCCCAAAGGGTCTGCTACATGGCCTCCCAATGATGGCCACCTAGGACAAGGGAGCAGAATCAGTATGAGTGACTGCTCTGACCAACGCAGCCCACCCAACGTGCATGGCATGCATCAGTGACTGGCGCCTCGGGATGTCATGTGACCACCCACAGTGAGTGCGCTCACATGAGCCGCCCACCCGGGCAACTGTAGCCATGTAAACTGCTGCACACCTTCCCCGCCCATGCACCGTACAGCACCATCCTGGCCATCTGGCATCATTGTAATGCAGTGGGACTGCAGTGGCACAGCCAGGCACCGAGTGCCCCGACAGTCCACCTGTGACACCCACCCACATGTGCAGACCCAGAGGATGGTGCAGAGGACACCACAGGAAGTGCACTGCTGGAGGGGCCATGTGCAGAGAGGCCATGCCACACCACCACCCTTGCAACCCACCCTGCACAGGTGTATAAGGAAACATGGTAGTCACCTGTGTCCTGGTCTGCAGGGTGCTGCCAACCCACAGCACCACCACTGTGGCCTTCCCACATGGCTACTCCCCTGGCATGGCCCTGGTCCTGCTGTTCCTTGGCCAACCATGCCCTACAGCATTCCTCCAGTCCTGGGGGAGCATGGAGAGAGTCACATCAGTACACATCTAACCCATAGGCCCCACCCCCCCAGGCATCAGCTCACACAGCCTGTCTGTGTTGCAGTGGAATAGGGTGAGCAAAATGCTCCCCCACACCAGACAACACAGGAGCTGCCCCCCCCGGTGGCCTGGTCTGTTGACCTCTGTGCCCCAAGGACAGTCGGAGATGGCTAGTGATGGTCCTGGAGCACCTACCTGGCTGTAGTACTGCTCCCCACTGGGCACATGCTTGCAGGTGCCTCAGGTGGTCAGGGTCACACTGCCGGAGGTCACCATAGCAGTAGCGACATTGATCCCCGGTATGATGGCTCCCAGTGGCCTCTTCAAGCCCATCAGCCACCTCCTGCCACGCCACAGTGTGGGGCCTCTAGAGGGGCACCTGCCCAAACAGGGCACCAGCATGTGGCTCTACAAGGGCCACCAGGCTGGTCAGCTCAATGGCACTCCACACGGGGCTCTGGTGCATGGAATAATCCAGGCTGTCAACAGTGCAAAATGGTGCCCAGTAGTGCAGGTGCCCTGTGTGCTGCAGCAGCGCAGTGCTGCACTGACAGTCACAATTGTGCTGGCACCGTACTGCACAATAGGGGCAGCCATGTGGCCACATGGTGTCTAGATGGCAAAGGGCAGCTGCAGGGTTAAGGGTCGTGCTGTGCACGAAGCACCACTGTACTATTGGGAGGCCCTGTATGGTGCACAGTAGGGTGCTTGTGTGTGACCCCATGCAGTGGCCTACCGTGCTGGGTGCCATGGCACCCACAGCGCAATGGTGCAATAAGGGGCATGATGGCACTGCACCATCTGCACTATGTCACGTGTGCCCCATAGGATGTATGGTGCATAAGTGCCACAGGCACAGTAGTGGCTGTGCACTGTACTGCCTCCCGCGCTATGTGCATATGCTGTGCCGCTCCGTATGTGTCAGCACTGCGTGCATGCATGGTGTGGGTCTGATTGGGCATGTCACAGTGCTGTGCCACGAGCTGAGCATGCACAACACAATTGCACAATGTGCAGCAGTGCGATATTCAG
Source organism: Neoceratodus forsteri (assembly GCA_016271365.2). NCBI lineage: Eukaryota > Metazoa > Chordata > Ceratodontiformes > Ceratodontidae > Neoceratodus > Neoceratodus forsteri. Next base: position 831,157,873 of record CM028132.1, on the reverse strand, counting down.
CCAGTTTATAAATCAACCCATTCTGGAGTGCATCAGCTGCATTTGCATTTCATTACAGTTGCGCTATAAAAGCTACATGGAAATGCATGGGCCATGGATTGGTATTGCAGCCTTTGGAGGTATGTGCCATGCTGTGGAGATGTGGGGACAGTGGTCTGGGAGGGCTGTATGGGACTGAACAGTCCATGGTAACACCTATCCATCTCCCCAGGTTCATGCATGACCAAACATGAGGAGGATGAGGAGCAGAGGAGGATGTGGAAGCAGAGGCCCAACTTCACCAGGGCAGAATCAGATGCCCTGTTCAAGGCCTACCTCTACAGGGAGCTACTCCTTAGTGGACAGAGAGGCACACCACAGGCCCGTGGGGTGGTGTGAGGTGAGGTGAGGTGGTACGTGAGGTCAACCAACAGGGAAGCCACCAGCATTCCATGCAGGAGTGCAAGAAGAAGGTTGGCATGGACAGAAGAAAGATTAAGGACAACGTGGCTGCCATCAGGGCAGCGTGTGCAGCCACTGGTGGGGGCCAGCAAGACATGCCTCACCTGATGCCACTGAAGGAGCAGGTGGCTGGGCAGCATGCGGCATTGTGCCATTGAGGGTGTGCCCAGTGGAAGCTTCCAGATGGGTGGCAGCCCATCACTACATGGTAGGACCGGTGCTGGCAGTGTGTGAGTGGCAGGGGGCGGGGTCCAGGGCCAGGCGGAATGACTAATGGTACTGTGTTCCTTTACAGGTCCTGAGCATCTGCATGGGGCAGCAGTGGTGGGTGTGTCCACCAAGGGGGCAGCCCTGGAACCGGTGGAGCACCCATCCACCTCCATAGTACTCCGAGGGACAGACCACCTGCAGCACTGCACAGCTGTCCAGACTGATGCCTGTGGTGCAGGTGTGGATGAGGCCCTGGCTGTGTTACAGTGGGATACCAGTCATGGTGTCCTATGTGTTGAGACACAGACTGGGACCAACTCCAGTACCAATGATGACGCGACGCGTGTCCCGGACAGTGATGTTGGTGGGTCACAGGGGGAACCCATGACTGGCATCTGCCTAGGCGGCAGTGTGGGCAGTGCTGGCATGGTTGTCTGCCCAACAGCCCTTGTCCCTCATGTGTCTGCAGCATCCAGTGGGGCAATACTGGCATGCAGACATGGGAGTGGGGTTGGTAACACCGATGCAGCCACACTGGTGGTGCCCAGTGCTCAGCAGCCAGAGGGGCAGCAGCTGGACAGTGCTGATGGGGGGATGGGGCAGGGGGCAGAAATGGTGCACACCGTGAGGATGTACCCCAAGAAGGCATCACCATGCAGCACCCACCATTGTGGGGTGCTGTGCTGCAGGGTCAGGAACAACACAGGGGTCAACATGTTGGCCATGCAGACAACCCCTTGGATGCCCACAGCCATCTTCTCCAGGCCTCTGTGGATCAGCAGGTATGGCTCGTGGTAGCGGTGGATGCACTCTGTGTGGAGCTGCGCCAGGCAGAGAAGTGACACAGCAGGGACCATGCTCTGCTCCTGGCAGAGTTAGCTCAACAGTGGGTGGATGTGACCGCAGCCATTGACAGGCACACCACTGCGATGGTGACTGTCATGGCTACACTGGCCGACCAGCTGTGTGCCCAGCCACCGCACACCCCACAGAGTGCAATGTCCACCCCACATTCTCGGCATCGGGCGACCCCTGCCATGTCAATGCCAGGTTCAGCTGTGGGCATACTGAGCATGCCTGGTGCAGGCATGTTTGCTGACCTGCAGACACCTGCACGGACATGGTCGCATTCACACAGTGTCACCCCTGGGGAACCTTTGGTGCCACCCCATGAGGCCATTGGTCAGCCTGTTACAGCTGGCAGATCTCGGCAGGGCCACCCATGCATCCATGGTGGCCGTGCTGCTGTGCAGCATGACTGCCCCTTCCCCCTCCACGACCGCTGTCTGCCGCTGCCCAGTGTGCACTGTGGTGTTCCATGTGCGATGCATGGGTGTGGTGCACTTTCCTGCACTCACACGGTCCCTGTGCACACCTGCATGGTTGCTGGCCACTGTGGCATGTGCATGATGATGCCAACATAGCGCTGTATGCCACTGTACAACGGTGCTCAGTGTCAGAGACACGCACAGTGCCTGCCACTGGGAGTGGTTGTGCTGGGTCCTGTGTGGGTTTGGGGGGGGGTGTATGGGGTGGGTGTGCATGTAGCCCTGTGGGCATGGATTGGGGTGTGTGTGCCAAGTGCAGCCCTGCTGTTCTCTGCCTTTGTGTGCAGGCCCCCACCCATTCCCACACCACTGCCGCTGAACCTGCCCTAGTGTCTGCCCCTGCCTGTCCGTCTGCTGTGCCATTGCCCCCTGGTGCTTGGTCATGGCCCTGTTAACCTACCTGTGTGGTCCATAGTGCTCCTCTGCAATGGTGCCCTGGTGCTGCTGGGCCATCTGGGCCGGCCGGGGATCCCTTCGCCCAGGAGATGGCTGCCCAACACCAGCTGGACCTGTGTCCTCATCGTCTCCACCACTGTCCCCGTCCTTGACCTCAACGGCTATCCCACAGTTAGTGGCCATGTTGTGAAGGATACAGCAGGCCAGGACTAGCCCACAGGCCTTTGATGGGCTGTACTGTAGGGCACTGCCAGAGGTGTGCAGGCAACAGAACCATGCCTTCAGCAGCCCGAACCCCTCTCGATGATATTCTGTATTGTGGCATGTGCCTCATTGTACTGTTGCTGCGCTGGGGTTGAGGGGTGCTGATATGGTGTGAATAGCCAGGGCTACAGTGGGTACCCACTGTCACCTGTGTGTAGAGAGGTATCATTAGCATGGTGGTCAGTGACACTGTGCCACTGGCCTTCAAGGCTGCTCCCCATGGCACCCCTGCCCTTGCCCCACCCCCCTCATCTGCACCCATTGTCCGGTGTGCACTGCATACTCACCTACCAGATGGCCAGTGGGGATGTCCCCACTCTCAAACCTATGGCACAGTGCAGACTGGTGCCAGATGAAGTTATCGTGTGCTCCCCCAGGATGCATGGCACAGACATTGATTATGCACCCCCTGGCATCGCACACTGCCTGGCAGTTGACACTCAGGTATCCCTTGAGGTTTATATATGCTGCCCCTCTCCAGACCAGGTAGCATGCAGATGCTGAAATGGGTGCAGTCGATGGCCCTGAGCATGCCAGGCAACCGTGCTACTCTGTGGAACTCCTGCATGTTTGCTGTGCACTCCACTTGTGTGCTGGGGAAATGGATGTACTCTGCAGCATGTGGCAGAAGTGCGCTGAGGAATTGTGTGAGTAGGCATGATGCAGCCGACTGGGTTATGCCTGGTTGTGTCCCCTGTTGGTCTCTGTAAGGTGCCTGTGGCGAGCAGGCACATGACTACTGTGATATTTGTCTCCATGGACAGAACATGGCTCCGTCTTGTGGGTGCCTGCATCTCCTCAATGCACAGCTCATAGAGCCGCCTCAGAATGGTCCAGCTCAGGTGGTACCGGCCCACAATCTCGATGTCACTATACAGTTTGAAGCTGACATGGGCATGGTACAGCCTGTTCTGGGCATACCACCAACAGGCCCTTCCACGGCTGTGCCTCCCTGCTGCCTGACTCCTCACACCCCTTATTACTGCCTCCATCTGGAAGGTGGCACTGGCCATGTCCCTGGTTGGTGTCCCCCCCGGGTGGCTGACTACCTGGTTCCCCCTGCTGTGTGCTACTGGTACTGGCCCTGCACTGGGTGCACCCCTGGCACTACACCACTGCTTGCCCTGCCTCTGCCCCACTGCTCTCCTTCCTCTGTGGCATGCTCAGACCCTCACACACACACACACACACACACACACACACACACACACACACCCTCCAGTGGCTCCACATCCACCTCTTGGCCACCCCTGACTGCCTGCTTCTTTGCCTGGCTCCCTGCCACTCTGTCTTCACACTCCCCCACTATGGCTCCTCTCTAGCGCAATCATCCTCCCCTCACTTGCTCCCTTTCATATTCGCTCATATCCACTATCGCGCAACTTCCACTTGCTCTGCTGTTGTGCATGTCACCTGCTGTTGAATATGGCACTGCGCACATTATTCCTGGTTACGCCCCTGGCACTTGAGCTTGCATTCATTACCATTGCACTACAGCGCATTGGGTTTTGTACTGCGCATCTGATGCCGTTGAATATAGCATTTTGGCTCATGTCCGCTCTTGCGTGGGCACGTCCATATTGCACATGGCACAGCTGCTCTGAATACCCACCCCAAATTTTCAGCATAGCCCTTTTTTCACACCACCTCATGAATGTGACTGTTGTAATTTTTCAAATCCTGGCCAAAATGTGTTTTTGCACCTGTGGCACAGAATGATATTTTGGTGATGCGGAATCACATTTTCGTGGGGATTTGAAAATGTTCTCCTACAGGCTTCATGTGGTGGGGGTAATGAAAAGATTATGCTGAAAATTTGGTATACAAATATGGTAAAATGTCCAGATTATGACTGAAGGTTGCAGTATTTCAATGTTCACTCATAACTTTGTAATTTTCAGTATTTTGACACTAAACTTTCAACATACCCATTTTTCCACACCAACTCATAAATGTGACAGGTATCATTTTTTAAATCCTTTATGAGGCATCTTTTCACACTTATAGTGCATAATGACATTTTGGCCAATAGACTATAAATGGTACATGTCATGTTTATAACAGCGGTCATAAAATGACTATCTTGAAAATGTTGGGTCAAAATAAAAAAGAGAATTGATATATAAAGAGTGAATGTATGAAGAGTGAATGTGAACTGAATGTGTGAAGAGTGAATTTGTAAAGAGTGAATGTACTAGTCCCAGCACTTCTGTAGGTGGACAATGTCTTCCCATAGCACATGACCCAAAGGGCCCTGCACATCTGCTTGTGTTCACATATCAAGTGGAATCTTCAGCTTTCCTCGGGTCTGAAGCATCCTCTTACTTTTTAAGGTTGCATAAATACAATAATTTTGCAGGTACTGTATATTGGCTCTGACCAGAGTTTGTTTCTTTGGTACCCAGGTAAAGCCCACTAGGCACAAGTACTTGTTTTCAGTGGTGACCGAGGAGCACTGGGGAGATGACTTGCTCAGAGTCACACAGTATGTAAGTGGAGGTTGTGGGAATCAGCCCAGGTTTTCTGAATGTACCAAGGTCATTCACAGCTCATTACTTTATCCTCTAAGCTCTACTGTCAGCCCCCAAGACTACTTCTTGGTTTGTCCTCCATGTGAGGGTGTTACTGTCTCATCTGGGTCTTCAGGCTTCACATGTTTCCAGTCATTCCTTCGAAACTGGAGCAGCTACCAACACATCCAGAAAGAACATCCTGACACATATCATCAAGGTGATGGGTCACTTTATTTTATCTTGCTTTAAAACCTATATAAGAGAACCAAATTCCAAACACCGCCTGGCTTAGCACTAGTTTTTTTCATACTTCATAGAAGCCTGGAGGGAGGCTAATCTGGTGACCTTTGTTCTGCAGAGGTTCCGCCACAGTGTTTTTTCCATTCCTCCACATTACTGGGCCTATTCTGTGAGTTGGTGGAAGTGGGGTTTATTACACCACACATTGTTTTTTTTCACTCTTTATCTGTCATTTCTATTAACTGAGAGAAAATCTTCAACTGGCACCTCTACCAGGAGTAGAAATCCAGAGGAAAGAGACAAGTCAAAGTAAATCAGTACAGTTGCACAAGCACTCTACACACTGGCAGTCGCACATTAAAATAAAAGTTTCCATCCTATAGTTCAAAAGGGAGCTGTCAAACTCCTCCCCCAACCCTACATAAGCAGAGCTTTCACACAACCTTCTTGCCCTGTACATTTTCATGTCCTCCTCTCTCTCTCTCCTCCTTCTTCTCTGGAACATTACATCTGGTATGCCTCTTTAGCTATCATTTCCTTTAGCTGAGAGAAGAACCTTCTCCTGAATCTCTACCATGGGTGGAAATCCAGCGGAAAGAAAAAAGCCAAAGTAAATCAATACAGTTGCACAATCACTCCACACTGCCAGTCACACATTGAACTAAATAGTTAGGGGAACAGGTACTGTAGGATGGTGGGTTTCACACTGTTTTGGCAAGATATTGTCTTGTGTTACCCTGGGGCTACAGCTAACATATTTAAGTCAGGTGTGATGGAACTCCCAGTGAAAGTGGAGGAACTAGACTTAATCATGCATTTAGGCACTAATTATCTGAGCAGCAAAAGCATGAGGGAGGTGAAGCAAGCTTTCATGCTCTAGGTAGAGTATTAAAAGACAGCAGTAGTGGTAACCTTCTCAGAGGCACTTCTGCATTCACACCTAAATGATAGAGACCAACTAAATCTTCACCTGTTCAACAGGAGGCTAAATGGGTGGTGCATGGAACACTGATTTCAGTTAATTTGGGACTAGGGCCAAACATGTTTAAAAATGATGGCCTACATGTTAATAAGAGGACACAAGGGTGTTGGGGATGATATTGTTGCAGCAAATCCAGAAAATTTTAAATTAGAGAAGGGGCAGCACAATTGGGATCAGCTTCACAGTCACAACTGAGTGAGACATTCTGGCCTCCCACAGGTGAAGCAAGAACTAAAGTGGTCAGTAAACAAGGAACAAATGGGCCTGAGGGTAATGTACATGAATACCAGAAGTCTTGGAACAAGATCTCAGACTTACAGGTGCTGGTGGCCTAGAAACAGCTGCACATGATAGCAGTCATAGAGAAATGGGCTACACAAAACCGTAACTTGGACATGACCATAGCAAGCTCTGCATTATTCAGATAGACATGAAGAAGGGGAGAGGCTGTGGCATTATACATTAAAGATGGTATAAAGGACAAAGGGGATAACAACCTCTGGGGGCAAAAGTGGTGGAAAATCTATGGGGTCAACAAAGGCAGTTAGAGGATGATCAGAATTGTGGTGGCATAGAAATCACAATCACAGAGCCAGGAGGTGAACTGGAATATAGAGGCTATGTGGAAGGCAGCAGAACTCATGCAGAGGCTGCTGATGGGAGACTTCAATATACCAGATGAAGATTAGAGGGTCCTATTGGTGGAAAGTGCTGATAATCTGCTGTTGGTGGAAACCTGCAAGGAAACATTACCAACACAACCAGTGTAGACCTCTACAAGAGAGGGCACCACACTGGGCCTGGATCTCTTTGAAGGTGACAAGGTGCAGAATGTCACAATTTGTGATCTGCTTGGAACCAGTGATTATGTGACTGTGTGGATACTGATCCAACTAGAGCACAACAAAAGACATTGACAAGAGTATGGGACTTCAGGAGGGTGGTCTTTAGTAGAATGCATGGGATACTGGGAAATAGTCCACAATGTCCAAAATGAGCCGTAGTCATGTGCAGTCTTCCATTTTTCTTGTGGTTCTTAAAATGGTATGCTTTTCCCTGCTGGCTTGATATCATGATCCTAAAAATAATGGGGTTGGGGGAGCTAAATCACTTTTTTCTCAAAAAACTGTAAAGGGAATTCATACATTTCCTTATGAAATTATTGTAAAGGTTACTATGAGGATCCAGTATGTAAATTGCTGGGTTATATTTAAAAAATGTTAGAAAAATGCTTTTTAAATAGGGATACGGAGGCATCCATTTTGTGGACAGGAAGGGTGTTGTGATGATGTCACTGCCTCACCACTGTTAAAATTGTGCAGTGCAGCAGGTAAGAACAGTTCAACTGTGCTGTCAGGGATTCTATTATATTCTGAGGAACACAAAGGATTTTTTGTTTGGCAGAATGCAAGAAAATAGTCCAGTGCTTCTCTTTATGATAGAACAGGATCCCTGTCTGTAGGAGCAGTTTGTTTTAACCTGCTTAATTGAATACTGTTAGAGGTCATGAGGCAGTGACATCATCACAGATCCCTTCCTGTCCACAAAATGTACGCTTTCACATCACAAATTTGAATGTATTTTTCTGTTTTACTGAAACTATTTTCTAAATATAACCTAGCAAATTACATACTGGATCTTCATAGTAACCTTCACAATAATTTCTTAAGGAAACGTATGGATTCCAATTAAAAAAATCATCTTAGCACAGCAGTTCTCTGTTCATATACATTTTTTATTATTATTTCATCAGCACTGGCTTTTCTTCCCTGTTTTCTGGAAAAAGTATCTTGCTGTGAACACATTCCTACATTCAAAACTTGTTTCCAAATAGTGCTTCTAGTCTTTTGCTGATAACATAGTGAAGAGCTCACTTATTACATGTGTCTTTTTCTTTTGGGAATCTATCAGTTTCCCACATACAGTATGTGGCCACTTTTCTTAACCTCCTCAGTGGTACGTTGGTGTGTGCTGATGTGATGATGTCAGTGCACATCCCCATACCTACTCTGTCTGGTAGAAGCAGGATCATCTAGATGACCCCATTGCACTGCTCTACCTAGGCCCAAATGGTGGGGCAAAGAGCATTAGGTACTGGTGAAGTGCCGGTCATGCCAGTCTGGGTTATTATAAATAGTGAAGTGCTGTTCTTTTCTACAGAAATATTTTGTATGACAATTTTACCTGTGATATTGTTTTTATTAGTGACACATACTTTTTGCTGGAATCATGACTATGTCACTGTCCTTTTCTGTTTAGATTTTGATTTTCTTGCTAGATTTTTTTACTCCTAGTTTTGTTGATGTAATGCATTTTTTATTCCTATATGATTACTGTTCCTAATTTGAAATGTCACAGTGATCTATTCAGGGAAGTAGACTGTAGAAAATATTAGAAAAAGAGGTACAGTAGTGGGCAGCAAATGGAAAGCTTATATGAAGGGTGTAGACAAAGCTAGAGAATTTTGTGCAAGGAAGATAAGAGCAAAAAAGCCAATGTGGTTCACAAAACTGGTAGGAGAGGCCGAGAGAGACAAAAGGAAAGCATTCAAGATATACAGTGATATCTAAAAGGATAAGGACTGGGAAGCATGCCTACTAAGAATAAGGGAAACTACAAGAATAGTGAAAAAAAGCAAAGGCTGAGGCAAAGCTGAAACTGGTACAGGAAATGAAGCAAGGAGACAAAGTCCTATCAGCATGTGTTTGATAAAGAAGCACAAGGTTAAGGAAAGAAAAGTTAGGCTAGAGTAGGGGGAAAAAAACTAAGGCTGACATACTGACCAAATATTTTTTAGTATTTACAGCAGAAGAAAATGGAATGCTATCTGCCAGTTCAGTTGAATGGATGGCTGGATGGGGGGAATGGAGATCAATAGCAAACCCATCACTGAAGGAAGGGTAGTGACAGGCCTGAGGGCACTAAAAGTAGACAAATTAAGGGAAATCATTTGGGTTCATGACCGCAATGGCTGCTTGAATTCTGAGCTCCCAGTCGACCTGAATCACTACCCTATTTTGATAACTTTATCAGCAGCCCACAGCTTTTGTTTATAGAAATAATACTTTCTCGAGGCATATGGAACAATCGACTGGATTTGCAAGAAGATATAGTGGCATCCAAGTGGAAAAAAGAAAGGTAAGAATCATCACCTGCACAGACCTCACTGGCCCCCAAATGCCGCATAAGACCTTGAGGAGCTGCTCGCCATCCTGAGACCCAGGACCTCCTACTGGAATGAATTGCAGCAACAGTGGAAACAATTCTGACCACCCTAGTACAGACCCAGGCTAGCCTGTCTCACCTCACTAGCTGAGTTGTGGTCATGGAAAAACAAATCACTCCCTGCACAAATGGGAGGAAAAATGTGACAAGAGACCGGATAAAATGAAACAGCAAATTGAATGATTGAATTACAAGCTGGAAGACCTGGAGGGAAGGGGCGAAGGAAAAATATCCATATAATTGGACTACAGGAAGGCATTTAGGGGAAGAGACCCAGTACGCTTTCTGCAAAACAATCCCCCAGTCTGGCTACAATGGACCCGACAGAATATGTAATTGAAATAGAATGAGCTCAGAGAATAAAGAGAGCTTGTACAATGTCTGCCACCAACAAACCTAGACCCTTCATATTTAAAGTAATCTGCTTTCATGGCAAAGAGATTTATTTATTAGCTTTTGGTAACCGGGTAAGTGCACTAGGCAACAATCCTGCCTATTTTCAGGCACGACCCGGGAGAGTACAAGATGGAATACAAATAAGCACAATTGTACAAATTCATAAATAAAAACAACAACATAGTGCATACAATATAATACAGGTTAGAGTACATTTTACCAATAGGTCAATTCCCGGCCAGGAGACCTAATGGTGATTAAGTCTAGGTGCATTTGCAGTTTCCAAGGGTGTAGAGGTGAGAGAACAGTGAGCTCTTAAAAACACAGTGGGAGGTGGAATTTTTAACCTGCAGGGGTAGCGAGTTCCAGAACTTAGGAGCAAAATTGGAGAACACCTGTTCACCCATTTTTGCAGCACAGGGTCTAAGAGAGAGCATTGGGATGGAAGAGGACCTAAGGTGCGGGAGGGGGAGACTGGGATAAGCAGGTCAGCCAGACAGTCCAGATGTGGTGGTCTAGTAAGTAAGTCAATAAGACAACCTAGGGAGTAAGCCTGAGGTGATAGCTAGTTTAGGCCGGAGTATAGGAGGCAATGATGAATTAGGCGAGGGGCAGAAAAGGCAAACCTACAGATATTGTTGTAGGAAGTGTTCCATTTGACGAGCACACTGGCAGAGGCAGGGAAAAGAACTGGGAGTGCATATAGGAGCTGCAGAAGTACTCCTCTAGCTACATTAAACTGAATAAGGCAAGAGATCTTCAAAATATTGAGGTGGCAGGAAATCGGCTGTCATTCTACTCAGACTATTCGAGGTCCATACTGGAGAGAAGATGATTCAATTAATTAAAACAGGACTTATGGAACTGGGGTCTTCTGTGCCCTTTCCGGCCATCTGTACACCTGTATGAGTGTGCCTATCAATAGGGCACCAAAACTTAAAATTTGCCACCCCTTCCCTGAGGTCCATCCCTCCTGGAGTTAGAATATATAGTTTGGGGGGGCATGGGGGTGCAGCCCTCCCGCATATATTCCTGGTGGTGAAATAAAAATCTTAGCACCCTAATGATGGTCACGCCCAGACAGGCGCATTCCGATGGTGGAACCCTCATGTACTCCCTGCACTACTCTTCAATACTACAAGTTAATTACAAGGGAACCATATGCCAGTTCCAGTCACTGAGAGAGGCCAATGCCTTCTTCCAGGACTGACTAGGACCGCTGACCACAGAGGATCAACAGATGATAAGCACAAGAGGGAGACCAAAAAAAGCAGAAACTCAGAGGGCTATGCAGGACCCCCCAACCTCACCACCATTACTGGAGAATCTGCACGCTGAAACGGATCACTGACCCTCCTCAGGAAATCATTAAAAAAGCAGACTTGCCACCCCCATGTCCAAGAAGGTAACCAACCCACTTTTAAGTCTGAGTGTCTCATGAAAGTACGTATTCTTTTTTTTTTTCAAGTCAGCCTAATGGAAGGGGGCAAAAATATTTTTGCTAGGAGACAATTATACAAGACTGCATCCATTTTGGCACAGGCTGCATGTGCTGTAACGAAAATTTTCTCAGGGCGAATGTCATCAGCTTCCCTCACAGAGTCATGTGGACTCACACCTGCTAGTCACTGAATTGGGTTGCCTGCTTTTAGGCTTTCTAAGACACGGTTCTCCTGAGCTGCCTGAGGCTTGAACCAACAGTTCCACAACATGTACACTGTCATCGGAACCTTTGAACTGCCACAATAGGCGGACCACCCCCCGTGGTCCTCAGAAATGCTCAGTCTTGTAATGGAGCATAACACAACACCAGTCAGCTTAACAGCAGCTTGTCTGAAACTGACTAAATGTTATCTACAGCATCAAAAGGCTGAAATCTAAGAAAATTTCTTTGCAAAAAGCAGAGGAGATGGTAGCATGCCTGTGAATTGATGGCCTGCATCAGACTGTCATTTATTTCCTATCAGACCACTTGCTCTGACACTGACTTCTACAGAGGGGCTGTTCTGTTTGTCTCTCATATCAGAGAGATGTGGCCCTATGGCTTCTTTTTTCTCCTCAATTTGGGAGGTCTTTATCAGCTCCTGTCTTGAAACCAGTGCCTATTCTGTGGTACAACTCTCGAGCCGGATGCAGCTCTACCCAGCCATGATGCTTCATGTCGTGCTCGCCACTGAAGATAACAAGCAGTCACACCATGTGGATGTAATTGACTGGAATAACAGACTAAACACTGTGGGCAGGATTCACAAACAAGATGCGCTCAGTGCATCTCAGCTGCCCCGGTGCAGGGGACATGCACTGAGTTCAAATTGGGCGATTCACAGAGGAGGTGCAGAGAGATGCCCCTGGTGTATCCCCTTTGTGAATAGCACAGTTTTGCCCCACCCAGGAATCACTGGGGCACCCCAGGCTGTGCCAGTGCATACCCCATGTCAGGCTGTGAGCTCTTTGGGGCAGGGCATCTCAGGATGCCCTGCACTCAAAAATGCGATTCACAGCCAGGAGCATGCAAATGAGGCCATTAGGCATGCATGGCGCAATGGGGCCATTAGTATGCCATTATGGCCCCATTTGAATTGCACCTGCAGGGATGCTCCAGTGGAATGCACTGACCTGTAGACATCCCCCTCACTGGCCTGACCCCAGCTTAAGACATGCCACTCCCCGTGGCGGTAGTGCTGCACAAACATGCCTCCCCCATCCCAATCCCCCAAACATGCCACTCTCTGCGGCGGTATTAGTGATGTCAGTAAACCCCCCCAGGCCCTCATAACATGCTGCTCCCTGCGGCGGTTTTAGCGATGTCAGAGAACCCTCCCAACCCTAAGCCCCGGTAAATGCTGCTCTCTTGTCGGAATTAGTGACAGCAGAAACTCCCCACTCCAAGCCCCCATGAAGCTGCCCTCCATGGTAGTAGTAGTGATGCTGCAGCCCCCCACCCCAGCACCCATTAAAGCTGCTCTCCATGGCGGCTGGATGGTAGGTCCACACCCCCGCCCAGGCACCCCTAACCCACCCCTCTCCCCCCACCCCAGCAGGGTCCCACTGTCAGTGGGCAGCTCAACCCACCCACAGACCGCCATGGCCACCCACCAACACAGCTGGTGGGTGCCTGGGTGGGGGTGGCTGCACCTCTGACTGCCATGGAGAGTGGCTGTAATGGGTGCTGGAGGTGGGAAGCTGCAGCATCACTAGTACCACTTCAGAGGGTGACTTTCATGGGGACTTGGGGTGGGAGGGATTCTGCTGTCACTAATATTGCCACAGGGCAGCATTTACTGAGGGCTTATGGCCAAAAGGGTGGTTTCTGACATCGCTAAAACAGCATGAAAGTGGCATGTTTTGGGGTTTAGGGGGAGGTTAATTTATTAATACCACCACTGAGGGTGGCTGATTATGGGGGCTTGGAGTGGGGGAGGACACACTGGACTGCCAAGGTGGGCAGGCTGCCGTGCTGCTGCCTATGGGTGGCCACCCACTTAAATCTTGATTTTCTACACTTATCTTTCTGTGGCACATCCCTAGACTTGCCCTGGGGATGTGCAACAGAATAGGGCTGTGAATGGGGTTGCGCCCGGTCTGCATGGGCACGCCCCTTTCACAGCCCCTTCCAGATGTGCCGCATGTCATTACTGGTGGTCTATGGCACATCTGCAATGTGCTGGCACATCAGAGTTGCTTCAGTGCATTGGCCCTATGCCAGAATCACCATTGGGCACATGTCGGGGATGCCCTGGAGCATCTCAGATGTGCTGGGTGCATCCCTTTTGTGAATCCTGCCCTATATGTATATACTGGTTGTGCGAATGTATTATGAATTTTATTTAAGACAGCTTTAAATCTGCAATGCAGAGGTTGTTTAAGCAATAAATCACGACAGGGTGTTGGTGATGCTGGTTTTACCCACGCTTGGCGTTGTTTGGTCACGAGGCCACAGGCCGAGTGAGTAAACTTCGCCAGGCATGGAATGGTAACCAGCATCACCAACACCCTGGAGTGGTTTATTGCAATTATACAATGTGTCGCTTAATTTTTGTTCAAAAAGAATAGAAAAATAATTATTTTGTATTTTTATAGCTTTGTAATGAATTTGTTCTTACACTACAAAAAATAGTGCAGTGTAACCAAATCCTCTAAGCAGATGCAAAAGCCAGAAAATACCCTGCATAGATAATAACTTTATGTAATGGAGATGGGGAGGTGACAGACACATACTTAGAAACATTAGAATACCAAAACAACAGGGTGACAGACACATACTTGAAACATTAGGATACCAAAACAACAAAATCAAAGCAGAACCGTAGGATAACAGACTGAAATGTTAAACAGGAAGAGTCGGATTAAAGAAAGTTGTGTTCACCAGTTCGCTGGTCACTTCGGCGATCACTTCGCCTCGTACATCCGCCATAACCTTTTCGGAACTGCACAAGGGCACAACTGCAACTGGGCCTGCCTTAAAGTGTCCGATTTTTCGCGGTCACTCCAGCGATCCCGCCACCTACGTACATCTACTTGCTGACAGCACTCATACCACTCGGAACTGCACAAAAGGGCACAACTGCAACCCAGCCTGCCTTAAAAAGTGTCCGATTTTTTACAATTCTGCAAGTTCAGGAGCTGGCACTTGCTTATGTAGTCGTAGTCCGTGGAGAACACTCTGGTTGGAATTTACCAAAAAGGGAAGAAGAAAAACGATGTTCTTATGGTGCCAGTGCCACAGTAATGTTTAGCGAGGAAAACAACATGGCGGCTCGGAGTGATTTTTACTTTTTTTTTTTTTGGCAGTTAGTGAGATGCGGCTGGCTGGCACTTGTTCCTGTTGGTGATGCGAGATTTTACAACAGGGTGATAGTGCCAGCTGGCCAATGAGAAGTTGCTATTTTTTTTGCCATTGTATAATTATAGTGAACAGGGTTCCCCTGCATGATAGAATGTATTAGCCAAGAAATTCATGCATGCCAATATCCCTGCTCAGGGAAATTAAACACCTTCCCTGCCAGGACTATTAATAATAAAAAGCTTCCTGGAAACTAACAGGAGGGAAATTCTGCAATGCAGACTTTATTTTGCATTATGCCTCTTCCTATATTACACAGCCATGGCTACACACAGGGTTCCAAGCTGAAAATGTAGCTAAGAGTAAAACACAAAGCTCCTGCTGTAGGGTACATATGGGAGTTCCCAGAATTAGGCATCCAGATGAGTGCAAGACAGAGCACTAGTTGTTTTCACTGTGCTGAAAATGACCAGCAGTACAAACCTATAGAACCTATAGGAGGTAATATAGCACAGTGGGTTAAGGCTCTTAGCTGCAGATTTGGAGACCTGGGTTTGAATTCCAGAGCCGCTTAGGTGCATACTGTGTGCTCCTGAGCAAATCACTTAACTTCCTTGTGCTCCCAGGTCACATCTGGAAACAAGCTTTGGCTTAGTGTTCTACTCCTGGTTAAACAATGTTCCCTTTCCCTTTCCCTTTCCCATTAGAGGTCAGGATGCCCTGACCCATGTATGTATGACAGGCAACAAGATACATTAAATCCCTTACCACAGGCTCCACTATACACCTAGGAGTCGGTGAGGCTGTCTTGTCAATTTAAGACAGGACAGCAATGGATGACTAGCTAGCAACCACTTCTCTCTAAGTCCACAGTTTCCAGGTAGGAGACAGCATAAGAGTACCTTAGACTCTCACTGAGAGGGCCTTCTAGCTTGCCTTATCTAGTGTGGATCACCTTAGTTAATAGTATGATATAGTTTGTTTTTATGTTAAATCATTCTTTACAGTGTTTGTTAGAACTATAATAACAGTTCTTATAGTATATGAAACTAATTCATTTATTTTTCCCTATATCATTGTTAATTGTGTTTAACTTACTGTGGGGATTTGGTGGAGGACGGGGCTGAGGGGAATTGAGAAAGACTCTTGTCATATCCCAGAAGATAGTCTGTATACAGCATGACATAATTTGACACGTTGAGAGTAGTCAACTGGAATACTAGTGGACTGAACTGTAAAAGCATAAGATACTGCTCAAACTTAAGGAAATGAATTGTGGCATAGTCTTCCTCCAGGAAATCCATCTCTGGGCCACCAAAGCAGACATACTCAAATGCAACTGGGTGGGCACAGCTTACCACAATGCAAACACCTAGAAAACAAGAGAAGTAGCTATTTTGTTCCATAAAGGTCTGCAGCTGGGAATCCAAACAGAGCACAGAGACTCTGAGGGCAGAATACTAATGGTTAAATGTACTTATCAAGGGACCCCAAGAGTTCTAGAGAGTGTCTATGTCCCAACAGTCCCAACCACCAGTTCTTTATGCAAGTCTTAGCAGAAATACTGGGTGGGTCAAAGGGGGCAATTATAAGGGAGGACTTCAACTTGGCACTAAATCTGGTGCAAGACTGTACAGGCCCAGGCAGCAAAGTGGAAACACAACTCAATCAACAGGTTTTACAAGATTTTAACAGGGATGGACTACAAAATATATGGAGAATTATCCATCCTCATGACCAAGACAACTACTTCTCTACAGTACACAACTCATATAGTCTTATAGACATTCTATTTATCTCCTCAGAAATGACTCAACGTACTTGGGGAGTAACACAGGAAAATATCATTACATTAGACCATGCTCCAGTCTCCTATCTCTGGCATGTGGAGGGCAAGTGGGGCCTAGAAACAAATGGCGATTCACTACATCCTTCCAACAAAACACAGAGTGTTCTATTAGGGTTGGTGCAAGTCACACCAAAAGGTGACTTGCACCAAACACCTCTGTGCCAGGGACACTGTGCCCAATTCTCTATCAGGCAGGGTCCCCATGGCTAAGTCTTGTGATTTGTGCAAACTGTACAGGTCTGCCAAACAGAAGGTGTACCTGAACAGTTGGCCGCAAGTCTGCAGCATGGCAATGGAGGGCGCAAGTGTCCCCCCCACCCCAGTCCCAAAGTCTGAAATGCCCCCCCAAGCCCCAATCCCCAATGTACAGTATGTTATAAAACCCTGCAGGGTTAATCATGCTCCCCAAGCCCCGATCGTCAGCCTGACAGCAAAAGGCAAATGTTGTAATAAACAGAACTTCATAACCCATTATCCCTGGTAGTCTAGTGGCCCCCCCACCTGGCTGTACTAGTCCACCACACTCCCCCCAACCCATAGCTAGCCAGCAACTAGCACAGCCCACCTCTCACCTCTGTGACCAGCCACCGAATGAGCTCCTTCTGAGCATGTACTATTGAGTATAGTACGCGCTCAATAAATGACAGCTCATTTCCAAGCTGAGGAAAGATACAGAAAACCAGACCAGACTAGCAGGGGGGAGAATTGAAATGACTAGAAAAGTTAGCCATGTCTTCTCCTGTACAGAGAGAGACTCTGAAGCCACAGATCAGAGCAGCACACCACAGAGTAGAAGACAGCCAACAACATAAAATGGAATATGCCTTGTTCTGCTTGAACCAATCATATTGTGAGGTAGGAGAACAACCCAGTACACTACTAGCTTACTGTCTTTGAGCCAGGGAGACTGAAAGATACATCTCAAAGATACCACCCCCTCAAGGCTCAATAGTAACCTCACTGAAAACAGATTAATGAAATAGTCCACCTCACACAAAGTAAATTGAATGCCTAGTTGCAGGGGAATACATAAACATTTAGTGGAGTGGAGAAAGTGGGGTGACTCCATGAGGGGGTGACTTGGATCCAAAATTGATTTGGAGAGGATCCTATTACAGCTTTACTCTGGGGGGACTCAGCTATCCAGGACTTAATGAAAGAATAGATTTGTTGCCCTGCATTAAGAAGTGAGATAGTGCTCTTCTAGTTTCCTTTTGGAATAGTGTGTCCTTACAGGGTAGTCCTAACAGTATTATTTTAACATTTAAAGTGTTTACACTCACTAATCCTTTTTTTCCCATGCTTATTTTTTTTTATGATGGTGTGGAAAGGAATCTCTGCCCCTCTCCTCAGGAGTACCTGTCAGATCATGAATTGGACTTTTTCATCTTTTTTCTTGCTTTTCTAGTGGTGCTGGTGTTTGTCTTTCTCTATGACTCATCTTCAGCACTGGGCACACTCTCTACAGTGGAGTGTTTTTCTACCAGCTCACTATAAATTATTTTTAGTTTTAATATTACTTGTTACAGTCCTTTTTTCTGCCCATCATTAATGTTTTTAAATATTTTGTATTGTTCTGAGTCAGGCATTTTACACATTTGGCGCTACAGCAAGCTATTTTCTAGCATACTTGTGGCGTTTGAATAACTTTGTGGCTCTGATACCAACACGCTTAATATGCCTAACACAGTATAGTGTTGACAGGGCTTCCCCCTGAATTTTTTGTTATGTCCACCAAGTATTCTGGGGATTTGCATATAGGGGAAACATTGAGTTCACTTTCCAATAATGTTTTTCTTGCAGAAGGAGAAGACGATCTATTTACAGATGCACCATGGGGAGTCAGTGAGGGTGAGCTCATGCCTGTGGATAGTATACCGGGTGAGGATTCTGGGGATATTCAATCAGCATTTCTCAGTTTGGAACAAAAATTGATTTAGAGAGAATCCTATTTGATCTTTACTCTGGGGGGCTCAGATATCCAGGGCTTAATGGAGAATAGATTTGCTGCCCTGCATTAAGACGTGAGATAGTGCTCTTCTAGTTTTCTTTTGGAATAGTGTGTCCTTATGGGGCGATCCTAAGAGTATTCTGTTAACATTTAGAGTCACTAACCTTTTTTTCCCATGCTTATTTCTTGTAGGACAGTGTGGAAAGGAATCTCTGCCCCTATCCTCAGGAGTACCTGTCAGATCGTGGGTAGGACTTTTTCTTGCTTTCCTACTTTATGCCACCTGCTTATATTTATTACAGTAACTTATTAAAAATATATATTTTACACATCTAGGATGTTAACATTATTTTGTTTAGTAATTTGTATGATATTTATTATCTGCTGATTTGAATTTTGCTAGTTGGGTGATTTTGCCTGATTTTATTGGACACAATAGCACTGCTTTTCATTTTGTTTGATATGCTTTTTATGCAATGTCACTTTAAGAGTGTTCTGTTCTTAAATCCATGCTGGTCACAGGTGTCTTACTTCCTGAAGATGCAGTAACTTGTGAAACCGGTTGAGGTTTTGGATGTGTAGTGACCCGGTCTGATGGACTGTTGGACGTTTAGTCCTTTTAATTAATAAAAGCCTACAGTGGAGTATTTTTTTGCTGTTGAACACATAAACCAACTTATAGTCTTGCTCACTGGAGCAGAAGTGAAGACTGCCATCTGATCCATGGTTAATGGGAAATATCCCAGTGAGGATGGATACCACAGTCACTTTTACATAGCATTCTCCTCCATCCCAGCACCCAGACTGACACTTTTATTCGATGAGTCCTGGGAAACAGACAAACTCCCACCCTCATTTCAGCAAGCACTCATCACTCTGATTCCCAATAAAGGCCCAGACAGTGTCCAATGATCTCAGCATGGGCCCATTTCAAGTATAAATGTTGACGCAAAGATATTTGCAAAAGTAATAGCGTGCAGACTAGAACCTCTGATAGGGCATCTGATCCATCCAGATAAGGCTGGCTTTGTCCCAGATAGACTCAGGACAGATGATACCCACAGAGCGCTAAATGCTATTTGGGAAGCCAGTTGCCAAACACACCCCACAGGAACCCTGTAACTAGATGCAGAGAAGGCATTTGATAGGGTGGAATGGCTATTTCTCTTTGATGCCCTTAAAAGATTTAGGTTTCCTGTGCACTTCATAGACCTGCTGCAACTCATGTATAAGACTCTGACAGCTTCAATACTCACTAACTCAATAATATTGCCAGCCTTCCCCTATCTAGGTGGACTAGACAGGGCTGCCCTCTTTCACCTTTTTATTTCTTTTGACAGCTGAAACCTTAGCATCCAAAATTCACTCCCATCAGAACAGGTCTTCTCTGGCATCCCTTCAGGTCCTTCCATCAACAAACTGATACCGTTTGCAGATGACATTACTCTTTTTCTATCCAACATACCTGTGGCCTTGCAAACCTTGGGAGCAATATTTACAGAGTACTCAGCCCTTTCATGGTACAAAATTACTGGGAGTAAATCCCAAATCATGCCACTCACCTCTTCCTGTACCCAGGATTTGTTTGCTGATTAGCCATATGAATGGGTTCTGAATGGCATCACATGCCTAATGATTCAACTCCAGTCCACTCTAAAGTCATCAATTCAGGCTAATATGGGGTAATGATGGACACACTTTCCAGTCATCTTCAAAATTGGAACTCCATACATCAATCTACTTGGGAATGGGTAAACACACTGAACATAACAGCCGTTCCCAAACAACAACACATCCTCAACAACCTACCAGTAGCTCTCCCCACTATGTTCTTCACACAACTTAAAATAAAAATATCCACATTCATTTGGGAGCACAAAACCCCCGAGGATCAAACACTTATAGGTTGGGAGGGGAGTTGCTGGCAATCACAAGGGAAGAAAGAGACTTGGGCATCTTCATCATCACAGATGACCTGAAATCATCCATGCAGACCACTAAAGCAGTAGGCAAGGCTAGAGGGATGTTGGGGTGTATTAGTAGGGGTATCACAAGTTGTAAGAAGGAGGTAATAATCCTTCTCTACAAGACTCTAGTTAGGACCCATCTGGAGTACTGCGGGCAGTACTGGAGCCTGCACCTTCACAAGGACATTAACAAAATGGAGGCAGTCCAGTGAAGAGCAACCAAAATGGTGCATGGACTGCATCCGAAAATGTATGAGGACAGATTAATGGAGCTTAATACTGTATGTATACCCTAGAGCAAAGGAAAGAGAGAGGTGACATGATCACAACATTTAAACACCTTAAGGGCATTAACAAAGTGAAAAAGTCTAACATGTTTCAATACAAGAAAAATAGCAGGACAAGAAGACACAGCATGAGATTAGAGGAAGGCCGATTAAGGGGTAATGTGAGGAAGTTATTTTTCACAGAAAGGGTGGTGGATGCAAGGAATGGCCTACCTCAGCAAGTGGTGGATATGAATACAGTGCAGGGCTTCAAACAGGCATGGGATGGGCATAAGGGAGTAATACAGATGAGTATGACTAGATAGGTCAGTGACAGAGTACAGGGTGATGGCACATTCATAAGGTGGAAAAAAAATGGACAGACTGAATGGGCCTTGTAGTCCTTATCTGCCATCAACTTCTATGTTTCTATGTAAACTGAACACTCTCCAGGCCCACTGGAGCAAATGGGGGGAGGTTAGTCTCCATAATCTTTGCTTATTACATGACAGTACCCTCATTCAACAAGCCATTGCATGTGTAAAGCCAGAAATACTACACCATCCCCCACAATGGATAGACACTGAGGTGCACCAAGTTCCCTTCCCTCAAGCACTAATATACCCAGGCTGGAAACTTGGGCCTAACACCTCACCCTGTACTATACACATCAGGAAAACATGGACTACACATGCCACCCAACTAAATTGGTCCAATAAGATTTTAAGATTGCATCCAATATGATGGAACCCACAGCTTCAGCAGGGGAATCAACCCTTACAAAGGCCTCTTTGGCAGACAAAAGACATTTCCAGAATAGGAGTCCTATACCACATGGATACTGGGCTACTCAAGTCATTTGAAGACATTAAACTTCTTCATGGAATCCCCTGTACTCACTTTTGGAGATATCCACAACACTCCCTGCCCACAGCCTTGTCTTGGGGCACCTGGGTAGGAAGTCTCATGAACATAGGCCACTTAGCTAGCCAATTTCTTAAACTGAGAGCCAGTGTGGTGCACTCATCAGTACCTCAAGCACTGAGAATCCAATGGGAGAAAGAATTGAACATCACTATTTCATGGGATGACCAGAGCAGAGTCTGGCAAACAGCTTACAGCACAAATAGGGAACTACAAGCCAAAACCATTCAATACAACATAGTATATAGAGTCTATAGAACCCCACAACAGCTCTATAAAGATAAACTAAAACAAGATAGCGATTGTTGGCAGTGTACATCTCCCCAAGCTACGTAGACACACATACTGTGGGCCTGCCCATTCCTGGAACAATACTAAGACAAAATTTGGAAATCCTGTAGACATATTGCTCCCCTGTCCCCACTTAGAGACCACAAACTAGGTATGTTGGTCTTCTCCCAGAATCACAGACTTTATTCCCTCTCCAGCTACAATGGACCAATAGGGCTCTGGCAGCAGCCAAGTGGGTACTCCTCTAACACTGAAGAGATCTGAAACAACCGGCTATACAAGAGTGGCAGATCTTACCGACTATGATCTCAAGATATGAGAGGATTGCCCATGCAGCAGCAGGCAAACTGAACCATTACTGGAAAGCCTTGGGACCTTACCTAGTTTTGTGCTCCACCATTCCCACTAAACAGGTGAAGTCCCTCTCTTTGACTCAGATATTCAACCCCTTAGTACAAAGGTTTACTTTGCTACACCCTCAACAGGCATCTGGTGACTAAGTTATGACTTCCAAATATCTCAAAGAAAGACCCATGACAGTTGTGGCTCTTCTAGGGAGCTCTCACTCACATACTTGTTTAAAGCAGCAGAGTCTATTTCCAATACATGACTCACCCTTTTTTCCCTGGAAATACCTTCCCTGGCTTCCAAACCCACACACCATTACCTGTTTCCCTATTACACCCATCCCCCATGAAATAAAGGGTAGGCATTTGGAGTATAAACACAGGACTGTACTTCATAGTCCATAACAATAACTTAGATACTAGACATAATACCAATGGTTAAAGGTTAATCTCATGATTAGTGCTGTTAAACTAGCAGGAAAGTGTTATAGTTCTCTTAAAGAACCAATATTCACATGTTTTGAATATTGATATACAGATACATTGTTAAGATGTGTCTTAATGTCCAACACTGTGTGACTCAACACAGGAGGGAGAATGTTTCTTTTAGGATGTCCATATAGCCGTGTAATAAATTCCAAGCCTGAACTTATCTGTTGTACAGTACCACCCAATGATGCACTCTGGTAAACCTTGATAATATCTACCTGCCTGTGTACTTTGAAACTCATGTAACCCTGTTACCATGTACTCTGAGTCTAACGTAACTCTGTAACTATGTGCTTACCTGTTATTCCATGTACCTGTCTATGTAGTTGTCCCACTTGATGATGAGCCTTTGGAAATGAGTCTTTGACTTAAAGGGTTGTAATTCTGATTATATCAATAAATAAATAATCTGCCATATATGTATCTTAATGGTGTTCACAAAATTAGATGAATGTACAGTACTGTGATTGTTCAACTGAAAATGAAAACTCAATAAAAAAATGTTTATGGAAATAAAATTATGCAAATCTATAAACAGATATACCAGTGAGTACAAAAGGAGATGGTGCAGGTCCATGCAGTACCATTGTCAGATATGTACAATTGCTCTATGAACACTGGGGTGGTATTCAAGAACTGGAGGACATCTGATATAATTCCCCTGCACAAAAGCTGCAGTATAAGTCTAATTAATTATTCATGATCCTGGGACGTCTTCTGATTGGCTACTGGATTAGTGATTAACCTCAAAGAAATTATTGATCCAGCTGCCAACTGACACTGTGTGGCATGCACAGCTCGTGCCACACAGTTAAAATGTAAACTAAGTAAAAACAAAATAGCAAACATGAAAGTTGTTATTGCAGTTAGACTTATAATCACAACAACAACAACAACCTCTAAGCTGGTCATTTCCTTGGATTAACAACTGACTAGAAGGAGGTGGCCATTGGCAGCACCTCATCCCATCCATCCCCCCAA
Organism: Neoceratodus forsteri; assembly: GCA_016271365.2. Classification (NCBI taxonomy): domain Eukaryota; kingdom Metazoa; phylum Chordata; order Ceratodontiformes; family Ceratodontidae; genus Neoceratodus; species Neoceratodus forsteri. Next base: position 831,134,030 of record CM028132.1, on the reverse strand, counting down.
CCAGTCTTTAATCCCTCAGAAATAACCATCTCCTCTATCATTATTGCTTAAGTAAGGATGATCCATGAAACTACAGACCAGTTAGCCTGACATCTATAATGGGAAAATGCTAGAATTTATCCTAAAGGAAATGCTGGAAGAATTCCTGGAGGTGAACAATCTCCAGGATAATGGGTGACATGGGTTCAGCAGTGGGAGATTATGCCAGGCAAACCTAATAAATATTTTTGTTTGAGTAATGAGAGCAGAAGTTAAGGAACAGGCTGCTGACATACTGTACATTGACATTAGTAAGCCCTTTGAATCCGTCCCCCACAGGCAGAAGGTTGGTCAATAAGCTGACAGATCTCAGGATGGATGAAAGGGTAACAAGATTGGTAGAAAACCGGCTAGGGAAAAGAACAAAGAGTATGGTCATGAATGGCAATATCCTGAGATTAGGAAAGTGACAAGTGGAGTGCTGCAGGATTCACTCCAGTGGCTTATCCTCTTTAAAATATTAATTTGTGACACAGAGATAGGGATAGTAATAGCGATAAGGATAGTGATAGAAATAGAGACAGAGATAGAGATAGTGATTGGACAGAGACAGAGACAGAGACAGAGACAGAGACAGAGATAAAGATAAAGATAAAGATAGAGCTAGAGCTAGAGCTAAAGATAAAGGTTCAGGAGAAAATTTGCCTCTTTGAAGGTCACACTACGATTTACAGAAGAGAAACCAGCAAGGAAGGATTCACAACCATGAAGAAAGACTTGGAAAGGTTAACAAGATGGTCTAGGATATGGCAGTTGAAATTCAGTTCCAAAAAGTGCCAGGTAATGCACACTGGGATCAAAATCCATAAGGCAGAATACTTGATAGGAAAGGTTGCAGAAGAGAGAGTGACTGAGTTAAGAAACCAGTGGGTTATATTCTTGGATAGCCTGAAAGAATTGGCCCAGTGCAACAGAGCGGAGGGGTGCTAACAGGATGCTGGGGCAGATACAGTATTAGGCAGGGCTATCAGTAACAATAACCAGTAATATCCATCTATGATGCTTAATTTAACAAAATGACTCATGCCTAGCCTTGGCTTACCCTAACTTATGAAATCATTACTAATAATAGTGGCTACTTCTGTAGTAAGAGGTATTAGATGTAAAGCATGGAGGTGATCCTTCAATTGCATTGGTTTCTTGTTTGCTAAAAACCTGAAGAACTATACAAGGCTTTGGAACCCATACCTATGACAGGACTGATAGGTGTGACAGGGCAGAGTCAGAGCAGAGGAAGGGGGCCAAAATAATACAGGGGCAAGAGGAATAAATATACAAGAAAAGGTTGCGAGACTTCAACATGTATACCCTGGCAACATGGAGGGAGAATATCTTCATGAGATAAACAGGGTAAACTGGAAGGAGTTATTCATCTTGAGTGCAAATACAAGTACAAGTATAATTCACTGAATTGGTGACAGCTGTGACACAGTAGAGGCAGTGCAGAGGAGGATTGCCAAAATGATTCATGGGCAATAGGAGAAAACATATGAGAAAAGGCTGAGGGACCTCAGCATGTATACTATACCCTTCGGACAAGTAGGAATAATGGGAACATTATAGACACATTTAAATATCTCCATGGGATAAACAGGGTGAACAGGAATGAGTCATTCACCTTGAATGCAAATACAACCATAAATATAAGCAAAATCCACTGACATTTTCTTGGAAAGTTCAAGATGGATGTCCAAAATTACGTATTCATGAATGACTGATAAACAGATGGAATAGACTAATGAAAGAGTCAATATGAGCCAAAACAGTGGGGGGGGGGGATTCAAACAAGGATGGGGACGGCAAAGTGGTTTGATAAGAATAAGGAATGGTAGGGCAAGGGAAGGAAATGAGTGTGAATGGTCAATAGGGTCATTACACATGTATTAGGCAGGGTAGGGCAGACTGGATAGGCTGCTGAACAATTTTTTCTGTTGTTATAGTATATGTTTCTGGAGTAGTTTTGTTAGAATTTGATCTTGTGCCACCCGGCTTGAATTATTTGAAGTCACACAGGGTGGAAAAACAGTTTGGTCTGCATTCCTCCTATTAATTGTCTCACATAAGTTTGAGATGATCCAGGGTATATAACGTAGAATGACTAAGCTATTTATAGGTAGGATCAGAGTTGATCAGGCAGCAAGATCCAATAGCAAACTTATTTATCTGTTTTAAATTTGTTGACTAGAAAAACATACTGAGCCAAGGTTTATTTCTAAGTTTGACCCAGGTGAAGAGGGGAGCAGTGGTGTAAGGAAAACAGTAATACAAATCTATGCGGTGTGAATAAATGGTAATGCAAAATGTAAAACTTGTGAAAATAAAATATTCAGTGCAAAAAATAGGAATGCAAATATGAATATTCAAAAACAAGTTTCCAGTTTCAAAGTTTTATTTAATCGACCAATAGTGTTTTCAATAAATATAACAATATACAAATAAATACATAAATATTCACATAAATGGTCACATACAAAATATATGTTAAAGATTTTCTAAACCAATAACACACAATCATTCTTAAATACAGATGATCCAATATTATATGTAGTGTATAACAATTATGAAGTAATTGAGTAATAACAAGTAGATTATCCCCATAACTCATAACAGCCTTAATGAATTTTAGAAGTTTTCTGCAATCAGAAACGCTCATTGGTTTAAGTATAATTTTCATACAGTCTGTTACAAATGAGAAAAAAAAACTTTACTATATCCAAAATGTTTTAATTTCTCCATTTTAAGTATAATGGAAATTAAAAATAACATAAAAAAGATTTTTCCACATGCCCCTTACTGCAAGGGCTTTAACAATTAGAAGAACATTATTTTCCCTCATACTGTACCTAATGTCTAAATTTTTTAATGGTAAGGATTAAAATCTACATTGGGTTATTGTTCATCATTCCTTAGGGAGAAATGGCAATTTCAAATACTAATTTGCACCCATACCAGTTTTATTCCTTGAATACCGAAGGGAATTTTCCTGTGTTTCTTACACATAAGAGATCTTTTTCTTGATAAAGGTTGAAAATTTGATTCTTAAAGAGATTCATATACATTGTACCAATTTTGGAGCAGAAAGTGAGTGATCACAAAGTCACATAAGACTCACCATCCTAGAATGAAAAGAGTAGCTCTCCATTGCCCGTCCCCGGCCCCAGCTTCTGGAGGTCTGACTCTGAGCAAGTAAGGAGACTACTGAGAAATATAGGAACTTCTTGTCTCAGAACAGGAAGATCAGAAGCTTAAAGGGCACAGAGGCAGTAAGTAAGTAGGGAGGAAAAAAATAAACAAATTAAATAAATAAACAGAGGAAAGAGTAAGTATTCCAAACAGCAGTTAAGGGTTCAGAAATAAGACATGATGGGAGTGGTGCAGTGCAGTGGCTGTGGAGCAGCAGTCTTCCGGGAGACATCCTGGATGATGCAGTGTTGTCCCATCTGCAGGCACATCTCTGGGCTGAGGGAGGAGGTTGCTCATCTCCAGGCTGAGTTGGCCAGGTTTGGGGGACCTCCTCTCCCACCCAGGGACCACCAGGGCCACTGTCGTTGCCTCAGAGGTTGCCAAAAAGAGGAGTGGTTAGACCACAGTGGGCTCAGGGAGGATGAGGGTGGTGGAACAGAGGCACAATCCTTCAGTTGTACCTCTCCACAGTTCATATGCTGTTCTGGCAAAGTGTGGTTCCTTTATGGAGGCACCTGCAGTGGAGACCAAGGAGGATGCTGGGAACCTTCACAAAGGAGACCCACAGTAGAGTGGCATGGGACCCCACAGGGGAAGGAAACAACTCCTAGTGGAGGACTCCATTGTTAGGAGGGTAGAACTGGGGGGGAGGAAGGGGAGAGGGAGATAAGGTTCATGCCTGGTGCCACAGCTGGGAGGGACAGGGAGCGAATCCTCAGGATCACTGGAGCAGCTGCACAGGGGAGGGAGCTGGATGTCATTGTCCACCTAAGGACAAATGACCAGGCTGAGAAAGGGATCAGAGCAGTGCAGGAAGAGTTTGTGGAGTTGGGAAGGGGCTTTAGACAAGTAGCATGCATGGTAACCTTCTCGGAGGTGCTACCTGTCTATGGCATGGGTGAGGCCAGGGTACTCCACACCATGTGATTCAATCAGTGGTTGAAAACTTGGTGCAGAGCTCAGGGATTTGGCTTCATTGGGGACTGAGGGTCCACCTGGAGTGATGCAGGCCTATACTGGTGTGATGGTCTGCATCTGTCCAGGAGGGGAACCAGGATCCTAGGTGATAGGTTAAAATGCTTCATTGGCAAGCATTTAAACTAGCCAAGGGGGAGGCACTGGAAACACCACAATAGAGAGATATGGAGAAGAGCAGGGGTAAATGGAGAAAATAACAAAGGCAAGGACAGGGATGGGGCAAAAATGGATAAGGCCATCAAGAAATGAAGGGTAATGAGTACCAGTGCCTGTAATCTGGGCAACAAGCTCCCTGAACTGGTGGCCTTGATGGAAGAGGGATGCCTGGATATCATAGCAGTCACAGAAACATGGTACACAGAGAACCATGACTGGGACGGTAACATACCAGGGTACACAACCTACAGGAGAGACAGGAAGGGGAGAAGAGAGGGAGAAGTAGCTCTCTATGTAAGGGAAGGGATAAAAGCAATGGAACAAAAGAGTAAACAGGGAGGAGAGGAGGCACTGTGAGCCACCTTAGAGACTGGAAATGTCACCACAATCCGCACAGGGGTTGTATACAGAGCCCCATCTCAGGGGGAAGGAATGGACAAAGATATGATAGATGGCATCCTCAGGATGGCACAGAAAGGGGAGATACTGTTGATGGGGGACCTGAATATGCCAGATGTTAACTGGAGCACCTTTGCTGCAGCCACATCCAAGAGCAGGGCCATTCTAGATGCCCTACAGGTGGCATGCCTCAGACAGCTAGTTTTGGAACCCACTCATGAGGGAGCAATCTTAGACTTCATATTCTCAAATGGGGACAGTGAGAGTATCTCAGATCTAGAAGTGGGTAGCCATCTGGGAACAAGTGACCTCCAAACAGTGTGGTTCATGATAAATTCAGCTACAGAGTCTAGCCATACAAAATTGAGGGTACTGGACTTCAGGAGGGCTGACTTTGGCAAGATGGGAGAGTGCCTTAGAAAAGAACTAGCAAACAGGCTAGAATGAGGAATGGAGCAACAATGGGGAGACATCAAAACTGCCAGCACAGAGGCAACAAGCCTTTGTGTGAAACAAACAAATCAAAATGAAAGAAAAAGCCACTATGGTTCTCAAAAGAGGTGGCGGGGAAGGTTAGGGAGAAAAAGATAGCATTTAGGAAATATAAGAAAACATAGAAGGAACAGGGCAGATAACTATACCAGATAAGGCAGAAGGAAGCAGGAAGGGAAGTCAGAAAAGCAAAGGCCCAAACTGAGGAAAAGATAGCTAACTCGTTTAAGAAGGGAATTTTTAAAGGTGCATCAGGAACTGTAGAAAGACAAAGTGAGGGATAGTGAGGCTGAATAGAATGAACAGTGGGTGGGTAGAGAGGGACAGTGAAAAAGCAGGGATATTGAATGAATACTTCTGCTCAGTATTCACAAAAGAGAAGGAGGGGGAGTTGCCTAATCCAATTAACAGAAGCACTCTGGATAAGGGGGTCAATCCCAGTCCTTTCATAGAAGAAAGGGTTCTGAAAGAACTCCTAAAACTGAAGGTGGACAAAGCAATGGGGCCTGATGGAATTCACTCCAGAATTCTAAAAGTATTAAGGGGAGAACTAGTCATACCACTGACTACCCTTTTTAACAAATCATGGGAGGATGGTGTGGTACCTGAGGACTGGAGGAAGGTGGATGTGATTCCCCTTCACAAAAGTGGGAGCAAGACAGAGGCAGGAAACTACAGACATCTCAGTTTGACCTCTGTGGTAGAGAAAGTGATGGAATCACTTCTGAAGGAAAGAATTGTTGAGTACCTAGAGGTCAGTGGGGCACAGGACCCAAGGCAGCATGGGTTCACAGCAGGAAGGTCATGTCAGATGAATCTAATCGATTTCTTTCTTTGTCTGGGTGACCAAAGTAGTAGACAAGGGAGGGGCTGTGGACATGGCCTACCAAGACTTTACCACGGGATTTGACACAGTCCCACACAAAAGATTAATAATCAAATTTACTAGTCTGGGAGTGGGTCCCAGAGAGGTAGCCTGGGTAAAACACTGGATGGACAACAGGACACAGAAGGTAATTGTAAATGGAGTCCACTTTAAAGAAAGGGTGGTTACTAGTGGGGTACCGCAGGGTTCTGTACTGGGTCCAGTCCTTTTTAATGTCTTTATAAGTGACATTGCAGAGGGACTGGAAGGAAAAGTATGTCTCTTTGCAGATGACACAAAGATCTGCAACAGGGTTGATACACAAGGAGGCGTGGAAAGGATAAGAAGAGACTTGGCAAGGTTGGAGGAATGGACAGAAGTATGGCAGCTTGGATTCAATGTAAAAAAGTGCAAAATAATGCACCTGGGAAACAAAAACCCAGGGGAAGATTACACATTGGGAGGGGAGGTAGTAACAACAATAACAATGAAAAGGGATCTGGGGGTAATCATATCAGATAACCTTAAGGTTGGGAAGAAATGTGAGAAGGCAGTAGGGAGGGCTAGGGGGATACTGGGATGTATAGGGAGAGGCATCGCCAGCAGAAAACAGGAAGTTGTTATCCCTCTGTACATACAGTTAGTGAGACCCCATCTGGAGTACTGCATCCAGTTCTGGAGACCCCATCTCTGCAAGGACATAGACAGGATGGAAGCAGTCCGGAGGAGGGCAACTAAAATGGTGCAGGGTCTGCAAGAAAAGCCATATGAGGAGAGACTAAAGGAGCTTAATATGTATACCATTGAGGAAAGGAGGTGGGGGCATGATAGAAACTTTTAAGTACCTCAGTGGAATAAACAAAGTCCAAGAGGGTAGCACCTTTCAGAAAAAGAGATGTGCAAGAACAAGGGGACACAATTTGAAGATAATGGGGGTACAGCTCAGGGGCAATGTGAGGAAATATTTTTTGACAGAGAGGGTGGTGGATACATGGAACAGCCTTCTTGAGGAGGTTATGGGGTCTAAAACTGTGGGAGAATTCAGGAATGCATGGGACGGACATAAGGCAATTATTGTGGGGGGTAGGATGAAATAGGCTGCTGGTTAACTCGGATCTGCAACTTATCCTGTAGGTAGGGAAATGGGCAAACTAGGACGGCCAAGTGGTCCTTATCTGCCATCAAAGTATATGTTTCTATGTCATGCCCTTTATTGAGTCATATCAAAGGGACAGTAAATGTAACTAATTCAAAGATTCTTTCAATTTACAGAGCCATGTTTTCTGTCATTTAATTTTCTCTGTAAAACAGTCAGTAGGTTATGAATTTATTGCATTATTAAAAATTTGAACCAAGTATGATACCAGTTATTATAATCAATGCTTGCACTGGCATTTTGCCTAGTTCTACATGTACAAGATGTTCAAGCCATGATTTACTAACATTCAGCAGTGAGTGATAGGCCAGTGAGAGTGGTATTTCAAGAAAGTGAGGACAATAATTTCTCCTTACCATGGCTCCATAAACTGTAGTATAATTTGGTTAACATTGGCTTTTAAGGCTCTGAGGGCTGTAATAACTGACATCCTTCCATATATTTAATTAAATCTAAGAACTGCCTGACTACTTTGTCTGATTTTCTTTTTTTGGGTCTTCAAGTGTTGTGTCCATTTCCCACTAGCAGTGATTTTTAGTCCAATATAAACATATGTAGATACAGATTTCAAAATGACACTATTTTATGTTATGCAATTTGCTAGTCTTTTTCCACCAACCTTGGTCTTTTCAAAATCTATTGTTAGCCTATGGTTTGCCCATTAATCATTAAACCTGGTTAATTTTCAATTAAGACCAACTGGAGATAGAGAAAGAAAAACCATGTCATCAGCATATGCCAACACTGGTCATTTTCCAAAAATATTTGGTGAGTGAATGCTTACATCAGTAAGACTTTCAAGAATCTCATTAACATATACATTAAATACAAGGGGCTAACAGACAGCCTTGATTAACTCCTCTGTTCATAGGACAAGAGTCTGTAAGGTTGCCCTACAGATCAAATCTTATGGAAGTTTTATCTGTGTACAGTTGTATAATAGGTAACAATAACTTTAACTTTTTCTTGTCCTTTATGCCAAAAAATATTTCTATTGATTGAACTGAGTGCCACATGGAAATCAATAAAAGATGCAAATAACTTTTGTTTTTTAAGACAAATATACTTTTTTAAAGATGTGCAAAAACATACAGGGTGGGATATTCAGAAATGTGCCAAAGGCAGGCGCAAGTCCAGCACAGGCGCAGAGTCGATGCCGCTATTAGCACAGCGAAAGTGCCGATGCCAGCTGCACTGAGCCAGTACAAGTCAGTTGAAGAGGGCACAGTTGCACCATGGTGCAACCAGAGATGCCGTCGCAACCAGGGAAGCATGGAGCACACCTGGGCACAAACACAGGGGGAGGCAGTGTACAGACAAGAGGCCCAGGGACACATAGATACATAGATACATAGACAGTGTCAGCAGATAAGTGCCTATGGCCCACCCAGTCTGCCCATTTGAGCTTGTAAGTTCAGTTTATGTTTTCCTAGAAGTCTGTTGTCCCTTACCCCTGACCTCCAGAATTCCTTTCTGTCTATCCCATGCATTCTTAAATCCCATGATTGTTTCAGCCCCCACCACTTCCTCTGGCAGGGTGCTCCACTTGTCCACCACCCGTTCTGTGAAGAAATTCTTCCTCATGTTTCCTCTGAATCGTCCTCCTCCAACTTCATCCCATGCCCTCTAGTCCTGGAACATCTTTTCGCTTAAAATAGTGTATTCCTGCACCCTGTTCCTCCCTGTGAGATACTTGTATGTCTCTATCATATCCTCTCTCCTCCTCTCCTCCAGGGAGTACATGTTCAGTTCCTTCAACCTGTCTTCATAGGACTTGTGATGCAATCCATGCACCATCTTTGTTGCCCTCCTCTGAACCTTCTCTACCCTGTCTATGTCCTTACGTAGGTATGGTCTCCAGAACTGTACACTGTACTCCAGGTGGGGCCTCACTAGTGTCTTGTATAGCGGAATTATGACCTCCCTTTTCCTGCTGGTGATGCCCCTGCCTATACATCCCAGCATCCTATTTGCTTTACCTGATGCCTTGTCACACTGTTTCCCCACCTTGAGGTCATCAGAGATGATAACCCCAAGATCCCTTTCCTGCTTGGTGAATGCTATATCCTCACCCCCCAACTGATATATTGTGCCAGGGTTTTTGTGCCCCATATGCATTATCTTGCACTTCTTTGCATTGAATTTCAACTGCCAAACCCCTGACCATTCTTCAAGTTTCTGCAGGTCCCTTCTCATTCTGTCTACACCCTTTGGTGTGTCTACTCTGTTACAGAGCTTTGTTTCATCAGCAAACAGTGAAATTCTGCCTTCTAGGTCCTGTGCAATGTCACTGATGAAGATGTTGAATAGAACCGGTCACAGCACTGATCTCTGTGGTACCCCACTGGTCACTCTTCCCTCTGTGGAGTGACAGCCATTTACCACCACCCTCTGTGTCCTGCCACCCAGCCAGTTACCTACCCACCACACTACTGTCCTGCCCACACCCATATTCCCCAGTTTGTGTAATAGTCTTCTATGTGGCACAGTGTCAAAGGCCTTGCTGAAGTCCAGATAGGCCATGTCCACTGCCTCCCCTGATCCACCTCCTAGTCACCCAGTCAAAAATTCAACGAGGTTAGTCTGACATGACCTCCCCTGGTGAAACCATGCTGCCTTGGGTCCTTAGTCCACTGACAACCAGATGTTCCACCAATCTCTCCTTCAGTAGTGCTTCCATGATCTTCCCACTACAGGTGAGGCTGACTGGTCTGTAGTTCCCTGCTTCTCTTTGTTCCGCTTTTGTATAAGGGGACTACATCTGCTGTCCTCCAGTCTTTGGGTACCTCCCCTGTTTCCAGTGATCGGCTAAACAGGATAGCCAGAGGTTCAGCCACCACCTGTCTTAGTTCTTTAAGGACCCTGGGGTGCACCCCATCTGGCCCCATTGCTTTATCAACTCTTACTACTTCCAGTTCCTTCAGGACCCTTTCTCATGTAAAGGGACTTGTGTCCATTTCTGCACCATTCTCACCCCTTGTACTCCCTACCCTCCTCTTCCTCAGTAAAGACTGAGCAGAAATACCTGTTCAATATGTCAGCTTTACTGTTTTCTTCCTCCACGCGGCCCCCATCCTCCCCCTTCAGTCTCACTATCCTTCCCTTTGTCTTTCTTTTTTCACTTATGTACCTGTAAAAGGTTTTGTCCCTCTACCTGATTTTGCAATGTGTTCTTCTGTCTGAGCTTTGGGTTCCCTTACTGACCTCCCTGCCTCCCTTTGCTTCTCCTGGTACTTCTCCCTATCCCCTTCTGCCTGTGTCTTTTTGTATTGCCTGAATGCAATCTTTTTGGCTTTCACTTTCTTTGCTACCTCTTTGGAAAACCATAATGGTCTCCTCTTCCTTTTCCTTTTGCTAACCTGCTTAATGCATAATTCTGTTGTTCTTGTAATCCCCATTTTAAATACAGCCCACCGTTCCTCAACCCTGGATTCCTGTCCCATTTCCCTTAATGCCTCTTTCAAGTATCTCCCCATTTTCACAAAGTCTGCCCACCTAAAATCCAGGATATGTGTTTTTGTGTGGTTTGGTTCTGCTCTTTCTGTGATTTCAAACCACAATGACTGGTGGTCACTGTTCCCCAGGTGCTCCCCCACTGTTACCCCATCACACTGTCCCTGTTTGTGAGCACAATGTCCAGGATTGCCTTCTGCCGAGTTGGTTCCATGACCATTTGCTTGAGGAAGGCACCCTGAAGGGAGTCCAGGATAAATCTGCTCCTAGTTGATGCTGCTGCTGGGATGCTCCAGTCCACACAGACACAGCTAGGAAAGCAGTCACAATGGGCATAGGACCCCACCAGCAGGGCACACGGGCGGACACACAGGCACAGAGCAGGAGAAAAGAATGCCCAACATGTGATGGAGCACAGCCACCAACAGGGTCCCGTGCATCACAGCACCCAAAGCCAGGCCACCAGTGTTGAACAGAAGCAAGCCCCAGAACTGTACCACAGACCACAATGGCAGCATGTCCAGCAGGCAACTAGAGGGGACAATGGTCAATGCAGGTCCACCAACGGTGCCCCCCCAGCCCACCAGCCAGCTGGCCGTGGCCACTGCCTCACTGAAATGGGTGTCCACCCCATGTCCCCGGTGCCAAACACACCATGCCCCACATGCACACAAGCAGCCCTCATGCTGGGCAGTGACTAAGCCAGGGCCCAGGCAGAGGGCCACACCACATGGGACTGGGAGCCCAACAGAGGATGCAGACAATCCCACCCCAGCGAGAAGACATGTCCAGAAAGAAGACCATGACTGTGTGCCACCACCACACACACACACACCTGCTACCTACCCCTGACCACAGCCCCATGGTGACCCTGCAGGCACAGATCACACCTACCAAACCAAGTGATGGCCCCCACCACAATGTGACACACTACTGTACACAGTTGTGAAACACAGGAGCACAAAATGGCCACCACCACCCCCGTGTAAACACCATGGACCAACACCACACCACTGCAGCATGGCTCCACATGCCACCTGCAAAGCAGAGATGGAGACATGCATGTAGCTGAAAAATGCTTTATAAAGTGTAAAACAGCTGTACAAAAATATGTAATGGGGGCAGGGACAGGGGAGGTACAATGAAAGGTGGGGACAAGTAACATGGGCTGTACAATGGGATGGGGGACTGTAGGGGAACAGGAGCAGCAAGGGAAAGGTTGGCTATATACAGAGCTCCTCAACAACATCCATGTCCTGCCACCACACAACGCTTCCACTCCCTCTGGTTGGCTGCTGTCATCCTCTGTATGAAGACTATGACATCCAGCACCCTCTGCATGGCCACCAGAATCTGATGCAGGAACCTGGTTTGTGCCCACTGAGGCCTATTGGTAACAGGCCACCCGATTCCTATGGCATGAGACAAGAGAGGCAATCAGTGTAATGGCCCAGGGACATATGCCCACCCACAGTATGCAATGGACAGTGGGAGCACTCACCTCTGGAGAGGCCAGAATGAACCCCCGCAGGAGGGGCTATGCCAACCAACAACACAGCACACCACAGTGGTGCAGAGAGGTGGATGTAGCTGTGCAGCGGCCACAGGACTGTACTGTAACAGTCACATGGCACACAGCAACAGCAGCACCACAGCACAACTGGTGGCAGCCATGCGCATGCCCACCCCACCAACAGCTGATACACAGGGCCAACAGATGGGTCACAGTGTCATGTACAACAGACTATGCAAAACACACAGCTGTCCCAGGCACATGGCATGGGCAGCCATGGCTGTACCCCATCCCCACTGCCACCCCACAGGTACACTGAGAAACAGCATCACATTGCTTACCTGCCCCATGCAGCGCAGCTGGTGCTGGCTGTCCATCAGTAGGGCACGCTGCCCTATTCACCTCCGCCACCACCCTGGCCCACTTGTGTCCTCCATCCCTGGGAATGGAAGGAAGAGAGGTGGACATCAGCACACAATCACACCTTCTGGGTCCCCACCACCACACAGCCCGCTATGCGCTGGGCGTGTCCCTGTCTGTCCTGGTGCCCGCATGTCAGCACGCCCGCAACACATGCAGCAGGTGAGCATGGTGAGAAGCACTTGCCAGGATGGCAAAATATCCCACTGTGGGCCATGCCCAGCAGCCATGCCACCACTACAGTACTACGCCTGGGCATACATGCAACATGCACACAACTACCTGGCTGGGGCACAGTACTATGCTGGACATGGGCCTGCAGCCTCCTCAAGCAGTCAGGTGCCCTCCACCTCAGGTCCCCATATCAATGTCTGCACTGTTCAGGCTTGTGTGGCTCATGTGTCCTCCTCTCCAGGGCCACCGACACACTGTGCCACACCTGGCACCTGGCCATACAGCTGCCCCTCAAAGGGCTGGACAATGGCCATGAGATTGACCAGATCCACCTCGCTCCAGTTAACAGCCCTTCTCTCATTCCCCTGTGCCATGGTCAGCAGCTGTAGTGGTACAGAAAATGGCATTGGACAGTGCACGTGGCTGACCCAATTGCAAGATGCATGATAGGACACACATGACCGCTATTTCGCAGCATGTGGCTGTGCGCCACAGTGCACAGTGCAGGACCATTGTGCAATGCTGGGCATGCGCAGCATGCCATGCCATAGCAGGGTCATGAGGTCACAACATGACCTGGGGGTCAGAGGTCATCGCCCAGCTCAAAGTGCGCAGGTGCGTGAGGGATACAATGTCCGCATGTGCTATGGCATACCTGCGCCACATGCACCATGCCATGGCATTGCGCATGGTGCACAAGGCATGCGATAGTGGTGTGGACATTGCAGTGCACATGCGCACTGCAGGCACATGCACCACGCATTGGCACCACTGGTATTGTGCCTCAGTGATGCTCTGGCACAACCCCATTGCGCACAGTGCAAATTCACGATATTGAGATGCCACATGCAAATCACCTCATGAGCCAATGCATAGTGCAGTGGGGAGCATTAGCATATCATTAAACTTGCATGCAGGCTAATTTGCATGCCTTGTGCCATAAAAGCACTGCAGAACAGCACAGGCCACAGACTGGTATTGCAACCATTCAGGTGAGTGACTGGCAACATCGATGAACAGTGGCCTAAGCATACACTGCAACAGAGTGCTGTATTGCAATGTGCTGGCAGTGACCCACTCTGCTGTACATGTCCACAGGTGGCAGAATGTCAGGACCTGAAGGAGAGGAGAGCCAGAGGCCTGCACACTAATGAAGGCCCAACTTTATGGCCACTGAGAGCAATGCCCTCTTTGAGGCCGATATGGACTGGGAGGGCCTTGTCAACGGTGCCATGAGCATGCTGCAGGAGCGGGTGGTGGGGTGGGAGGAGGTGGCCCGCTATGTCAATGCCCACGGACACCACCATCACACACTGCAGAAGTGCAAGCAGAAGGTTGGCATGGACAGGAGGTGGACCAAGAAGAGGGTTGTGGCCATCCAGGTGTCCCTCAGGGTGACTGGTGGTGGGCCAACAACCATGCCACCATTGACAGTCATGGAGGAACTTGTGGCATCCACTATCAGCTGCACAATGGTGGAGGGTGTGCTCGGTACGGGGTTCCAGACAGGACATAGTGCCTCACTGCATGGTGAGTATGACCAGTCACCAGGCATGCCTGGCATGGGCATGACTTGTAGGTGTGCCTAGGGCCATGCCCACCACCATATGCATGTGTGGGCGAGGACACACATTGCTGCAGGGGGTGTGTGGCGATGGTGGCATGGGGGCCAGGGGAGCCATAGGGTGTGCTGCACCTCTAACCCTCTGTTCTTGTCTTGCAGCACCAGCACTCCTCCATGCAGAGGACCAGGCGGGGGAGGCTGTGGACATGGATGCCCGACCCTCAACATCGACGGGCATCCAGAGCTGGGACAGGCTGTGTCTCGGCGGTGTTGGGCATGCAGCCATGCATGACATGGGGTGCTGTTTGACACCAATAATAAGCTTACCCTGGTACTGGACAGCATGGGGTGGTGGTACCTGACACGCCCCTTCCCGCTACACAGGCACTGGCAGGTCACAGTGCCGAGGCCGCAACTCCACAGCCACACCCCCATCCCTGCTGGTGCAGCAGTGTGTGGCACCACAGCTGTGTCTGGTGTGGGTGGTGGTGGTGCTGCCGTTGCAGCGAAGGCTGGGGCACTGCCCAGCAGTCAGTCGGGCAGCGGCAGCAGGATGCAGGTGATGTTGGGCAGCTTGACATGGTGCCCACTGCTGGTGCGCTGGACAGCACCACACCTCCTGTACAGCCCACTATGCAGTGTCCCCCTGAGTGGGAGGCCATACAGCAGTGTACCGTGTCTCCCCCAGCTCAATGGGCAGGCCAGGAGGCCCAGGATTCTGAGCAGCTGACAGAGCACACCCGGTTACTGCGATCATCCATGGACAACCAGGCAGTACTTGCCAACAAGGTGTGCGCACTGCGGATGGCCAGATGGCCAAGCAGCAGGACAGAGGCAATGTGAGGCTTACGGATAGGCTCACCCAGATACAGGAGGCCATGACTACAGCATTGGACCGTATGGCCAGTACCATTGCAGCTCGGCTGGCGTCGGTGGCAGTCACTGGGCTTGGCCATACACAGAGGACCCCCTGCAGTGCACTGTCCACCCCATGGTTCTCTGGCATCTGGTGACACCAGCACAGCGGATGCTGGGATCTGATGTCAGCATCCCAGACACCCCGGAGCAAGCCTGTTCGGCCGCGTTGACACCCCTGCACAGACCCTGTCACAGTCCTGTACATCAACCCCCTGAGGGGGCATCTGACATGCCCCCCCATGGCCGATGTGCATCATGCTTCTGCAGGTCAGCCCTGGCACAGCCGCCCATGTGGCCATGGTGGTTGTGGGACTGTGCAGTTGGAGTGACATGTCTGCTGCCCTGACCTGCCATCTGCTGCTGTTGCCACACACTCATGTGGGTGGTGGTGGTGTGGCATGCATGTGGTGGTGCACATGTGTGTTGTGCTGCATGCCCCCTGAGTGTGTGGACCATGCTGCTGAGATGTGAGGCATGGATGTGATCAGGGCAGCTCAGCACTGGTCATGCCTGTGCACCGGTGTCATACTTCTGATCCATGCCATGTCCCTCAGCATGTGCGTGGATGGTTATGTGGGTGTGTGTGTCTGTGCATATGCCATTGCTGTATGTGTCTGTGTGTGCATGCCCATGTGCCAGTGGCTCTGCCATGTGTGTTGTGGTCCCCCATCCCTGCATGCATACCACTGTGCTCATCCATGACACTGTGTTGTGTGCTGGGCTGTGTGGACCTTGCTTGTGTGTCAGTGCACTCACCTGCATTGTCCGTAATGCTCCTTTGCGATGGTGTCACAGTGTCGCCATGTCTCCTGCACCAGTCGTGGATCCCTCCTGACAAGGGGAAGCTCCCACCACCCTCCAGCCCATCACCACCATCGTCCCCGCTACTGTCGCCCTCATCAGCCTTGACTACTATTCCATGGTCAATGGCCATGTTGCACAGGATGCAGCAGGCCAGGAATATGCCACAGGCTTTTGATGGGCTGTATTGTAGGGCATCACCTGACCTGTCTAGGCAATGGAATTTCTTCTTTAGCATGCCAAAGACACCCTTGATGATATTGTGTGTGCTGGCGTGTGCCTCATTGTATCTTTCCTCCATGGGGGATAATGGTCGCCGGTAGGGAGTGAGCTGCCATGGCCTCAGGGGCTATGCATTGTCACCTGTGTGGAAGACAACATGGTTATCCATGTGCTGTGCTGCTACCCACTCCCTCTCAGCCACCACACACACACATCACAGCTCCCTCCCCAACCCCCTGGGCTGTGGCTCTCGGCCTCCCTGGTGCAAGTCCTACTCACCAACAAGGTGGCCCATGGGGATGTCTCCCAGCTCAAACCTATGGCACAGTGCTGAACTGTGCCATATGATGGCATCATGTGCACTCCCAGGTTGTGTGGCACAGACATTGATGATGCGCCCCATGGCATCGCACACCACCTGGCAGTTGATGGATGGATGTGCAAATGCCAGGAGCCTTAGCAACAAGATGGAAGATCTGGAGGCTGTCATGGTACAGTCAGACCTGGACATTGTGGCCATCACTGAAACCTGGTGTAATGATAACCATGACTGGGAGATGGCCATACCTGGCTACAACATATTCAGAAGAGACAGAGCAGGCAGGAAGGGAGGAGGAGTGGCACTGTATGTGAAAAATGACATAAGGGCCACACAGATCCAGGAAGGAACAAAATGGGAGAGATACTGTGGGTTAAGCTGGAAAGGAAAATGGGGCCAGCCATCCGCACAGGTGTGGTCTATAGACCACCAGCCCAGGAGGAAGAAACAGATAGGGAGCTGATGCTAGCCATCCAAAGGATGGCAGACAAGGGTGAGGTAGTACTGGTTGGAGACTTCAATATACCAGACGTGGACTGGAGCATCCCAGCAGCAGCATCAACTAGGAGCAGATTTATCCTGGACTCCCTTCAGGGTGCCTTCCTCAAGCAACTGGTCATGGAACCAACTCGGCAGAAGGCAATACTGGACCTTGTGCTCACAAACAGGGACAGTGTGATGGGGGTAACAGTGGGGGAGCACCTGGGTAACAGTGACCACCAGTCATTGTGGTTTGAAATCACAGAAAGAGCAGAACCAAACCACACAAAAACACGTATCCTGGATTTTAGGGGGGCAGACTTTGGGAAAATGGGGAGATGCTTGAAAGAGGCATTAAGGGGAATGGGACAGGAATCAGGGATTGAGGAACAGTGGGCAGTATTTAAAATGGGATTATAAGAACAACAGAATTATGCATTAAGCAGGTTAGCAAGAGGAAAGAAAGAGGAGACCATTATGGTTTTCCAAGAGGTAGCAAAGAAAGTGAAAGCCAAAAAGATTGCATTCAGGCAATACAAAAGACACAGGCAGAAGGGGATGGAGAAGTACCAGGAGGAAACAAAGGGAGGCAGGGAAGTCAGTAAGGGAAGCCAAAGCTCAGACAGAAGAACACATTGCAAAATCAGTGGTTAAAGGGGACAAAACCTTTTACAGGTACATAAGTGAAAAAAGAAGGACAAAGGGAGGGATAGTGAGACTGAAGGGGGAGGATGGGAGCCGCGTGGAGGATGACAACAGTAAAGCTGACATATTGAACAGGTATTTCTGCTCAGTCTTTACTAAGGAAGAGGGGGGTAATGGGTCTGAAGGGAGTACGAGGGGTGAGAATGGTGCAGAAATGGACACAAGTCCCTTTACACGAGAAAGGGTCCTGAAGGAACTGGAAGTAATAAGAGCTGATAAAGCAATGGGGCCAGATGGGTGCACCCAGGGTCCTTAAAGAACTAAGAGAGGTGGTGGCTGAACCTCTGGCTATCCTGTTCAGCCAATCACGGAAACAGAGGTACCCAAAGACTGGAGGACAGCAGATGTAGTCCCCTTATACAAAGTGGGAACAAAAGGAAGCAGGGAACTACAGACCAGTCAGCCTCACCACCGGTAGTGGGAAAGATCATGGAAGCACTACTGAAGGAGAGATTGGTGGAACATCTGGTTGTCAATGGACTACAGGACCCAAGGCAGCATGGTTTCACCAGGGAGGTCATGTCAGACCAACCTCATTGAATTTTTGACTGGGTGACTAGGGAGGTGGATCAGGGGAGGGCAGTGGACATGGCCTATCTGGACTTCAGCAAGGCCTTTGACACTGTGCCACATAGAAGACTATTACACAAACTGGGAATATGGGTGTGGGCAGGACAGTAGTGTGGTGGATAGGTAACTGGCTGGGTGGCAGGACACAGAGGGTGGTGGTAAATGGCTGTCCTCCACAGAGGAAGAGTGACCAGTTGGGTACCACAGGGATCAGTGCTGGGACCGGTCCTATTCAACATCTTCATCAGTGACATTGCACAGGATATAGAAGGCAGAATTTCACTGTTCGCTGATGACACAAAGCTCTGTAACAGAGTAGACACACCAGAGGTGTAGACAGAATGAGAAGGGACCTGCAGAAACTTGAAGAATGGTCAAGGGTTTGGCAGTTGAAATTCAATGCAAAGAAGTGCAAGATAATGCATATGGGGCACAAAACCCTGGCACAATATATCAGTTGGGGGTGAGGATATAGCATGCACCAAGCAGGAAAGGGATCTTGGGGTTGTCATCTCTGATGACCTCAAAGTGTAGAAACAGTGTGACAAGGCATCAGGTAAAGCAAATAGGATGCTGGGATGTATAGGCAGGGCATCACCAGCAGGAAAAGGAGGTCATAATTCCGCTATACAAGACACTAGTGAGGCCCCACCTGGAGTACAGTGTACAGCTCTGGAGACCATACCTACATAAGGACATAGACAGGGTAGAGAAGGTTCAGAGGAGGGCAACAAAGATGGTGCATGGGTTGCATCACAAGTCCTATGAAGACAGGTTGAAGGAACTGAACATGTACTCCCTGGAGGAGAGGAGGGAGAGAGGGGATATGATAGAGACACAAGTATCTTACAGGGAGGAACAGGGTGCAGGAAAACACTATTTTTAAGCGAAAAAGATGTTTCAGGACTAGAGGGCATGGGATGAAGTTGGAGGGAGGACGATTCAGAGGAAACATGAGAAAGAATTTCTTCACAGAACGGGTGGTGGACAAGTGGAACACCCTGCCAGAGGAAGTGGTGGGGGCTGAAACAATCACGGGATTTAAGAATGCATGGGATAGACATAAAGGAATTCTAGAGGTCAGGGGTAAGGGGAAATAGACTTCTAGGAAAACAAACTGAACTTACAAACTCAAATGGGCAGACTAGGTGGGCCATAGGCCCTTATCTGCTGACACTGTCTATGTATCTATGTATCTATGATGGGTACCCCTTCCAGTTGATATACACTGGGCCATCTGGGCCAGGTGGTGTGTGGATGCCATCGTGGGTGCAGTCTATTGCCTCAATCATGCCTGGCATGCATGCCACCTGGTGGAACTCTTGCAAGTTTACTGTCCACTCTGCTTGTGTGCTGGGGAAATGTATGTATTCTGTAGCATGTGGCAGCAGATGTTGAGGAACTGAGTGAGGAGGCGGGACGTGGCTGACAGAGTGATGTCTGTGGTATCATCCGTTGGTCTTTGGAAGGTGCCCGTGGTGAGCAGGCACATCACAACAGTCACCTTATTCTCCACTGCCATGGCATTACTGTGTCTGGTGAGTGTCTGTATCTTGTCACTGCACAGCTCACAGAGCTGCCTCAGTATCATCCTATTCAGGCGGTACTGTCCCACTATCTTTGTGTCACTGAAGTTCTCATACATGATGCTGGCACAATACCGCCTGTGTCGGGCATACCACTGCTGGGCCCTTCATTGGCCATGCTACTGTTCCTCCTGCCTCCTCATACCCCTCATTACCATGTGCATTAGGAATGGGCCACTGTCCATCACTCTATCACTGGGTGCCTCCCTGGGTACCCCTCACACTCTTTCTGTCCATCTGTCAGTCTGTGTATGTCTCTCTCTCTCTCTCTCTCTCCCCCCCTCCCCCTCTCTGTCTGGCTGTCTCACTCCCTCTCACTCTCTGTCTCTCTCTCTCTCACACTGTCTCACTCCCTTTCTCTCTGTGCACAGTGTTGTGCATCTGCTGTTTCTGTATTTGTTCCTATATTTATTGCCTCAAGTCTGCCTGGCACAACTTGGCATTTGCTCCAGACTTGCACCTTGCTGTGTGGTTGAATATGGCAGTGTGCCACTTATTCATGGGCCCACCCCCAGCACTTGCACTGCATACATTATGGCTGCACTTGGGTGCACTGGGATTTGTGCTGCACCGTGGCTCCCTTTGAATATCACTCTGAGGCGCATCTTCGGACTTACGCCAGTGCAACTTAGTTTTGCCATGTGCAGGTGCTCTGAATATCTCATCCACAATATATATGATCAGTAGCTGAAGTTTTGGTGGAAGTCTGCTTGTAGAAGAGATATTGTTGTCTACCCAAATTTACAATTTTTTAAATAATATTTTTTGAATACATTTTTGATATTGCATATAATAAGCTAATATTCTTTAATGGTGGGGATCTTTCATGCCTCATTTTTTAATCTGTGGTCCTATTAAGTAGCACATTGATATGGCAAGAGAATTCCGGGGAGGTTCAATTAGGGCAGCAGCAATACGACGAAAGTGAAAACAGTGACAGTAAATTTCAGTGACTTTAATAAAGGCTATACCACTGTACCTCCTCCCTGAGGTGCTATGACCTCAGAATTGGTTATTGAAGTAAGGGGGTGTGAGGAAAAGCCCCCACAATGGGGATGCATGGGGTAAAGCCCCCCGCATCAAAGAAACTGTCACCTTTATTGTGGTCGCCAAACTTTACCATCTCCATTTTCACTCTTGCTGCATTGCTGTCACCCTAATTGAACTTGCTGTTATTCCCTTGCCAATTTGACATGGGACTGTACTATTATATTAGTTTTCCAACTGAGTGGGGAGAATCGGTCTGTAAGGTATTTGTTGAAAAAGTTAGTCAAAACTTGTAGCCACATATTCAGATGTAACTGAAACACATCCGAGGGGAATCCATCCATTCCTGTAGCATTATTAAGTTTACACAGCATGATGGCATCTTCTACTGTGTGAATTAATTACAAAATATGTTACAGAACTATGTGATCCATATTTTCAGCAGGGATTAAAGCTGAGTGATTGCTGTCATAATTAATAGTTTCTTTCGTTACCATTAACTAAAAAGATTGATTGTCATTGTTTGAAGTAATGTTAGTCATTTGTTACCATAAATTAGACTGGAACCTTTTTATCATTTTCCAAGATATTATTATAGCTTTTACAGGCTTGATTAAGTAAAGTAAGTTCTTTCTGGATGGATTCCTTTTGGTTTTCCTAATTAGCTAATGTATATCTATGATTAAACCATGTTTTACATTATTTAGTTATGAATCAATGATCACAGAGGAAAGAAATTAAAACTGAAAGGATATTTAAGAGAAGTTCTGCATATTATTGAGGTGCTCTACAGCTCTTAATGTTACCAGTTTATAATACCTTTTTGGCCGGCCCTTAGTGCAGTGGAGGTGCTACCACAAGCAGCGTCAGCTGCCCGAGTTAGGGAGTAAGATCAGGTTGTCGGAGGACTGCACGGGGGAGAAGGATTGAGAATTCCAGGTGATGATCCTCCTCCTGGGAGGGAGGGTAGCCAGCTCTTATGTTTCAATATATAAAGAGTCTTGAAAGAGCACTAGAGCGGCATGAAATGTTGATGCATAGTAACTGGGGGTGCTACTCTGTGTATTGAAACATCAGTTTCTTTTACATTGTTTTTTATCAATGAACTAGTAAAATTATTGTGTCCAGACTAGTGAACTTCATTTTTGTTCCTCGTACAACTGTTTTTGAGCCTATGTTTCTTTTTTTGGTTGCTCCATCCTGTGTGTAGCATGGCTTTACTTGACCTTCCTCTTGAGCCACCCTCCCTACATTTGCCTACAAGTGGAAATACCCCTGCTGGAAGGAAGACAACAGCATCCTGCTGGTCCCACACCTGTCTACCCAAGCATCATCTCCACACAATGGAGCCATTCTGTGATGGAGTGTGGAGTGTATCCTCCACCCCTGCTAGAGTGGGTCACACTCTGGAGGTGAAGATAAGTTCTAGGGGATGCCAGATTGATGGAGATGGGGCAGCTAAGCAGAAGGGGGGGCCAACCAGAGATGACGGGTCATAAAAAGCAATATCTGCAAAAAATTTATTTTCAGAGGAGAAAAGAAGCTTTTCAAATTGTTGTTTCACAAGTAAAGATCTAGTTGTAACTGTTGTTTACCTCTCACCTCTAAAGACAGATTGGTGCTGTGCTTACCATTACTCAGTTCTAATGACATATTAATATTTAACCTGATTATTAGTGCTGCATGATCAATCTATGTATGTAAGATTACTTTTCAGTGTTTTACAAACTCTAAAGTATATCTACTACTGGGTTACTGCCAGATCAATGATGCTTTTACCATTACTAGAATAAAGCATGAATTCTCTATTTGGGTTTTCCCTTGTCCATTCGTTCATTAGTACTAAATTGTGTGACTGAAGAAGAGTTTGTAATTTTAATCCATTTTCATTTTTCTGTCTTTTCACTTCTCATCTAAATTAATGTGTGATGGACTACAGAATGATATATCAAGAATAATGTTATGTAATGCTGCTCAGAATATTTACATATAGCCCCTTTTATCAAAATATTATTGCATCTATAATTCTCAGTTAAAGACTATTCCATATTCCTCCTTATAGTAAGTAGATAATTGTTGGTGAAATATAGCTATACAGTATTAAGAATGAGGCATCCCCTATTGCAGCCTGGGCCAACTGAGAGTTTTGATCCTTCAAGATAATTTAAAATGACTTAAAAAGTGGATAAGTTTCAAGAAAAATTATGAAACCTCCTACTGCATATCAATGTTTAGTCATTTAAGTTGCAAGAGCAAACAGCCCTTGGAAACCATTCAATTTATAATCAGAAAGCAACCATGTTTCCTGAAAGCATACAATTTGAAGCCTTTTATAAAGTTCACCAATTCCAGGTCAGATAATTTTACAGACAGGCACACTTTATTCCATGAAATACATTTAACATCAAAGGCTGAGGAAGCTGGAGTGTTTGAAAGAAAAGGAGAAAGTGATCTTGATATATTCAGTCTATTTTCCAGAACATTGCTTGACATACACATGGAATCTTTTTGGTCTGTTATAAGTGATACTTTTTCATTTTACTTGAGAACCACGTGTATTGTATTTGTTTGTTTTTTTTGAAGAGGGGAGCAATTTTCCATAACATAGATTTTCTGGGTTTGAAATACAGATTTCATGTCCACAACATACGGACATATGAGACTGCCAGAAGAAACAGGCCTCACAGTCTATCAAGTCTGCTCATACGAACAACTAGCACCCTTATATTGCAGCTGCCCCACCCCAACCCCTCATTCACCTCCTGGAACTGATCATTGTCATTTCCCCAGCCCCCCTTCCTTGTCCTTTCCCATGTCCTTTTGAAACTCCCCACTGTCCTGCGTGCCACCACCTCCTCTGGCAGAGCATTCCATTTCAACACCACCCTCTCAGTGAAATAATGCCTCCTCATCTCCCTCCTGAACCTGTCTCCCTCTAATCTTAGCCCATGCCCCCTTGTGTCCTGTCTCTTCCTCAGCTTAAACAGCCCCTCTGTACCAGATTTGTTGATCCACCTCAAGTATTTGAAAGTTTCAATCATGTCCCCCCAATCTCTTCTCTCCTCCAGGGTGAACAAACTCAAGTGACTCAGCCTTTCTTCGTAGGTTCTGCCTTCCATCTCTAGTATCCTTTTTGTTGCCCTATGCTGCACCACATTGAGCAGCTTGATATCCTTCCTCAGGTACAGATTCCAATATTGCTTGCAGTACTGCAACTGTGGCCTAACCAAGGACCTGTACAGTGGCAGGATCACCTCCTCATGCCTGGATGAGAATCCCCATGCAATACACCCCAGCATCCTATTGGCCTGAGCTGCAGCTCTCTGGCAATGAGTAGAGTTGTTCATGCTCCCATTTACTGTGACCTCAGAACCTTCTCCTCCTCAGTGACCCTTAACTGCACCCCACCCAAACAATATTCCTTCCTCGGATTCCTCACCCCGAAGTGCATAACTTTGCACTTCTTTGCTTTAAAACCCAATTGCCACCCCTCTATGTTATCCACAACAGCTCCCATCTTGGTGTCATCCATGAACAGATTGATCCTGCTCCCAACCCCATGTGCAATAGCTGATATGAACAGTCCAAACAACACCAGCCCCAGCACAGAGCCCTGTGGTACACTGAGGGTCATTCACTTGGGAGATGAGAGTTCTCCACCACAACCACCCTCTGCAGTCTATCTCCAAGCCAAGTCTTGATTCAGCTGGCCATCTTAGCCCCATCCTCATATGTTCCAGCTTTGTCCCCAGTTGTCTGTGAGGGACTGAATCAAAGGCCTTGCTGAAATCCAAATATAGGACATCCACTGCATAGCCCTTGTTCAGCTGTCTTGTCACTCAGTCATAGTATTCTATTAGGTTGGTCTGGCATGATCTCCCTGAGATGAACCCATGCTGCTGCTCATCCTGGAGATCATCAACCTCCAGGAAGGTTACTAGTCTCTCCTTCAAGATTGTTTCCATGGGTTTACCCACTATGGAAGGGAGACTGACTGGTCTGTATCCCAATATTGTCCAAATGGTCAGCCCTTAAGGATGAGGTACGAGGATTTATTTTTAACCAGATATTGTATGTGAATTCATGCTGTCATTTTGGTCTCTGTATCATCTCAATTTCTCTATATCCTATGTTCACTTTTAAAATATTGTAGAACAAAAGATTTATAAATTGAGTTATTTAGGCATAATTTTCATCCCCTAGAGGTATAATATCAACAGGCTAATACAGACAAACACATTTTCTGGAGAGTTGTCAGTAGGTCTGTCATTATCACTTCAATATTCAAATCAAAATGAGTTATTAGATTTTCAATACTTTGCATATTAAAGCTTTTGTGGGGCTTTGCACCAACACCATTCCTATTTCTGGAAATGGAATTACATGAGATAGGTGAATCTGGTCTTAAGCATAATTTTTTTAGCCTTTGTTAGTGGCCCAGACTGACTTGGCTATTTCTGAATCTTTTAATAATATAAATATTGGGCTATTGTTGTTGTTAGAGTCTCTAAAACTGTACATGATGGGCTATAGGTTTAACAAAATGCATGATTCTGCTTTAAATAAATGGCACATCAGAGCTTTCAAGTTCTCTTGATTTTCATAGAGTTTCTTATAAATCTTGTTGATTCTCAGGACAATTTCATTACCCTCCAAAGTAATACCATTCTCCATTTAATTTCTTTAGTAGGAGTAGATCTAGTTATTCTGAATTAAATGGAAAATTTCCTCCCTCTCTTACATTTCGACTGGTTCTAAGCTGTCCAACTCTGACCTTTTATTTGCTAAAATAGCTTAAATACCTCCCCTTTTGTTTGTAAATGTGGCTCTTTTTGGTTAAATGAATTGGTAAATATTTATTTTATTTTTTATTTTTGCCTTAACATTCTTTCTTTGTTTCCCTTATTTCCTTCTGATTTATTTTATCATATCATTTGGGCTCTTAGGAGTAATCATTTTAGAAAATGATAAATGAGTTTTCTTTCTACTTCTATCAAACTTTTCCAATATCAAATTTAAAATTTCTGACATCTTTGCCAGGTGATTTCTGATTTCTTCAACTTCTGTTTAGTCTCTATCAAATTACATTGAATTCCCTGAGGATGGGACATAAGGGGAAATGTGGGTGCTTATTGATCTACCAAATACTCACAGTCACGTTCAGGTTTCAGCATAATAGATTTCCTTGATCCATTAGCAGTTACATTATGTCCCACTGTGAGAAAGAATAAACAGCCTTGAGGAATCAGGACCTGAATGGCTCAATCATCCCTTTAAGCACCGGTGGAGGTTTAATCCTCTTCTGTTATTGGAATTTCCTTCTGCTTTATTTAACATTCTATCAATATCTGAGCTGATGCTTAATGGACTAAAAAGATACAAGCTGCTTTTAGTTAATCTCTTTAAGTTTATCAAAAGGTATTCTTATATAGGAGTTGAGAATAACTCTATTAAATTAGTAGTTATCACACACTTTAACTTGAACAGTTTTTCTATTACCAGCCATGTTTTCCTTCCCACAACTTTTATTGGCTACCTCATAAAAGGTTTCAATTAGTGGTGTGCTGAATTTTCAAATTCCAGTGGAATGGAACTTCATGTAATTTTCTAAATTCAGCCAAATTTCATCAGAAGCAGAACAGTGGAATTCCAAAGCAGAAATGTGCAGAATAGGTTTTCCATTACATTTCCATGTAATTGTATTCTATGGATCTCAATATTTTCCATGGAATTGGTTGCAAAATAATTTTCCATGTAAAAATGCTGTCCTGTGGAAAACATTCTGCAGATCACATCAGGCAGAATTCCATAGAAGGACCAGTGAAATTCAGGTGGGAATTCGGCCAGTGGAATAGTCAGTCTGTGTTAATTGCACTGACGGGATTCTGCATTCCTCACAGCACTAGTTGTAATTGACTCCTGTAAGAGATCAGTAATATTACTGTAAGTTTCTTTTCATTATTCATAATCTTTTGTTCACCTTGCTTGTTATTTAGTAACAAAAATGTATTTATACTAATCGAATTTGTGTTATTTTTTTTTAATGTGGGGGTGTTACTAACCAAGGCCACCACATCTGATAAAAAAATAGCCAAGGGACTTTTTTGATTCATAAATAGGGAATACATTTCCTCTGTTAAAAAATCTGATGGGAACTGGGAGGCAGTTCACCATTGAAAAGATCATGCATTATTGCAGGCCTCAAGTTATTGGTAATTATTTTTCCTCAACTCACTATTACTAAAAGATGGAATAGAGGTTATTAAGTTTCACCATTATTACTTTGTACCATTTTCCTTTCCTTTTGATGGATTTAATACCTGTTAGATGTCAACCTCTTTTGGTGTGCATGGTACAAAGGCATTAAATAACTAACAGCATTTTTTTTCTTAATATGCCAAACAAATGAATATTAAAAAGGCCACAATTAAAGAAAGAAAAACTATAAAGATAAAAACTCAGTTCCCATTAGAGATCTCCTTATCTTAAAAAAATAGACTTGCTGATGGAAGAAATTATATCAAAAATGTTCTTATATCACCATAGGAATAAGAAGCCTTTACTCCTGTTCGCCTGAAAAAAGGCCCTCTTTGCTTCAGTCTTTAACAGCTATAGTTTACAGCACCCTGCATTAATCACTACTGTGCAAACACTATGTTAAAAAACTGTGAATGCTGCCAATTGAGTTAAACTCATCCTGGGTTTAGCAAGAATCATTTCTCCCTTGAGTCAGTTCAATGATAATAGCTGAAGCTGTTCGAAAACTATAAAATCAAATTTAGAAGCACACATAATTTGGCTACAATTTTAGAGCTGAAACAATCATAAAAGTGCAGCAACCGGTAAGCAGTATCATGTCTATGTGATTTCTTCAAAGCGCAAACTGCCTTTTCAGCTGCAAACATTTGCATCAGTTTTTAGAACTGTTGAGTTCATGTGCAGTTTAATGTCAGTGCTGATGACAACACATTGTTGTTAGACCAATCAGGAGAATAAGAGTAAACTTTAAAATCTTTCCATGGATTAAAAATCAAAATTAGCTTTAGGCAAGCAACACTAAAAAAAGTCACCCAGAAGTGCCATTTTGTAGACTTTATGTGGCACTTCATCATCCTCCAACTTCATTTTGTGAGTGCCAGTGACTGGTGATTGTTATCATGGGCTTATGGCAGAGTCATGTAAGCAATAGCACATGACTGGGTGTGGCTCATGCTCTAATAAATACATGCCTAAAGGAACAGGGAGACTTGAGGCTGAAGGCCAAAAGCATTGCTGCCCCTAGAAGTGCATTTATCAGAACATAACCAATACCCCAGAGTGTGTTATTACACTTATAAAATGGGTATATGTTGAGAAGTATAGAAAGTTTTTTGAAAAATTTAAAAAAATTGAAAGTTTTTCTTTTTTGAAGCAAATGGTCCTTCTGCCTAATTGTCAGTAGGGGATCTTCAGAGTGAGATGATTTTCTGAGTTTTCTCTCCCACATCATTTGGCTACTTATTGTGTGCCACTTTCTTTTCATCACAGCCAAGTTTTCAACTTTTGTCTCTTACTCGCCAATCCCATTCATTCACATGTAACTTCCCTGAGTTTCTGAGTTTTGTCTTCACCCACCACTGCCATTCATTCACGACTGAGATTGCTATAAAGAGTGATTGTGGCAGGTCACTAGGCTGCTGGCAAGGCCAATATTTTCTTGTGGTCTTGCCAGCAGCATGCCTCCATCTGCAGTTGCAAATCTCAACAAAATACTGGCATTCTCGTGCAGGATCGGGTCACTGAAAGGAGTGAGACAGTGCAGTCAGTTGAGAGGTTGTACAGAGAATAAGCAGCTTGGGATGGACAGCAATGGGGATTAAAAAAAGATTTTTGATGTTTACATGACTGTTGTGTGGACAGGCAGGGAGGGAGGGGGGAGAGAGAAAGAAAGAAACAGAGCAGCAGTCTGAACCACTTACAAGTTCATGCTGCTCAGAAAGTTGAACTTGTAGTATCAGGAGGGACGAAGGAAGTCTCACCACAGTTGGCACAAGGACATCCTGGGTTAGTGGGTTAAAAATGTTTAATGAGGCAAACTCATAGAAATACATCATGCAATTCACTTAAATCAGGATTATACATTTTATTTATTTATTTTATTAATTTATTTGTACGTATTGGATTTACAGACCTTTGAGTCAGAGACTCATTTACAAAGGCATCTCATCACAGAGAACAGAGACAAGAACATGATTAAATAGTAAAGAGACAATAGCAGTTACAAGGTTTCAGGCACGTGTTACAGGTGAGTCATAGTTGCAAAGATACATGAGCAGCATACAGTTCAGCAAGATATATAGCATACCTTGTAAGGTAGCAGCACTGCAGAGAGATTGATTATACAGGTTGAGCAGAGAAGGAATTGTGCATGAGATGAGGTCAATACATTTTCCCTGTGAAGCGTGGAACTATTAGTACGAGAAGCACCAAGATATGAGGAGGTGTGGAGAAAATTAGCAGTCCCAGGGACATTGTCAGATCCAAAGTAGCCTGGCAGTTCAACCCCTCTATGGATGGACCAGAGGGGAGAAAGGGGAGAAGGACAGATTAGGCACACCTTCAGCAGCAAGAAGAGAATAGGTGGTTCCTGAGTGCTGCCTTGAAGGAACCAATTTTGGGGAGGCAGGAGATATTGGCCAGGAGGGAGTTAAACCAGGAAGGGGCTCTTTTGCAGAAAGACCACTGAGTTAAGGAGGTCCTGGTTCTTAGTACCAGAAGGGCAGACTTACAGGCACTGCATGTGAGGACATTGGGGTTTGCAGGGTGAAGGGAGGTGGATACCCCATACATATGAGTAGCAGTGGTTATCTCTTGCCTACAGCATTGTATTTTATAGCATTATTAATTTTTTGTTAGAAAATTAAGACTCAGAATTATGGAATTCCTTCAAGTAGTTAGGAGACTATCCTCTCCTCTCATATCATTTAAGTGCATCGAATAACATATTTCCTCTCTCCCAAACACCAGTGGCCCATTCATTTTTATTTGTCCTCTCATTACCTCCTCTTTCACATTTTATGGAAGAAATTTGGGTCTCATTGTGAATAATACATTATCCATCATTGCCATTTTTTAAGAAATCAGTGTGATTGGTTATGCATGTTGGCCGATAACTTTACCATATTATGTATTTTGTTAAGTATTCATCCAACGCTTAGTAACAGCTTTTTTTGCTGCTATTAGATAGGTATTAATGAGGCTTTGGTATATAGAGTTGTACGAAACTGAAAAATTTTGCCCAGCAAAATATTTTGTGTAATTTGCACATTATGCAAAATATTTCACAGGGTGAAATGCAAAATTTCACCCAGAGTGAGCAAAATTTGACCCGCAAACTGGCAAAATTTTGCACCTGCAGGGAATATTTTGCAGCCATGGGTGAAATTTAGCCACCCATGGGCCAAATTTAACCACCTGTGAGTGAAATTTATAAGTTCCCCTCCTGGAGTCCTGAGTTCCTGCAGGTTACCCCCGAGCCAATTACTGGCTATAATTGAGTAAAGCACCCCCCCAGTTACCCTGGCCCCCTCATGTCCTTTTTTAATATATAAAAAAATTAAACCCACACACTCTGGTATCTAGTGGTCACCCCCATGGCCGCTCATGGCCCAAATTATTCTCCCTGGTGTCTAGTGGTCCCCTCCGGCCAATCACCAGCTGTAGTTGAATAGGAGGCCACACTTAAAGAGGGACATTAAACTCCTGGAGAGGGTCCAGAGGAGGGCAACCAAAATGATTTGGGGCTTGGGGGACAGGACCTATGAGGAGAGGCTTGAAGAGCTAAATATGTACACATTGGAAGAGAGAAGGGACCGGGAGGACATGATAGAGGTCTTCAGGTACATGAAGGGGTAAATAGGGGAGGAACAGTCAGGGTGCTTTGAAGGAAGGAGGAGGGGGCCACTAGAGGGAATGGGTGGAAGCTGGAGGGTGGAAGATTCAGGGGAGAAAGGAGGAGGTGCTACTTCACTGAGAGGGTGGTGGAGCCATGGAATGCACTGCCTAGGGGGCTGGTGGAGGCAGAGACAGTGGAAGAGTTCAAGAAGGGGTGGGACAGGTACAGGGGAAGGGTTCTGGAAGCAAAATCCAATGCAGCGAGAATATCCGGAACTGGGAAGGGAGAAGCCAGAGAAGGCGAGGGGGGCAGCAAGGTTAGCTCCCAGGGTGGGGGTTGACCAAACGAGCAGACACAAAAGACTATTAGGCCTATTCTGCTGGCATTTTAGTATTTTAGTATGTTAGTATCAGTTTCCCTGGCCCGGTCAATTCCTTTTCTTAAAAAAAATAAAAAAATAAAACCTGCACTCCCTGGTGTCTAGTGGACCCCCAACTCTCCCACCCTGTCAGCATGAGCTAGTATCCACCCAGCTCCCCCCAGTACCTTGATAAGGCCACCAGCACAGCCCTCCACTCACCTCCATGGCTGGCAGCCCAACTGAGCACTTGACTGAATGAACGCGTGCTTGTACACGCACGTGTGCATTCATTCAAGTGCTCAGTCTGCCTAAGCCATGTTCAGAACTTTTCCAAGAAATTAAATGTCTCCAGTGTTCCCCATAAGAAATTCCATGAGACCTTATGAAAGGTCTTTTCCACATTAAGGTTTACTATAAATATTGGCATCTTTTGCTGTTTAACATATTCCAGTATAGGAGTTGTGCATTTAATATTATCCTTGGTGTGCCTGTTTCTAATAAAACCTGATTGATCTGGGTGTATTAATGTGGGTAATAGCATCCCCACTCTATGTCCAAATGGACATAAAAACTGTATAATCCACATTAAGGATTGAGATCTGTTGATATGAGGTAGGGGTAGTGGGGTCATTTCCAGATGTCAATATTCCTACTAATGTAGCATAGTTCCATGTCGGTGGAGGTGAGTTCCCTTCCCCGACCCCTCTATATGACCTGTATAAAGTTGAAAGCAGTTGTTCCAAAAAAACTTTCTACCCTTCTAATGGATACCCATGTGGACCTGGGCATGTATGCACTTTAGCTCTAGAGATAGCTAACTCTTTTTCTTCCTGGGTTATGAGGGCCTCCAAACTAGTTTTCTGCTGCTCTGTAAGTTTTGGAAGTGGCAAGCATGATAGATATTGTTGAATATTATTTAGGTTCAATGGGGTAGAGTCCACATATAGTTTCTGATAGTATTCCCAAAACACCTGTGTGTTCTCCTGTTTCACATGTGTCCATGTACCTGAATGTGGATCTTTTATCTGTGTAATACTGTACATGCAGTTTGATGATACATCCTTAGGTTTCTAGCTAAGAGATGCATTCCCCTTGCTCCCCCTTCACAATGGACCTGTTTCAAATAATTTAAGGCTTCCTATCTATTATAGCCTATATGTCTTGTTTTAATTAAATAATTGCCTGGGACATATTCAGCTTGAAGAGTGGCAACAAGATCATCTTGAAGATGATTATATTTTTTTTTTCCTATGTGAAGCATATGATATAATAGTTCCCCTTAACACTGTTTTAATTGCATCCCAAAGCATAGATATCTTAATATTTGAGGATGAGCTATCCATTATGAGCTGCTGTACTCTATCTCTAAATAATGTCTGAAATTGCTCATCCTTCAACAAAGATGTATTTAATCTCCAGAAAGAGGTTTTAGTCTCTTTTCCTAAATTAACTTTTAAGAACATCGAGTGATGATCTGAGAGGATTTGCGAGCCATCTAAAATATCTAATATGTTACTATGCTGTTCACATGTGGTGTAAAAGTAGTCCAGGCAGGACAAGCTCTTGTGTCTGAGAAGAAAGAAAAAACTTTAGTCTAAGGAAAGCTGCGGTGAATGCTAATTTACTGTGGTCTAACTAACATAAAAGGCATAGCTTGCAAGGGCGGTGAGCCAATCTCTCTGCCTTGCTGTCTCTACCCATTTTATAAGTAGCGTAAAACAAACCATAAAAAGAGAAAAGTCTGTAAGGTGCTTAATGATCTGAAGTGGTTTTTCTAGCACTACAGTTTTATAATGCTTTTTAAACTAAGATGGTGACCTTAAGAAACAAGACAATAAAATACACATATAGATTTACCCAGCAAAGTCCCAACCAGCTACGCAGGCCTTAGTGTCAATTTGACTAAATTAGCCTGGAGCAGTTCTTATCACAACAAACTCATATAGCGATTCCTTAGAATTTCTTTTCTTCTTTTTTACTCTCCTTCCCTCAGATCTCAACTTTCCAGGTCACTTAAGTAGTACAGTAACTGCTCTTGGCAACTCCACTCTGACTTTGCTCCAACTCCACTCAAATTGATCCTCGTGAAGGTCCTTGGCAATCTTTAGATGTCTTCCTCCTCAATGTGTTTCCCAATTTTCACTTCCCTTTCATCCTTCAGCCAGGCCAGGCAGAACACCTTCATTGGCCTCCACCCAGCAGCTTGGCCTCACTCCAGACACTTCACTTGGAACATGGGGCAGATTATATATGAAGTTAGATACTGACAAACATAAAAATGTTAGCAGCTTTGCTGCTCCTCAGTGTGTCTTCTCACAGGACTGCCAACCCCCCAAAAAAACAGAGCAAAGAAATTCAGAAATGCTGCTCTAAAAGTTGACAGTGTGAAATACAAATAAATATAAGTACATGAGAAACATACAGATTAATGGGAAGCAACCTCCCCCCAAAAAATGAAACAATGCTTAAAAAGTGCAGGTGTATCTCTGCAAGAGATTCCTTATGGATTGCATGAAGGGTTACATACCAGCTGATAAGCATGGATAAGTGTGCATTCTTAAATTGGGTATAGTCATTTTCATGCAGCGGGAGGGGCAGACAAGATGGCCCCTAAGTCATTTCACTAATCCCAGTTCTACTGCATGCATCACCAAAAGGTCAAGTGCAAAAGGGAATTAAAAGCTAGAGAGTGCATGCCATATGAAGAGTAACATGGGTGGGTCAAGTAGAGACCAAGGAGATGAGTAGGAGGAAGAAGAGACAGCAGGAGATTAAGAAGGAGATAGGAGTGAAGTCTAGGTACAGGAGCAGGTGTGTGGAGAGGTCATGAATAAGAGCTTTGAAGAAGTAAATAGATGAGAAGGAGTGGAGAGAGGAAGGGGATAGAAGATTTATCAAAAAGAGAGGGACACTGGAGTGGAAGGCAGATTGGTTTGCATGTGGGGATAAAGAAGGATTAGGAATTAGATTAACAAAGAAAGTTGGATAAGAGCAAATCATGATGAGATGAGTAAAGAAAGATAACAAGGAAGAGATAGATGCACCAAAATGTGTAGATGCATGTGGTTCAGTGAGAGAGGGACTGTTTTTGATAGTGTGGAAAAGTGATTGCTGCCTGGCTAAGAAGGATTCACAGGCACCACTGGACACCATGTCCACGTAGTTAAACACTAGTAGGCTCATTTGTAATAACAGTCTCATGGCACAGCAAAAGTTCAAGGCAAGAATTATTGCAGTACAGTCAACCATATTTGGGAAGAACATTCGTATGGATGGCAACAATTTTGATACAGAAGTCAGGATTGTGATCTAACCACCCAACAAGGTACTTTAAGAAGAGGATGTTTTAACATTGTAACATTGCTCAGATTAGGCCCTATCTCAAGTCAGTTGACATTGCAAAACTAGTGCACTCTTTGGTCTCGTCCAGGCTGGATTAGTGCAATGTTCTATAGCTGGGACTATCTGCGAGACTGATGTATCACCTGCAGCTAATTCAGAATGTGGTAGCACAGCTGGTTGCCAAGACATCTCCTTCTGAACATATTATGCCAGTTCTCCATGCTCTCCACTGGCTTCTAGTTAGATGGTGCATCAGTTTTAAGGTTTGCTTGTTAACATACAAGACCTTACATGGTCTGGGTCTAGGCTACCTGAAATACCTCCTGATTCCATTCGTTCCTACCCTCCAGTCAGCAGAGACAGACCTCCTTTCTGTTTCATGTTCTGGCTTAAAATCATCTGGTGATAGGGTATTCAGTGTGGCAGCTCCGATTCTTTGGAATGCCTCTGAAAACTAATTGTTTCTATTTTTGCTATAGCCTGGTTTCATAACTAGTTATTTGTATTTGATTTTAGTAATTGTCTATCTGTTTTATTATTTGGCACTCACAGCCTTAGGGATTGGGTGCCATATAAATAAAATTGGCATTGGCATTCAAAAGGCTGCCATCTAGAGTGTTTAAGACAGCAGTTTTGTGGACCTTTGTCAATATCTGATCACTCTCAACATTCAAAAAGACAAGAGTTTTTGCATTAGCAAAAGTTAGTTCAAGTGGAACCAGAATTGGGCATTGTCAAAGCCAATCTACAAGTCATTTCACACGTGAGGACAGAGGTATATGAGGCAAAAATAGTGTGTAATCTGCATATATACTGTATGACTGTAGGAGGAGACACAATCTGAGGGAAAGTCATTTAAGAAAATGGCAAGCAGAAAAAAATG
Source organism: Neoceratodus forsteri (assembly GCA_016271365.2). NCBI lineage: Eukaryota > Metazoa > Chordata > Ceratodontiformes > Ceratodontidae > Neoceratodus > Neoceratodus forsteri. The sequence continues at coordinate 831,098,590 of CM028132.1, read as the reverse complement.
TAAAGGCTAATCTCCAAAGCTGTTTCAAAAATATTTTCCTTTATTTTCTTTCCACCAAAATTCTAGGTACAGGAAGCCAATGTTTCATTGCTAAAGAGTATCACTTTTTCAAGGTTATGGTGGTACCAACATAATAATAAAATCAATCAGTGTTATTCCATTCATAATTTTTTGCCAAATTTTTTTAACTCTTACCAGCAAACCAGTCAAAAACCTTGATCTGGCCCCCATGACAGTACAACTGATCATTTTAAAAATAAAATGTGGTAAGGAAAAAAAGAATGCCATATTTTGCAATAAAATGTGAGTAGCCTACTTCCAAAGATAACCAAAGTAGAGGCATGGATGAATTTCTATAACCCCATCTTGGTAATCAGTGAGAGCTATGTAAAATCAATTGTCTTAGCCCCAAAACTGGATTACCAAACTACAAAATCTTCAGGAGGGACAGGATACAGAATAAGGGTGGAGGAATGGTTTTCTGTGTCTGAGACAACATTGGAACTTACATATGTAAAATTAATTATTTCACTAAAAATGATTGTGAGTGACTGGTAGCTAGTCAAGTCCACTGCAGACAATATCATGCAGTCTGAAACAGCATGGACAACACTGCCCAAGGCAACACCACATCAGAGAATACCACCCAGAAGCAAAAAAACAAGTAAGTTAAAACATTTTACTGGAGTGGTGGTCCATGGCGGCAATGTGTTGTAATAGGAAATTTACATTTCACCACTGATTCATGCCCATGTTCCCTGGGTGTGGTGTTGACTTGCGGTGTTGTCCACACTGTTCCAACTGTGGGGTATTTGGTGTGATGAATTGACATGGGTCCTGAGTAACTAGGGCTACAGCTTAGCTGCTGTCCCAAAATATTGGATATCTCTGTCTATAATCCATCCAAAATAGGACTTTCTGGACTTAGCGATGCAGCAGATATGTTACATACCTTAGGTGCTACAGTTAATAGTCTTGAGTGATTTTAATTTACATTGAACTTTGAATGCCACCAATATTAAGAATATTATTGAAAAACTTAGATTAAAATAAATTATCACAACACCCACAGGAATGAATAATAAAAACCCCAAACCATGCACTCCTCAATGGACACTGGTGAGAAGAAATGGTAGAGTTAGATTATCAGGACATGTGGCTGACTTCTCTAGTAACCATTCAGCATTTTACTATTTGTGGTACAATTGTATTTTTCAGAAACTGACACCTTGAGAAGTCAAGTTCCATAACTGCACAGGTTTTGAATCCAATGGCTTTTTAAGGAGCTTATCAGATGATGACTGGATCTTCATCAGTGTTGTGCCTGATGTCAAATGTTAACTTTGATTTCTTTACTACTGAATTCCTGACAATTGTTAACATTCATGCTCCACTCAGCAAATGGAGATTCAGAGGTGAAGAATTGAAATTGCCCAACAAGGAGCTTTATGCACTGATGAAGGCCAAAGGCTGAGCCTGAGGAGTTTTTTAAATCCAATTAACTCCAAGCCCGATTAGACAAATTACAGATATTTGTGCAATAAATGCAAACAAGCCATTAACAGTGCAAAAAATGTCCTACTTTATAAATCAGTGAGCATCTGACCTAAGCAACCCAAGATATTTCTGGAAATGTATAAATGATTTGGTCAATCCCAGAAAAGAAACTCAAATTAGTAAAAAGAAAGCAACACATCATCTGCTGTCCCAAAACAGTGGCTAATGCATTTAATAACCACTTCTGTGGCCTGGAAAAATATCACCCCCTTACAAAGATAACATGGATTCATTAGCACCCTGATCTTGAGCTTTTAGTCAGATGCATCCAAAATTCTATATAAAAAGGTAACTGCGGTAGAAGTATAGAAGCATTTCCATAGACTCAAAATTGATAAATTAGCTGTATGTGGCAGCTTGCTGCCAACATTCTTGAAACTTGCAGCCTGAAATATATCACACTGTGTTATAAAAATGTTCAATATTTATTTTACAAAAGGACAGATTCTAGATTTATGGAAGGCTGCAAGAGTAACACCACTGTTTTTAAAGAACATTAGTATAGAAGTCAGAAATAATAGGCCAATATCTATTCTTTTAGTCTTATCAAAATTGCAGGAAAGGCACATCTACAACCAGCCACCTTAGTAGAGAGAGTAATCCTCTGGGGGGGGGGCTGCAAGCAGAGTAGCAAGACCCTTCTGATCAGTGGCAACAAACAGCAGAGCTTGAAGCTCTAACAAAGGGCTCCAGGTGGGAGTCAATCAGCAGCAAGACTGCGCCTCTGACTGCCAGACAACCAATTGGAGGTGAAGGACTAGAGAAAACAGGAAAAACTAAGCTTTAACACCCCATTGCATTCTCTGGGTCAGCCAGCACCACAGCAGAGAGAGGAATCTGCTGGATGGTTTCCACAAACAGAGCAGAAGGACCCCTTTCATTGGCGGCAACAGCAGAAGACCTTGAAGCTCCAGCAAAGGGCTCCAGGCAGGAGTCAATCAGTGGCAAGACCACACAGCCAGCTGCCAGGCAACCAATCAGACTTGAGAGACCAGAGATACTAGGGATCGGTCAGCTGTTACAAGAGGACTAGGCCTCCAAGTGGCCCCCTGTACTGTGGCTCCCCACACAAAGGACCAATGTGACAAGAACGAGACAGTGGAGTCTCAACATGACAAGTACAACACAGTGGAGTCTGCCAACTGAAGTCAACCCAATAAGGTAGCAAGCAGCTGGGAACTCTGCACCCCAGCAGTGGGTAAGTGAAGGAGGAGAACAGATTTCCGAAAGCAGCAGGAGGAAGAAGCAGAGGACTAGGAGGCACTACCTGGCAACTGCAGTAAGATTCCTGATGAACTCCTGTTCTAACACACACATTGCAAGGGAGCCAAGGGTACATAAAAATTTGGAACTAGGTGAAACACCCTATATAGGGAAAGGGAACAAGTGGATTTCAAAAGACAAAAGAAAAACAGGCAGAGTAGAAGGTAAGTATGATGGGAGTGGTGCAGTGTAGTGCAATGTCTGTGGGGTGGCAGTTTTCAGGGATAGCTTATGGAGACTGCAGTGTTGTCCCATCTGCATGCACCTCTCTGGGCTGAGAAGGGAGGTTACTAGACTCCAGGCCGAGTTGGCTAGCATTCAGGGAACCTCGTCCCCCACTGAAGGACCACCAACTCTGCCGTTGCTAAGTCAAAGTATGCCTAGGAGGAGCGGGTGCACTACAGTGGGCTCGGGGAGGGTGAGGACAGTGTGATGAAGGCAAATCCCCCATCTGGTAACACTGCACAATTCCTACGCTGTTCTGGCTGGGTGAGACTTTCCCATGGAGGCATCCAAGGTAGTGACCAGGGAGGATCTGGCAGACTTCTGTAGTGGAGAACTCAAGGAGGGTGGCAATGTACACCAGAGGAGAAGCAAACATCTCCTTGTGGGACTCCATCATGGGGGGATAGATTTGGGGGCAGGAAGGAAGGGAGAGAGGGAGGTTAGGTGCCTATCTGGCACAATGGTTTGGAGGGACAGAAAGCAGATCCTGAGGATTGCTAGGGCAGCAGGACAGGAGGGAGAGCTGGATGTTAATGTCCATCTGGGGACTAATGACCTGACTAGGGATGGAGAAGGGATAGTACAGGAGGAGTTTAGGGAGTAGGGGAGGGGTCTTAGGCAGGAAGCAAGCTCAGTGGCCATTTCTGGGGTGCTGCCTGCCTATGAAAGGGGGAGGATAGGGTACCCTGTACCAGGGATTTCAACCAGTGGTTGAGAGAATGGTGCAGAGAGGAGGGGGGTTGGCTACATTGGGGACTGAGGTCACACCTGGAGGGATAAAGGCCTGTACAGGGCAGATGGCCTGCATCCATCCAGGAGGGGGACCGCAGTCCTCAGTGAATGGTTTAAATGTTATATTGGTGAACACTTAAACTAGCTGAGGGGGTAGTGGAAGGAAGCAGGGGGACGTAGACTATCCCCCCCCCTACAAACTTGAGTACTTAGCAGTGAGAACCCTAAAAGAGACAAATCCCAAAGGATACCTAATAGAAAGAAAAACAAGTTAGTAGTAATGAAGAGAGAGGGGAATGAGAACAAAGGTGGTAAGGGGAGAGGGCAAAGGGGAAAATGGGGGGGCTGATGAAAAGGGTGGTACTAGAAGTTGGAAGGTCATGTGTGCCAACACTCAAAGTCTTGGAAAAAAAATGCCGGACTTACAGGCCATTATGGCAGAGGCCGACCTGAACATTGTCGCCATTACAAAATCATGGTGCACTGAGAGCCAAGACTCGGATATAACCATACCAGGCTATACTCTGTTTAGGAAGGACAGGGTGGGGAAAAAAGGGCAGGAGTTTCTCTTTATGTGTGAGATAGCATAAAAGTGACAGAGGTACAGGGAATACAGGGAGGGTTGGAGGTGCTGTGGGTCACCCGAGAGGTGGGGGATAGAGCCACTACTCACATCAGTGTGATCTACAGACCTCCAGCACAAGGGCTAGGGGGAGCTGGATAAGGTTCTGGGGAAGCCATCAAAAAGATGGCAAATAAGGAGGGAGTGCTGCTGCTGTGGGACTTCAATCTGCTGGATGTAGACTGGAGCATCCCAGCTGCAACTTCAGCTAGGAGCAGGGACATCCTGGAATCCTTGCAGGGGACATTTCTCAGGCAACTAGTTGGTGAATCCATTCATGAGGGGCAGTACTGGACCTTTTACTAACTAACGTGCATACTGTTTCAAATGTCATGGTGAGTGGCCACCTGGGGACCAATGATCACCATGCTGTGTGGTTCAGTATACTGTAAGTACTGGGGCAGAATTGAATCACACAAGGACAAGGGTCCTGGACATCAGGAGGGCTGATTTTAAAAAGATGTGAGAAAGCCTCCGGGATGCCCTGGTGGAGGGGGGGGGCATGGCTTGGGTGGAGTGGAGGAACTTTGGGTGAAACTAAAAGTGGGCATAGAGAAGGCAACAAACCTCTGCATCAGGCTAGTAATCATATACAAGAAGAAAATGAGACTGCTGTGGTTCTCTAATGAGGTGTCTGGGAAGGTATGGGCAAAAAGGCAAGGACAGACAACTTGTATTTCTTAGGAGCCCAAACCTGAAGGCTCTGGGTGCCTTACAAATATAGAACATTTCATAAGATAAAACACTCAGAAATACATAAATAAAACTAAAAATTAAGAATAATAAAATCAGCAGATAAAGTGCAAGATGCTAGCATCACAGATATATCCAAAACATTCTTCACAGCTCTGTATCTGGGAATGTCTGAGCAAACAGAAAGGTCTTCAAGTGGCTTTTAAAAACTTCAGCTGAAGGGGCCTCCCTAACAGCTGGTGGAAGCAAATTCCACAGAATGGGGCCGGCAACACTTAATGCCCTGTCACCGGCAGTTTTTAACCTTGTCCTGGGATTCACAAGGAGGCCACTAGAGGAGGAATGGAGGGAGAGGACAGGAGTGGCAGGTGAAAGGAGGTCAGCCAGATAGTCAGGGCCTGGTCATTGCAGTGCCTTAAAGGTGAGCTAGCCCACCTTGATAAGAATCCTGCAATTGACAGGCAGCCAATGCAATTCATGCAACATCAGGGTATCATGACTGAATTTAGAAAGTCCCATCAGCAACCTGGCAGCAGCATTTTGCACCAACTGCAGCTGGTGGAGGGTCCCTCCAGAGACCCCGAAATACAGTGCATTACAGTAATCAAGTCTGGACATCACAAAGGCATGTACCAAGGGAGGAAGGTCCTCAGGTGGAACTAGGGGTTTGATCCTGGCAATATTCCTCAGATGGTAGCAGCTACTTTGGACAATGGACAGCATCTGAAATTCAAATGTCAGTCCATTGTCAAGGTACACACCAAGACTGCGCACCCCAGAGGAAGCCATTAATGGTGTAGACCCTAGAAAAAGACAGGTTGCTACACCAGAGGCAATCCTATCATGCCTATGGTTTCAATCTACAACCACTGTCTTTTCGGGGTTCAGTTGCAACCAGCTGGAGGCCATCCAATCATTAATCTCAGCAAGGCAGCAGTTAAGCACTTCAATAGCATTTGATGTCCCAGGCACAAAGGAGAGATACAACTGGGTATCATCTGCATAGCAATGAAAACCCATGTTGTTCTTCCTAATGAGTTCACCCAGGGGCAGCATGTACACAGTGAGCAACATCAGTGACAATAACGAACCCTGGGGTACTCCACAAGACAGGAGGCTTAAGGAGTAGGAGAAATTTCACATCACTACCTGTTGCCTCCTGTCATGAGGTATGACTCAAACCAGTGGAAGACAGTGCCAGCTACCCAGAGTTCTCCATGAGATGGTCAAGTAACATGACATGGTACACCATGTTGAATGCTGAGGAGAGATCGAGGAGAATGAAAATTGACCCCCTCTCCACTATCTGTCGCCTGAAGGAAGTCATTTTGCATCCAAACTAATGCCTTTTCAGTGCTATGCCTCTCACAAAATCCCAACTGGAGAGGCTCATAGATGTCAAAGGCCACAAGGTGCTCCTCAAGCTGTTGTGCCACAATCTTCTCTACAACCTTACCCAAAAAGGGGAGGTTGGAGATAGGTTGGTAATTTGGCAAGATGTCAGGGTCTAGAGATGTTTTTTTCAGAAGGGGCCTAACCAATGCCTCTTTCAAGGAGTCCAGGAAAACCCCCTCCAACAGACAGCACCGGACAATTATGGTGAACACTGGACCAACGGAACTGACACATCCCATCAAGATACATGTCGGCACTGGGTCCAGTTCACAACATGTGTGCTTTAGCTCGGAAGCAACCTTAATGACCTCAGCCACCTCCACCGGTTTAAACTAGCCCCAAACTGGCAGAGTTCCTCTGAAATGCCTGTGACGATCACAGCAGGCTGTGGTCTGGCTCACTGATGGAATTAAAGAATCTGATTGGTAGACAATAAAGCCCACTCAGTCAATGTCATAAAAATGTAGATATTCTTTATTATATTTTTTCTCTTTTCTTTAGGAAATTATTTCTTCTTAGTTTCTTTTCAAGAAAAACAAAGACAATGTACAGTGCACTATATCAATCAAATGTTTCAAGCAACTGCTCTTCATCAGTGAAGTACACTGTGTCTGTAAAAAAATATAAGGAATATGATTTCTTTCTCAAATTCTAGAAAAGATTAAATTATATACCAACTTTGTAAATATAGCACTCCATCTTACCATGTGCCCCCCTTGTATATTATCTCATACACACCAGGTCTCAAAAGCTTTATTTTTGTCTCTTTTGCCTTTCCTCTGTTGGATTATTAAAAAACATTGTATAAAATACACTCTATGTGGTTAGTCATAAATCTCATCCAAAACAAACAAACAAAATAATAAAAAGCTCACCCCAATATTGTTCCCATACATAACTAATCACAGTATTGTTGGGCCTTAAACTCACAAAATCTGGAATCTCATCCTTTACGATACAAAATGCATAAAAACAATTCAATAACCTACATAATACATTGCTTAAACTTCTTAACTTTACAGATAGTTATAATAACAAACTAAATAAAATAGACCACAGCATTTAAACATGTGCCTCAAATTAATCATATGTCACACACACTTCAAACAATCTGAGGTCTCTGCTTTCTGTGAGAACTGAAAAAAATGTTTAGTAAAATAAATTAAATTCTGGAGACTGCAACACCCAGCATTCAAAAATCTTCGGCTATATTGTGTCTTCACCTTACAAGTGTAACCCATTCAAATAAGCAACTGATTCCACCTTCTAATAGCACTGAAAATGTGAGGCTAAAATATCTTTTGTCCATTAACCAAGCTTCACAACATCGCCTATTTGTGTGACAATTTAAAAAGTATTTGCCAGAGTTATTTGCACCCAGGATCATACCTGTTCCTGGAGCGTTTCTCCTTATCAAAGCCTTTATCTGTTGGAATGTTCAAAATGTTGTTTTGCAAACTCTAAACAGCACAAAAGGGCAATTATTTCTATTAAATGAAGCCTGACTTACTTAGAGTACTCAAAATATTCCGTATAGATGAGGGTTGGTGTGCACTAATATTCTCGAATATCCTGGAGCAAAAATATAAGTGTGCTATACAATTTTAAACAAACAGAATCAAAAATCCTCCATCAGGAATTGGGTGCACTGATAGGAGACAGCAGGTCACATGAACCACAGTCTCAACACCTGTGCACCCGACCTGTTGAATAGCAGTGCCTAGCCAACACCACAGGGTCCTAAAGCCAGGCATCTAGACAGAGAATAAATGCTTAAATGTATAAAAAGAAATACCGGATTTAAACCTATTTCAGCTAAGCTAAAGAGTATTGTCAATCCCACGGGGGTATAACAAGATCCTTAAGATGCTATTAGCAAGTTCTAAATGTAACCTAAGATACTTCTAAATGTTGTAGATATTTTATTATAAATTAGTATCTAGCAATGTCCCATAATTCTTGACTGTGTAGACAAATCTAAGGGGGAAAGGAGATAATGCCTAATCTAGTGTGTAGCAATTCATAGAGTAATGATCACAAATTATAACCAAAACAATTTTAAAGCCAATATAAACACCTACTGCATATATTTGGTAGGAGGTCAAAACAGATATCAAGAGCATCTGAGTGTTAATAAAAGGTATCTAAATCTAAACCAAAACTTTAACATGGTTTAACTGCAATGACATGGTCTTCTTTGACCCCATTATTCACAATTACACAATTCAGAAGTGCAATTCTACCAGAGGTCAAACAAAAGGTCAAGAGCATATCACTATTTACACTGATTATATGCTCATTTTTCACAACCCATCTATGTTGCAGAAATATAAACCAGCCACTATATCAAATCATCCCATGCACATTCAGATGGAGGTTAGCAGTCATAAGCGTATCAGCAATAAATACCAAGTTCCCAAAAACAAAAACACTAAACAAAAAACCCTTTGTGGTGTATTTCTGTAACAAAATATTAAAATACAGAGTATATGCACACTGCAATACCAACAGCAAAGAATAAAGGTCATGGATATAAAATAATAAATATTTTACCGAACCAGTATAAGGTCATAAACCTACAGAATGGGTTGCCAATCTGTCATATCATTTAGCCCATAGCGGGGATTTGTAGCTTTAAATTTATCTATATAATAGGCTTTCCTTTTAAGTATAAAGGTCCTAAAATCTCCACCCAGAGGGTTAGGTGCCACTTTTTCCAAACCAAAAAAATCTAAGCTGGGGTAATGTGTGTCTGGCTTCCTCAAAGTGTCTAGCAAATGGAGAAGTAATGTCTTGCCTTCTTATGCCAGATTTGGGTTCCCTATTCTGATTTTGAGGGTACTTTCTGTCTTTCTAATATAAATCTTATCACATGGATACTTGATAATATAAATAACCCATTCCGTGGAGCAATTTATAAAATCTTGTATCTGAATATCCTCATTCTGAGCCAAATTGTTTATTATTTTAATCCTGTAAGTATTATTACAATGAACACAATGTCCACATGGAAAATGTCCTCGTTTATCAATTGATGACATGAAATGTTGTGGACTTTTCTCTGGTATTGTGTGTACTGTTTTGGATAAAATGTTGACAAGTGCCCTGTTCCTTTTGGCTACTACCAGTGGTTGGGTACAAAAACTATGTGCTCCCAATTCAGAGGCTCATAGCACATTCCAATGCTTATGTATTACTTGTTTGTTCCAAAATTATCTGAAAAGGTAACTGCAAACACTATTTTTTTCTCTGGGTCATTTTGTCCACTCCTATCAACTGTTTTATTTATTAAGTGACCTCAACTCTTGTACTTTATTTTTTCTGTTGCTTCTACCAAGGTACTATCTTTATATCCCCTTTCCCTGAATCTCTCACACATTTCTACCTGTGCTTTCTCAAACTCTTCTGGGTCACTACAGTTCTGTTTGGCCCTAATTAACTGTCCATAAGGTATAGACTGTATTAAATGTCTAGAGTGGAAGCTATCTGCTCTTAGTAATGAATTTCTGTCTGTGGGCATTAGATATATTTTTGTTGCCAGTTTACCATCTGATTTATAAATTAATAAATCCAAGAAGGGAACTGCCTCTTAGTTATGTTGCATAGTAAAAATTAAATTGTCTGACCTACTGTTTAGATACTCATTAAACTGTTGTCAACTGTTCCTGTCCAGATACAAAAAATATCATTTATAAAGTGATGAAAAGTTCAGATATGGGTTAATGAATCATTCCCTTCAGTAAATACATATCTTTTTTTCAAAATCACTCATATACAGTATAAATTTGCATAAGATGGGGCCATGCTCAACCCCATGGCTGTTCCCCTCTCCTGTAAATAAAAATCGTGTTCAAACCTAAAAAAGTTCTAAGTTACTAGTAGTTCTACTGTTTTAATTAACAAACTATTAGGTGGTTTATCTTCTGTTCTGTTTTCTTCTAACACTATGCTCAATACCTCACACCCTCCCTTATGTGGAATCGATCTATGTAGGTCCTTAAGAACCCAGGTATTGGTAACCTGGGACCTTAAGGACCTACATAAATGAAGGGAATGAATCTTTAACCCATATCTGGACTTTTCATAGCTTTATAGATGATATTTTTTTGTATCTGGACAGGAACAATTGATGGGCTTAAGATTTTTAATTAGTATCTAGACAGTTGGACAGACAATTTAATTTTTACCATGCAATACAACTTGGAGGCAGTTTCCTTCTTGGATTTACCAATTTATAAATCAGATGGTAAACTGGCAACAAAAATATATAGAAAGCCCACAGACAGAAATTCATTACTAAGAGCAGATAGCTTCCACCCTAGACATTTAATACAGTCTATACCTTATGGACAGTTAATTAGGGCCAATCAGAACTGTAGTGACCCAGAAGAGTTTGAGAAAGCACAGGTAGAAATGTGTGAGAGATTCAGGGAAAGGGGGTATAAAAATACTACCTTGGTAGAAGCAACAGAAAAAATGAAGGACAAGAGTAGAGGTCACTTAATATACAACAGTTGATAGGAGTGACCAAAATGACCCGGAGAAAAAAATAGTGTTTGCAGTTACTTTTTCAGATAATTTTGGAACAATCAAACAAGTAATACATAAGCATTGGAATGTGCTATGAGCTACTGAATTGGGAGCACATAGTTTTTGCACCCAACCACTGGTAGTAGCCAAAAGGAACAGGACACTTGCCAACATTTTATCCAAAACAGTACACAATACCAGAGAAACACCCACAACATTTCATGTCATCAATTGATATACGAGGAAATTTTCCATGTGGACATTGTGTTCATTGTAATAATACTTACAGGATTAAAATGATAAACAATTTGGCTCAGAATGAGGACATTCAGATACAAGATTTTATAAATTGCTCCACAGAAGGGGTTATTTATATTGTCAAGTGTCCATGTAATAAGATTTATATTGGAAATTCAGAAAGAGCCCTCAAAAATCAGAATGGGGAACACAAATCTGACATAAGAACTGGAAGGGGGCAGGATCAGTTGTGTTCCAGAACAGTAGCTGCTGCTGTTTTCACAGGGTTCTTGTGGATTTTACTTGGTAGGTTAGTTATTTTCTTTCTTGCTTCTAAGGGGCTAGCAGGGTATTGTTCTGGGGGATCCTGGATGTTTGTAAACTGATTTAGTGGCTGTAAGTGGGGCTCTTTTTGTGGATGTTTCACTTTGTAACAGGCTGCACTGGTAGAGGCCTATTTCTTCTGATTTAAAACCTGTTTGGTGGGATTTGCTTGGGCCTGGTTCTTTAGCTGCAGGGCTTGGAGGGGAGACACAGGGCTGATACACTCTCTCTTGTCAGGTGTCTGCCCAAAACCCACCCTCCCTCCCAGAAGTCTGCAAATTTATAGGGGAAGACCTGCCCTGCAATTGGAGGAAAAGGCTGCTGGTGCAGCTCATGTAGTTCTAGCCACTGGGGGTTGAATTTAAAGGCAGGAGAGGAGCTTGGGAGTTGTTCATTTCCTTACATGTTTAATGTGTTGTACTGCACCTAGTAACAGAGTTACTGGTATACAGTGGGACTGTCTCTAGAATTAGTGGGTGACCTGATTAGGCAGTAGGGTATCTTGGAATAGGGGAACCTGGTGGCTCACCCAAGAAACCTATTTGAAAGGGGATGGAACCACACATCATTAGGGCCGCATCTTTGGGAGGGTGGTGGGGTGCACAGGGTGTGGAGCAGCCATGATACTGGACTGGGCTTGGAAGTTTGGTGGTTGCCCAGTGTGCTACCAGCTAGCACAGCTTAGGGAGGAGGTTCGGGGATGAGGAGAAAGCTGGGGAAGGGGTGGTATGGTTGGGGAAGGGGCTGGAAATCTCCACAGGGTTGCACCAAGCACTGGGGCAGGGGTATAGGAAAGGAGTGCAGGAGAATACTCAGGGTCACATAGGGACCCTGGCAGAGAGGGCCCAAAGGACACTACCAGGAAGCAGGCAGGTAACTGGGGACCCTCACAAAGGGGGATGGAGGGACAACATTCTCAGGGAAGTAGGCGGATAGCCAGTGCTGGACAGAAGGAAGCAAGGCAGGGAGGTGGATCAGACCTCATACTTAATGACCGCTTCAATTCTCTTCTTCTGCTCAAGCATGAGGGGGGATGTAGCGACAGAGGTGGTTAGAGACTGGAAAGGGTGTGGGAGTGGGGGCAGGAGGCAGGGGCCAGATGGCAGGAAGAACAGGGGGCCTGGAATGCAGGAGAATGGGGAGCAGTGAATCAGAGCAGGAGGGCAGGGGAGGGGAGGAAAGGTGCAAGGAGAAGGACCAGTTGGGAGGAAAGGTAAAGAAGGACCAAGTACAAGGAGGATTCAGTAAAGAGAGCTGAGGGGGGAGGCCAGGGGAGCACGATGAGCAAGGAGGAACTAAATGGAGACAGGAAGGAAGAGAGGATGAGCCAGGCTAGTTTAGCAGATGGGGGAGAAGGACCAGTTGCGAGCAGGGAGGGGGGGAATAAACAAGGTACAGAAGGATACTCAGAAGGAGGAGAGGCATAGGATTGGAGGGGAGGGAGTGGCCATGGTAAATAAGGAGCGGGTGGCATGTGGCACACAGATAGGGGGAGGAACAAGGAGCCAGCTGGGGGAAGGGCCGGTAGAAAGGATGAGGGACATGGAAGTGGGGGAATGGAGGAAGAGGAGTGGTCAGAGTGCTCCTGCTGGGGGATTCTATGATCAGGGGTATCAAATGGGATAGGGAGGGAGAAGCCTGGCCAGTTAGAACAAGATGCTTCCCTGGACTAACGGTACACAGGGCTAAGCACGAGGTATATCAGCTGGCAAAGGACTGTGGGGGTTCCCCAGACATACTGGTCCACCTGGGCACAAATGACATTGAGGGAAATAGCGAGCTAGAGATAAAAAGCAAGATTCAGGGAGCTCTCGAGGGTCTGTCATGACATAGGATGCACAGTTTCCTTCTCAGAAATCCTGCCAGTGCCAGCGGCTGAGTGGGAACACAAAGAAAATTAGGGAGATAAACCAGTGGCTCAGGGTGGTGTGAGGCCAGAGGGTATGGGTTGATGGGGATTGGGGAGACCTGGGAGGATAAGGAGCTGTATGCTAGAGATAGACTACATCTCAATTTGGAGGAGGGAATCTTAAGTTGAAAATAGAGGAGTTCATTGGTGAAAAGTGGGGTTTAAACTTGTGAAGGGGGTGGGATGGGAGAAAGGCAGTCAAGGGGATGCCGATAAAGGAGGACTCTGTCTCCACCCCCTGGGGACCAGGAGGATTGCAGGAAAAGACCAACTGGCAAAGTGCAGACCAGGAGAAAACAAGACCCCGAGGAACACGAGCAGAGGAAATGGAACTATAGGAAAGGGTGGAAGGTAGTCCTGCTAAATGCCAGGAGCTTGGGCAATAAAATGCCTGAGCTCCAGGCGATGTTAACTGAGGGAGCAGTGGATGTGGCAGTGGTCACTGAGACAGGCCACTGCAAGACGTGACTGGGACCTGAACCTGGAGGGTTACACTATGTTCAGGAAGGACAGGGGGGAGGGAAGGGGAGGAGGGGTAGCAATGATAGTAAAAAACTGCATTGGCATAGGGGGAGTAGAGGAGGCGGAGGGAACCGTGGAGGCGATTTGGGTCACCTTGATAACAAGGGGGGGCAAGAGTAAAAATAGGAGTGGTGTATAGACCCCCTGCCCTGGCGGAGGAGCTGGAGGACAGTCTGGTGGCAGATGTTAGGAGACACTGCAGACTGGGCAGAGGAAAGGTGGTGGTATTAAGGGACTTAAACATGCCAGGAACAGACTGGGAGACTATGACATCCTCTGTGACCAGGGGAGAGGTTGTTGGATGTCTTTCAAGGCGGCGTTCTAACTCAGCAGAGTGAGGGAACAGCCAGGGAGGCCGCGGGTGCTGGATGTGGTACTGGCAGACAGTGACCAGATTGGGGAGCCTGGAGGTAAAGGACCCGATGGCGGGGAGTGACCATGCCATGGTCCTGGTTCTGCCTGGACCTAGGAGGGGTAGAAGGCTGCACAAAGGCCAGAGTAACCGACTTCAGGGGTGGATTTTAAGGAAATAGGAAGGATCCTTAAGGAGCATTTGGATGGGATTGGATCAGACATTGATGCTGATAGTAGGTGGAAATCATCAGGAGAGGGGTGCAGGATGCTACCAGCACCTGTGCAAGAGTAAGACGAAAATGCGGTAGGGGCCCAAAACCTGTTGGTGGACCAGGGAGGTCCAGGAGGTGGTGCGGAGAGAAAGCAGCCTATAGAAATTCAAGTGCTCAAGGAGTGAAAGGGATCGGGGAGTATGAGCTGATGGCTAGAAGGGCCACTAGAGTGGTGAGGTGGCTAAGGCAAGGAAGGAGCAGAACCTGGCCAGGGAAATTAGGAGAGGGAAAAAGGGGTTCTTTAGATACATTGGGGAAAGACGAAGGGTGAAGGGGCAGATTAGCAGGATTAGATCAGGGAAGAGATGGGCACAAGACCCAGAGTAGCAGGCTGAGGTACTAAATGAGTACTTCACCTCAGTTTTCACCAGGGAAATTGGGGATGCTGCATCATACATGGGAGGAGACAGAGATAATGAGGAGGTGGGCCCTTACCAATCGGCAGGTCTGGGGAGAGGGGGGCATCACTGGCAGGTGGGGGGAGGGCTAAGCAGGGAGAAGAGGTACTGGAAGTGGAAATCACAGCAGAGAGAGTGAGGGAAGCCCTCAGCTCCCTTAAGACGGAGAAAGCACCTGGGCCGGATAAATTACATCCTAGAGTGCTGAAGGAACTTGCAGATGTCCTGGTGAACCCCCTGGCAGAGCTTTTCACCATCTCTCTGAGGACAGGGTGGGTGCCCCAAGACTGGAAGGTGGCGCATGTAGTGCCTATCCACAAGGGGGGGATCAAGGGAGGTGGCAGGGAACTACAGGCCTGTCAGCCTGACATCAGTGGTGGGCAAGGTGATGGAGGGCATTGTCAAGGAGAGGCTAGGGGGGGACCTGGATAAGTCAGGGTGCCTGGACGATAGACAGCATGGATTCATCCCGGGAAATCATGTCAGACAAACCTGGTGGAGTTCTATGATTGGGTGACAAGTGCCTTGGACCTGGGTAGACCAGTGGATGTCCTCTTTCTAGACTTCAGCAAGGCATTTGACTCTGTTCCTCACATGGGCCTGTTGGATAAACTAGGAGAAATGGGGTGGAAACCATGATCCGATGGATGAGCAGTGGCTCCAGGACCGGACCAGAGGGTCGTAGTTGGTGGGATAGTCTCTTCCCAAGGAGGGTCATTAGTGGGGTCCCACAGGGATCAGTCCTTGGGCCCTTCTGTTCAACGCCTATGTATCTGACATAGGACAGGAATCAGGGTGAGATGAGTCTCTTTGCAGATGACTCGAAACTGGGGGCGGTGGTGGATGGGGAGGAGGGGAGGGTGGCCCTGCAGGGGGACCTGGAGGCTCTGGAAAGATGGTCTAGAAAGTGGAAGCTGAGGTTTAATGCAGGGAAATGCAAGGTACTCCACCTGGAGGCCAGAAACCCAGGCCAAGTGTACACCCTGGGGAAATACTACAAGTCTCAATGGCTGAGAGGGACCTGGGGGTGGTGATGGATGTCAAGATGAACAACTCTGAGACTTGTAGGAGGGCAGCAGCCAAGGCCAACAGGATGCTGGGATGCATCGCTAGGGGGATCACCTCCAGAAGGAGGGAAGTGATACTCCCTCTGTATAACTGCTTGGTGAGGCCGAACCTGAGTACTGGTGCAGTTTGGAGGCCGCACTTAAAGAGGGACATTAACCTCCTGGAGAGGGTCCAGAGGAGGGCAACCAAATGATTTGGGGCTTGGGGACAGGACCCATGAGGAGAGGCTTGAAGAGCTAAATATGTACACTTTGGAAGAGAGAAGGGACTGGGGACATGATAGAGGTTCAAGTACATGAAGAGGGTAAATAGGGAGGAACAGTGAGGGTGCTTCGAAGGAAGGAGGAGGGGGCCACTAGAGGGCATGGGTGGAAGCTGGAGGGGGGAAGATTCAGGGGAGAAAGGAGGAGGTGCTACTTCACTAAGAGGGTGGTAGAGCCATGGAATGCACTACCTAGGGGGCTGGTGGAGGCAGAAACAGTGGAGGGGTTCAAGAGGGGGTGGGACAGGTACAGGGGAAGGGTTCAGGAAGCAAAATCCAATGCAGCAAGAATATCCGGAACTGGGAAGGGAGAAGCCAGAGAAGGTGAGGGGGACAGCAAGGTCAGCACCCAGGGTGGGGGCTGACCAAACGAGCAGACACGAAAGACCATTAGGCCTATTCTGCTGGCATTTTAGTATGTTAGTATAAGAAGACAAGACATTACTTCTCCATTTGCTAGACACTTTGAGCAAACCAGACACACATTACCCCAGCTTAGATTTTTTGGTTTGGAAAAAGTGTCACCTAACCCTCTGGGTGGAGATTTTAGGACATTTATATTTAAAAGAGAAGCTTATTATGTATATAAATTTAAAGCTATAAATCCTCTTTATGGGCTAAATGATATGATAGATTGGCAACCTATTCTGTAGGTTTATGACCTTATACCTGTTCGGTAAAGGATTTATTATTTTATATCCATGACCTTTATTATTTGCTGTTGGTACTGCAGTGTGCACATACTCTGTATTTTAATATTTTGTTATAGAAATACATCACAAAGGGTTTTTTGTTTAGTGTTTTTGGTTACCTGGTATTTAATGCTGATTTGCTCATGACCTCTAAACTCCATCTGAATGTACATGGAATGATTTGATATAGTGTCTCTTTTATATTTCTGCAACATAGATGTGCTGTGAAATACAAGCATGTAATCAGTGTAAATAGTGATATGCTCGTGACCTTTTATTTGATCTCTGGTAGACTTGCACTCCTGAATTGCATAATTGTGAATAATGGGGTCAAAGAAGTCCATGCCATTTCAGTTAAACCATTTTAAGGTTTTTGATTTAGATTTAGATACCTTTTATTAACACTCAGATGCTCATGACCTCTGTTTTGACCTACCAAATATATGCAGTAGGTGTTAATATTGGCTTTAAAATCATTTTAGTTACAATTTGTAATCCTTGCTGTATGTATTGCTACATACACTAGATTAGGCATTGTGTCCTGTTTTCTGTGTCTGTCCTTCTGCACAGCTGACTTGATTGGAGTTAGTGACTGACTATTTGCATTGCAATATTTGTAATACTGTGAGTTATTCACTGGGCTAAGAATTTGTCATAAGTCCTGAGTTGAGAGCAGGTTACAGGCTGTGTTTTGGACCCAGACAGTGCCTAGGGGGTGGAAACTGTTTTTTCTTTTGTTTATCTCCATGTGCCTTAAAAGGCCAGGCTAGACTGTGTCAGGAAGTGCTTACATCACAGCTATTTATCAGCCAATAGCTCTGGAAGAATCTTACAAACTTTGATAACAGTACTAATTTTAGCAGGCTCATCAGACAACCTAATAGTCTTCAGGTGAAGCTACCTCTGGCTGGAAGCTGCAACACTGGACTTAAGATTTGCAAGAAAGCGAGTTGTGCTCACAACAGAGGGATTTTAACCTTACAATTTACAATTGTCTTTGGTTTGAAGCAGATTCCTTAGGAAAGTTAATATTCTTTAGGTGGAGGATACTTCTAACTGAAGGGTGAAATAAGGAACTTAGAATTATCAGAAAATGCAGTCTTTCAATCAACAGAGGGAGGTGGACCTTAGTTTACTTTTGGTTTACTTTTGTTACAATTGTTAAGATTTTCAGTGCAGGAAGAGTTTAAACCCACAGGAACTGAATACTGTTTTCTGGGTCTGTCCTTCTGCATAGCTGATGTGTTTTGGGGCTGACTGCTTTCAGAGCACAAGTCACCAGGCTGTTTTGGGGCTGGGGAGGTTTACCTGTGTCTGACTTGGATGTTTGGATTTTTCTCTGTTTGATTAGCAGGGTATTTTCTCTGTCAGATTGTCGTGTAGGGCATCTTGCTGACAGGAAGGCACTCATCGCAGCGGTAGGTCAGAGCTTTTAGCTGATTGTTTCATGAGGGCACAGTTTAGGCCCAAACCCTCCCACCCCTCACCCCACCCACCCTGGAAATAGTTCCTTTATACCTGGGGTTCTGACATCATTTCCTCAAGAGGGCAAGGTGCATATCACTGTCATATCCTCTCTCACACACTGCACTGACAATATAAGCATACACATTATATAATACATATATTTCTATATAACAAACCAATCTCACACAAAAAAAAAATAAACAAGGTAGACAGACATGTGTGGAGTAGTGCAATGTAATGGCTGTGGGCAGCAGTCTTCCGGAAGTCTTTCTGGAGGCTGAGATACTGCCCTGTTTGCAGACAACTATCTGCCCTGAGGGAGGAAGTTGCCCATCTTCAGGCCACACTGGACAGTAGTAAGGGAACCTCCCCCATCCAGGGAGCACCAGAACCACCACCACTACCTCAGAGGTTGCAAAGAAAGCACAGCAGTTGGACCACAATGGGCTCAGGGAGGGTAAGGGTGGTGGAACAGAGGCACACCCAGTCAGTTGTTCCACTCCAAAATCCATACACCATTCTGGGGGAGCATAGTTCCCCTATGGATGCACCCACAGAGGAGACTAAGGAGGTTGCAGACAACTGTCACAAGGGCGGCCCTCAGGAAGGAGGCAGAGGGCACCACAGGGAAAGGAAGCAGCTCCTGGTGGGGGACTCAATTATTAGGGGGATAGAACTGGGGGGAGCAGGGAAAACTGAAGTAAGGTGCCTGCCTGGTGCCATGGCTTGGACGGACAGGAAGCGCATCCTTAGGATCATGAGAACAGTTGCACAGGAGTCTGAGCTGGATGTTATTGTCAACCTAGGGACAAATGACTTGGCTCATCATGAGATTAGAGCAGTGCAGAAGTACTTTGTAGAGTTGGGGAGGGGCTTAAGACAAGTAGCACACACAGTATCCTTCTCAGAGGTGCTGCCTGTCAGTGGCGTGGGTGAGGCAAGGGTACTTTGCACCATGTAGTTTAACGAATGGTTGAAAAATGGTGTGGAGCACAGGGTTTGGCTTCATTAGACTGGGGTTCCACCTGGAGGGACACCAGCCTATACTGGCAGGATGGTCTGTATCTGTCCAGGAAAGGAACAAGTCTTTTGGGCAATCAGCTTAAATGCTTCATTGGCAAGCTTTTAAACTAGTCAAGGGGGGAGGCACTGATAAACAGCAGGAAAATCCCAGTCTCCCCCTACAAAACAGGGTACTAAATGAGAAAAAGACCAAGGTAGAAAGGTCAGTGAGGGATGCTGCTACAGAAGGTAAAGCCATCAAAAAATGGAGAACAATGAGTACCAATGCCCCTAGCCTGGGTAACAAGCTTCCTGAATTAGTGGCCTTGATGGAGGAGGAACATCTGGATATCGTGGCAGTCACAGAAACATGGTACATACAGAACCATGACTGGGATGTAAACATACCAGGATACACTATCTACAGGAGGGACAGGGAGGGTAAAAGAGGAGGAGTAGCTCTCTACATAAGGGAAGAAATCAAAGCAACAGAACAAAAGGGTAAACAGGGAGGAGAAGAAGCACTGTGGGTCAATTTGGAGGCAGGCAATGATACCACAATCCGCACAGGAGTTGTATACAGACCTCCCCCTCTCAGGAGGAGGAAATGGACAAGGAAATGATAGAAAGTATACTTAGAATGGCAGATAAAGGGGAGATATTGCTGATGGGTGATCTGAATATGCCAGATGTTACTGGAGTGCAGTTCCAGCAGCCACTTCTAAGAATGGGGTTATTCTAGATGCCCTACAGGGGGCATGCCTTAGACAACTAGTATTGGAACCCACTCGAGAGGGAGCAATCTTAGACCTGGTTCTCTCAAATTGAGATGGAGAGAGGATCACAGATGTAGAAGTGGGTAGCCATCTGGGAACTAGCAACCATCGAACAGTATGGTTCACAATAAACACAGCAATAGAGTCAAGCCATACAAAGGCAGAAGTACTGGACTTCAGGAGGGCTGACTTTGCCAAAATGGGTGAGTGCCTAAGGAATGCACTAGCAAATGGGCAGGAAGGAGGGGTGGAAGAACAATGGGAAATAATAAAAAATGCCATCACAGAGGTAACAAGTCTTTGTGTGAAGCAAATAAACAAAACAAAATGATGTAAGAAACTACTATGGTTCTCAGAGGAGGTGGCAGTAAAGATTCAAGAGAAAAAGAAAGCATTCAGAAAGTACAAGGAATCACAGAAGGAGCAAGACAGTGAATTGTATCAGTTAAAGCAAAAGGAAGCTGGTAAGGCAGTCAGAACAGCAAAGGCCCGAACCAAGGAAAAGATAGCCAACTCCGTTAAGAAGGGGGATAAAACCTTTTTTAGGTACATCAGGGAGCGAAAGAAGACTAAGGGAGGGATAGTGAGGCTTAATAAAGGGGAGGGTGTAGGCAGAGGGTGACGGTGAAAAGGCAGAGATACTAAACAAATATTTTTGCTCAGTATTTACAAATGAAGAGGGGAAGGTACCTAAAACAAACAATAGAAACACTCTGGATATAGAACTTGATACCAGCCCATTTACAGAAGAAAGGGTTCCGAAAGAACTCTTAAAACTGAAGGTGGACAAAGCAATGGGGCCTGATGGGATTCATCCCAGAATTCTAAAAGAACTAAGGGTAGAACTAGCGACACCACTGACTACACTCTTTAACAAATCATGGGAGGATGAGGTGGTACCTGAGGACTGGAGGAGGGCAGATGTGATTCCCCTTCACAAAAGTGGGAGCAAGGCAGAAGCAGGAAACTACAGACCTGTTAGTTTAACCTCAGTGATCGGGAAAATGATGAAATCACTTCCGAAGGAAATAATTGTTGAGTACCTAGAGGCCAGAGGGGCACAGGACCCAAGGCAGCATGGATTCACAGCGGGAAGGTCATGCCAGACGAATCTAATAGATTTCTTTGACTGGGTGACCAAAGTAGTAGATCAGAGAGGGGCTGTGGACATGGCCTACCTAGACTTTAGCAAGGCATTTGACTCAGTCCCACACAAAAGATTAATATACAAGTTAGCCAGCCTGAAAGTGGGTCCCAAGATGATAGCCTGGGTAAAGAATTGGCTGGAGAATAGGACACAGAGGGTAATAGTAAATGGAGTCCACTCTGAAGAAAGGGGGGTTACTAGTGGGGTGCCACAGGGTTCAGTATTTGGACCGGTTCTCTTCAATGTCTTTATAAGCGACATTGCAGAGGGACTGAAAGGAAAAGTATGTCTCTTTGCAGATGACATAAAGATCTGCAACAGAGTTGATGCACAAGGTGGGGTGGAAATGATGAGAAGGGACTTGGCAAGGTTAGAGGAATGGTCAAATGTATGGCAGCTTAGATTCAATGCTAAGAAGTGCATGTAATGCACCTGGGAAACAAAAACCCAGGGGAAGAGTACACAATGGGGTGAGATACATCAACAACAACAAAAATGGAAAGGGACCTGGGGGTAGTCATATCAGATGACTTAAAGGTGGGCAAGCAATGTGAGAGGGCAGTAAGGAGGGCTGGGGGGATACTGGGATGCATAGGGAGAGGCATCACCAGTAGAAAACAGAAAGTTGTTATCCCTCTTTACAGACAGCTGGTGAGATCCCATCTGGAGTACTGTGTGCAGTTCTGGAGACCCAATCTCCGCAAGGACATAGACAAGATGGAAGCTGTCCAGAGGAGGGCAACTAAAATGGTGCAGGGTCTGCACCAGAAGACATATGAAGAGAGACAAAAGGAGCTTAATATGTATAGCCTTGAGGAAAGGAGAGAGAGGGGGGACATGATAGAAACTTTCAAGTACCTCAAGGGAATCAACAAAGTCCAAGAGGGTAGCATCTTTCAAAAAAAGAGGTGTGCAAGAACAAGGGGGCACAATTTGAAGACAGAGGGGATGGCTCAGAGGTAATGTAAGGAAGTATTTTTTTCACAGAGAGGGTTGTGGATGCATGGAACGGCCTTCCAGAGGAGGTTGTGGAGTCAAAAACAGTGGTTGAATTCAAGCATACATGGGACAGTCATAAGGCAATTCTAGAGGGTGGGGGTAGAAAGAAGTAGGCTGCTGGTTAACTAGGATCTGCAGCTTATCCATTAGGTAGGGAAATGAGCAGACTGGGTGGGCCAAGCGGTCCTTATCTGCAGCCAAATTCTATGTTTCTATGTTTCTTTCCCCCTTTGATTTTTCTGCACCAGCAGAGAATTATGAGGCATTGCTAGATACTGATTTATAATAAAATATCTACAACATTTACAAATATCTTAGATTACATTTAGAACTTGCTAAAAGCATCTTAAGGATCTTATAATACCCCATGGGATTGACAATACTCTTTGGCTTAGCTGAAATGGTTTAAATCTGGTATTTCTTTTTATACATTGAAACATTTATTCTCTGTTGAGACACCTGGCTTTAAGACCCTGCAGTGTTGGCTAGGGGCTGCTATTCAGCAGGTCAAGTGCACAGGTGTTGAGAGTGTAATCCATGTGACCCGCTCTCTCCTATCAGTGCACCTGATTCTGAATGGAGGGTATTTGAATCTGTTTGTTTAAAAGTGCATAAAACGCTTAGATTTTTGCTCCATGATATTTGGGAATACTAGTGCACGCCAATTTTAAGTACCCAAAGTAGGTCAGACTTCATTTAATAGAAATAATTGCACTTTTGTGCTGTTTAGAGTTTGCAAAACAACATTTTGAACATTTGTTCTAACAGATAAAGGCTTTGATAAGGAGAAATGCTCCAGGAACAGGTATGATCCTGGGTGAAAATAACTCTGGCAAATAATTTTTAAATTGTCACACAAATAGGGGATACTGAGAAACTTGGTTAATGGACAAAAGATATTTTAGCCTCACAGTTTCACTGCAATTAGAAGGTGGAACCAGTGGCTTATTTGAATGATTTTCACTGATAAGGTGATGACACAATATAGCAGAAGATATTTGGATGTGGGGGGTTGCAGTCTCCAGAATTTAGTTTATTTTACTAAATGTTTTTTTCAGTTCTCACAGAAAGCAGAGACCTCAGATTGTTTGAGGTATGTGTGACATATGATTAATTTGATGTGCATGTTTAAATGCTGTGGTTTATTTTATTTTGTTTATAATTATAAATATCTGTGAAGCTGAGAAGTTTAAGCAATGTATTATGGAGGCTATTGAACTGATTGTATGCATCTATTAATGTAAAGGATGAGATTCCAGATTTTGTGTGTCTAAAGCACTACAATATTTTGATTAGTTATGTATAGGAATGATATTGGGTGAGCTTTTTATTATTTTTTTACTTTTTGTTTGGATGAGATTTATGC
The DNA here is from genome assembly GCA_016271365.2 of Neoceratodus forsteri. NCBI lineage: Eukaryota > Metazoa > Chordata > Ceratodontiformes > Ceratodontidae > Neoceratodus > Neoceratodus forsteri. The sequence goes on along the minus strand of CM028132.1, from coordinate 831,074,778 downwards.
CTTACCACATAGAGTATATTTTTTACAATGTTTTTTTAATAATCCAACAGAAAAAAGGCAAAAGAGACAAAAATAAAGATTTTGGGACCTGGTGTGTATGACATAATATACAAGGGGGGCACATGGCAAGATGGAGTGCTATATTTACAAAGTTGGTGTATAATTTAATTTTTGCTAGAATTTATGAATGAAATTATATTCCTTATATTTTTTTTACAGACACGGTGTACTTCACTGATGAAGAGCAGTTGCTTGAATCATTTGATTGATATAGTGCACTGTACATTGTCTTTGTTTTTCTTGAAAATAAACTAAGAAGAAATAATTTCCTAAAGAAAAGAGAAAAAATTAAATAAGGAACATCTACATTTTTTTGACATTGGGTGAGCAGGCTTTATTGTCTACCAATCAGATTCTTTAGTTATTCAGCCTTATTGGTAGCTAGCACCTCCCCATCATTGTATTCTATTCTCATTTTTGTCGAGGTTGGCTGAGCTGGACCTTCTCCTTTCACTGATGGATTTCCCTGCCAGATGGAGGACACCCAATCAGAGAAGAATCAAGTAAACTCCTCACACAAAGAGATAGAAAAAGCTTTTTTTTTGGCTGTAGAGAGGCCAGATGTTATAGCCTGTCCACAGTCCAAAATAGCACAGCTGGTCAGTTCTTCCCTGCAGCAAACTCTCTGGACAGGAACTCTGCCTTCTAACAGGTGATTGCCCCCTGATACTCACCATAGTGAGTATGCAGGGCTAGTTTGTTCTCCACTAGCCTGGTCTTCTGCCAGCAGATTCCAACTTCCAACCCTTAATCTTCATTGCCTTGAGCTCTCCATCAAATGAGGGAGATGTCAAGTGAGAGAATTTGGGCTCTGTACAGACCGGTGTGAGGGCATCGAGAGTGTCGGACATCGACCTGTTATAGGTGGCAACCACCTCACTCATGCCCCTTGGATCTGTATCACGTGTACTAGACAGATCAACCACCACCAGAAATCAAGGACAATCCCCTCAAAGGGCAGCAGCTGACCATCTCCACAAGGGAGGGCTCTCAAGGGTGACCCCAAATGAGAACCTCACCATGCAATGGTCAGACCAACTGACCCCATCAGTCTTGAGATTAGCAAACTCTAGCCCCAGTGAGAACACCAGATCCAACATGTGGCCACTGCCACATGTCTTAACAAAAGTTAACATTCATGATGTTTAAGAAGACACAGAAAGAGCAGCATAGGAAGCTGTAGCTGGAGTAACAGAGGGAGAGAGGGAAATCAGTTAGGAGTGCAAATGTGCAAACAGAGGAGAAAATAGCCCAGGCTGTTAAGAAAGGGGACAAGGCATTTTTTTAGGTATGCAAGAGAAAAGAGAAAGACCAGGGGAGGGATTGTAAGTCTAAAAAGGGAAGGGGAGATTGTGTGAAGATGGACCAAGAAAAAGCAGACATCTTGAACAAATACTTTTGTTCAGTGCTCATAGAAAGAGGGTAAGGAAAGGGGCCACAGAAAGGTGACAGAAGTATTGAAGAAAGGGAGGTGGACACTAGTTCATTTACAGAGGAGACAGCCCTGAAGGAACTTGCAAGCCTGAATATGAATAATGCAGTGGGGCCAGACTGGGTCCATCCAAGGATACTGAGAGAACTCAGGGAGGTGTTGGCTGCACCTCTGACAGTCCTGTTCAACCTCTCACTGGAGATGGGAGTGGTTCTGGGGGACTGAAGGAGGATAGATACAGTCGCACTTCACAAAAGTGCTAGTAGGGAGGAGGCTGGCAATTACAGGCCAGTCAGCCTGACTTCAGTGGTGGGGGAAATTATTAGAATCACTACTGACGGAATGGGTAGTGAAATACCCTGAATTCATTGACCTACAGGACCTGAGGTAGTATGGATTCACAGGGAGGAGGTCTTGTCAAACAAATCCAATAGATTTATTTGACTGGGTGTCCAGGGAATTATATCGTGGAGGAGTGGTGGATGTGAACTGCCTAGACTTCAGCAATGCCTTTGACACCATTCCACATAGGAGATTAGTAAACAAACTGGCAACCTAGTAGTGGGACCAAAGGTGATTAACAGGTAAGAAATTGTCTAAGGGATAGGAGACAGAGGGTGGTGGTAAACAGAGTTCACTCAGAGGAAGGGAGGGTGATTAGAGGGGTTTTACAGGGATCAGTACTGGGACCAGTCCTCTTTGATGTCATTATTAGTAACACTGCAGAGGGGCTGGATGGAAGGGTCTGCCTGTCCATGGATGACACTAAAATCTACAACAGGGTAGAGACTCTGGTGGGGTGGAAAAAATGAAATGGGATCTGAAAAAGTTAGAGGAGTGGTCAAGGGTATGGCAACTGGGCTTCAATGCAAAAAAGGGTAAAATCATGCACTTTGGGCACAGAAACCTAGGGGAGGAGTACAAATTGGGAGAAGAGGTATTGAAAACCACCAAAGGGGAAAGAGACTGGTTGGAATATTATATATGATGACCTAAAGGTGGCTAGGCAATGTGACAAGGCAGCTGGGAAATCTAGCGGGATGCTGGGGTGCATAAGTAGGGATATCACCAGCAGAAAGAGGGAGGTGGTGTTACCCCTGTATTGATCGTCACATGGAGTACTGTGTCCAGTTCTGGAGACCTCATCTACAGAAGGACATAGAAAGAGTGAAGTTGGTCCAGAGGAGGGCAACCAAAATGGCACAGGGTCTGCATCAAAAGCCAGATAAGGAAAGACAGAAGGACCCTAATATGTATACCCTGGAGGAATGGAGGGAGAGATGGGGAATATGATAGAAACTTTAAATACCTCACAGATATAAATAAGGTTCAATATGGAAGCATGTTTCAGAAAAAAGAATGTTCAAGTACAAGAGGTCATGTTTTGAAGCTGGAGAGGGTAGACTCAGGGGAGATGTGAGGGAGTACGTCTTCACTGATAGGGTGATGGATACCTGGGGCAGCCTTCCAGCTGAGGTGGTGGGGCCAAAAACTGTGATGGGGTTCAAGAAAGCATGGTATAGTCTAAGGAACATTAGTGATAAGACAAGGGGGGATAAGCCAGAGATCGAGTAGGGTATGTGATGATACAGTAGATAGGGAAATACTGGCAAACTAGATGGGCCGAGCAGTACTTATCTGCCATAAAATTATATATTTATATGTTTCTATTTGTGTACCTCAAAGGGTACTAGTTGCAGTGCCCAGAGCAGCAGGACTTGTGCAAGGACATGGCATGGATACAGCATTGTTCAGGTTCATGGACACAGCACTTAGAGCCATGGATAGTGGACGTCTTACTGGGGCCATGTTCCTGGACCTGACTAAAGCCTTTGACCTTGTAGACTATGCCCTGCAGAAGCTATGCAACATTGGTCTGGGCCTGTGCAATTTCACTGACTATTTAAAAGAAAGAAAGCATTTTGGTTTTAATTGGGAGATGCTTCATCCAACTTAAATGCTTTGATCTGTGGTGTCCGCCAAGGGCCTACCTTGGTACCGCGACTATTTCATTGTTTATAAACAAGTTACCCAGTATGTACAGTACCATTAATATTTTAATGAAAGGGGATGATGTGGTTCTGTACACTCATTCAACAGAAGTGCCTTTAATGTCATCCTTTCCCAAAACCTCAGAGAGTTGCAACATTGGATTTTTCAAAATAAATTGGTTTTGAATTTAAACAAGACCCAGACAATGTTACTGAGGTCATCACCAAGGCTTAAAATGACTATAAATACTTCACAGTCAACACTCTTGGTGGGAGGCCACTTGAAAATGTTGATGTTTTCAAATATTCAGAAGTCTATATTGACCCTTCCCTTCTCTTTTCAAACCACAATGACTACATCACCAGGTAACTGCATCAGAAAGCAGATCACTTATACTGAATAAAGGATTGTTTGACAAATGAGACAAGTGCACTTGTGACTCAGCACAGCTTGTTTCTTGTTCTTGAATATGGTAGTTTGATCACAGATTCTGCTTCCAAAACCATTGTTGCAAAAAAAAAAAAACACAAACACTCACATTGTACAACAAGGCAGCAAAATGTCCTGCATTTCATGGAATCTTAGTAAGCATTGTACCCACTTTACTAAATGAATTTAGTTATTCCCATGACTCAGAACCAAAAGCTTCATGGCAAATGTTGTTTTCGGGCTTTCCCCCAAAAATCAGTCTGTGAAGTTAGTCAATTACTTGCACCTGCTGATAGTGTCTTTTCCTGATTCACCAGCAATGATTTATTGCATGTATCCTTAGTGTGAACTAACAGGAGGCATAACATCCTTCAGCTTTCAGGCTGCTAATGCATGGAACTCTATACCACGTTCCACATGAAATTCTCCATCTACTTATGGGGCAGGACTCTTAAAGGGCTGCAAAACTCACAAGCCCCAGGAGCACTGAACATATGGCACATGGGGCTTGCAGCTTTCTCTCAGCTGGCAATCAGAATACATTATCCCATGCTCAAATTGCTGCAAGTTAAACCAGCTTTTTATGGTCTAGTTTGCAGCAATCCCATATACCCTTTTTACAGGTCTTGTGTCAAATATGTGGTGCAAGCTGCCATAAAATGGGAAAGTGTTGTAAATGCGCCCAATCATACAGAATCAGGTGCAATGTGTGGCAAAGTTGTTGGCACAGATGCACCAACAAAGGTTTGGCACATGACTCGATGCAAGCCCTGCATCACCCATTGTCAATCCTGCCCATACTCTTGCCAAATAAAAAATGTGTTTTTTTTTTAACTTTTGCATGCTTTTTATTTATTTATTTTTTTACTTTGCACTGAATTATGTACTTTGTATTCTGTATTTTGCTGGTATTGCACTTTTGACACCAGGTTGTGCCTGAAAAAGACCTTTCAGGATCAATGCCCTTACCTCGATAACAAAAGCAACTCAAAGCCCTGACTGATGAAGAAAATATTAACCAAGCACAACAACTAATAAAAAAAGTCCATTATAAGATATTCATGAAATAAGCCATGCATGAATCAATTATCAAATAAATAAGCAATCTTTAATTTTATAAGGCACTAGCTACATTTGCATTTGCTTGAGCATTTTGTAATTCAGAAACAAATGCTTCTAGTAACACTCTAAAGTAAACATTTAAGATGGACCCTTTATCATAATGAGCTCCTTTTTAACTAGCTCTTATGCTTGGTTAATGTTTTGTCAGTTTAATTTTTTTGACAAATTTGCTGGTCAGAGATAAAAAAAGTAAAGTGTCAAAATGTTATAAATGGCACATAACCATGGTGCTTTACTCTTGACCAACAATTTTTATTTCAGCAAAAGAAATGAAATGCTGCCTGTTGCTGCTGTGTTTATTTCATAACTTTAAAATTTATGCACAGCAATTGTGAGCATTGTTTGTTGTTTCATTGTAATAACCTGTGAAATGTCTAAGCCTTTGAGATTTTTTGTAACAGTATTTATCATGATATGTGGAATACTGTGAGATTATTGGAGGACTCAGCACACTGGATCTAACTTAAAAGTACCACTTTTTTTAATTACTAAACCTGAATCAGCCACTCAAGATGAGTACAGCATTCATGTTGTGATGTGGTATATCAGAGTGACTGCATCTATGAATGGTACTGGTTCTATGATTTGTTTGCAGAAATGATGACATTTTAAGGAAATTACTGAGCAATCTGAATGTAAAAGTGTTTTATTTTGCTCATAATACAGGCTGATCATTGTGCTTAAAAAGTATTTCTGATAAAAGATTAAAATATTTTCATTATTTGATCTATCTTATTAGGTCCACTTTCATAAAATTGAATGTGAAGAAGATGTTTTCAAAAGCAAGGTTGAGCTTTTGCAGATTTGTTCTTTTTTTTTCTTTTGTAATTTATGTAATGGTGTTTTTGTAAGTAATAATACCCGATGGGGTGGGCGTTATTGGGATATAATGGACCACCAAGGGGTGTAATGAGGCCCAGTGTCATAGGTGGAGGGTTTTATAACCCCTAGAAGATCTGTCATATCCCAAAACACCCACTCTGGAGGGTATTATTGTGCTTAGAAAATGGACACTGCATTTAATATGCTTTAAAAAATAAAAAGATTTTATGTTAAAGTATTGAATATCTTTTTTGTTATATAATATACTTTATTGAGAAGATATTCAAGGATACAGTTAAACAGACAATTACAGACTGCAAACAAATCGTTTATACAGTACAATGTCAAGCTTCCTTATTCTTCATTCTGTTGTAGCATAGGTGGCGCCTGGTGCACTGCCCCTCTCAGCAATTGCAGTTGGGATAAGTTTCTCAGCAGTGGGTTGGCTAAAGATTGTTGAGAGTAGGGAGCTTATTCCTCCCTTGTGACCCAGGGAGGAGTCAGTCCAGCAGCAGAAGATTTTCTAGGGATTCCCATCTTTAGTAGAACTGAGGCAGTCTGTTGTTGTGGGAGCTAATCATTTTCTCCATTCTAAGTGCTTCCAGGATGTAGTGATGCCACTCCCTGAAGCTGGGTGTCACGTTGTCAAGCCAGTGTTTGAGTACGACCTTTTTGTCTATTGCAGAGATGAGGGAGATGTGAAATTTGTGATGGCCAAAGACTGAGTCAAAGTCTAGGCCCAGTAGGCAGATTCAAGGTGTAAAGGTATCATTGAGTCCCAGGAGTGGGTCTAAGTGGCTGTGGATATCTTCCCATAGGGGTCTGGCTTTTAGGCAATCTCATAAGATGTGTCGCAAGTTTCCTTTATCTAATTGACACTTACTGCAGTTATGAGAAGGGAGGTGACACATCTTGTGGAGTTTAGTCGATGTGTAACACATGTTGTGAGTGATCTTGTATTGTATTGTTCTGAGCCCATCAAATTTGATGTATTTGTGCAGATTCCTCCACATGTGTTGGTGGGTGGGGAGGTCTTTGAGTTCTGGGAATTCTTTCCCCAGTGGGGGCACTGGTCTTTGTCCTTGGGGTGGATATCTCCTGCAGTTTTTTTATAGAGCAGGGAGGTGGCATGTGGCTGAGTAGTGAGGAAAGTGAAGTTCCCCCATGGTGAAGTTAAGGGGGAAGGTCCAAGGCCCGGGGCCAAGGGTAGATATGATTGCATGGTGAAGCTGTAAGAAGGAGAGTTGGGATATTTTTATGTTGGGGAGTGACTCAGAGAAGGTGTTGAATGGGATGAATGTGCCCTCTTATATAGTTGCTTTAGGACTGGGGTGGGGGTGGATCCTAGAAAGTTGTGAGGAATGAGTTTACTCTGTATTTTGAAGTTGGGGTTACCTGAAATAGGCTGCTCCAAGAGGAATAGGGGTTGGGTGTGAAGAATCTTGTGTAGCTGCTAACTTGCCAGTAGGGAGGTCCTAATGGGACTGTCTCTGATTGGCTTAGGTAGTTTAGTGTGCAGTATATGGATCAGTGCTTTAGGACTGATATGGAATTGGTTGCATAACTCTGTCTTGATTCGCAACCATTGGGGGATATAAGAGTCAGCATGGTTGGATGGGACCACTGGCAACCATTTCAGGAATTTATTAGCATGTAAAGACAAATAGTACAGGTAGAAGTCAGGCAGTTGTAATCCCCCATCCACTTAGGTGGAGAGAGTTTGTGATAAGTTCTGCGTGGGGCATTATCTCCCCAGAGGAATGGCGTCAGGAGGGATTTAAGCCTGTTGAACCATTTAATTGGTAAAAATGGGTTGATCATCCCCAGTAGGTAGAGTAATCTTGGTAGGATGATCATTTTAACCACATTGATTCTAGCCTAGTGCCTCGTGGGGAGGGACGTCCAATGGTGTAGATCCTGTCTGATGGCTGTTAAGGTAGAGTCTAGATTCTTGGTGATCATCTTGCGGGGGCAGCTGGTGACATGTATCCCCATGTATTTAGTGGAGTCTGGTGCCCAGGTTCCTCCCCACTGAAGGATTTAAGATTTTAGGGTCCAGTGATTGAAGGGCATTATGGTGGTTTTCTCTATGTTCATCTTATAACCTGACATGGTGCCAAACTCAGTTAGTATTGAGAAGGTGTCTGGAACTGATTATTCTGGATTTTCTATGTGAAGTAGAATGTCATCTGCATAGGTGGAAAGTTTGTATCTGTTTTGGTCTACATTGATTCTTTTAATTGTATCACACTGAAGCATCTATTTTGTCAGGGGTTCAAGGTATAGGTTGAAGAGGTATGGGGAGAGTGGGCAGCCCTGACATGTGCCTCTTTGCAGGTTGAAGAGTTCTGAATAAACCCCACTGCAAATAATAAATGCAGATGGATTGGAGTAAAGGAGCTTTATCCAGTCTATAAGGGATTACGGGAAGCTGAAGTGACCCAGTGTTTGGAACAGGAAGGGCCGAGAGACCCTGTTGAAGGCCTTCTCAGCATCTAGGGATATCAACACCATGGGATGCTTTGAATCTCTGGTTGAAGCAATTAGTTGTGAGATTTTGCACATATGGTCCAAGGAGAGACGGTCCTGCATGAAGCCCACCTGCTCTCTCTCAATTAGGGGGCCCCATACAGCCCCTATCTCTATTGGCAATTATTTTGGCCAGAATTTTGATATCTGCGTTGAGAAGAGAGATAGGTTGAAAGTTCTCCATGTGCTCTGGGTCTTTGCCCTGCTTGGGGAGAACAGTAATGGCTTCCTGCTGCAAGGAGGGCTCTAGCCAGTTATTGTGTCTTGCTTTGTTAAAGAGGGTAGTTAGCGGCTTGACCAAAAGTTGTCGGAGGGATTTATAGAGGTTGCTTGGCAGTCCATCAGGACCTGGGGCTTTATCTAAGAGGAGTTTGTTAATTGCTTGAGCCACCTCTGCTGCTGCAATGTCTGCACCTAATTTGCCCATGGTCTCCTGGGATATTTTGGGTAATGCTTTGCGGAAACTCTGGCGGTCCAAGGCTGTTGCTGAGGTATCATCTGAGTATAACTGCTGATAGTATTCAGCAAATGCTTTGGCTATGGCTCTGGGATTGGTGACTAGAGGCTCTGGAGGTGAGGATTGAATGCCTTTTATTCTTTTAAGGGATTCTTGTTGCTTTAACCTAAGTGCAAGGAGTTTGCCCGCCTTTTCCTCTTGGTCTATGTATGTGACTCTCACATGGAATGTAGCAAATTATTTCTTTTCCCTTAAGAGTTCCTCATACTTGGCTCTGGTTGAGTTCAGACTGAGCCAGTCACATTCTGGGGATGATCTGGAAATGGTGTGCTCCATTGTCCTGATGTCTTGGAGCAGTTCTGCTACTTTGCGATCATTTGTCTGCTTTTTGGTGGCCACTATTCGTATGCATTCTCCCCAAAGTGTGAATTTATATGCTTCCCACACATGGGCATAATTGTCTACTGTATTGGTGTTTTCCTTAAAGAAGGGCTCTGTGCTAGATTATAGTTTCTTAAGGGTTTGTGGGTCCTTGAGGAGGGAGGTGTTTAGTCGCCATGTTCTATCCTTGTCTGAGGGGTTTAGGGGCGAGAAGGAGAGTTGGACTGGTGCATGGTCGGAAATGACATTAGCAAGGATTTCACGTTTGGTTAAATTTGTGAGGCTGTCAGGGGAGGGGAGGTGAGGAAGTAATCCAGATGTGAGGATGAGATATGCACAGGGGATAAGAAGGTGTAGCTTCTGTCTTCAGGGTGGAGAACCCGCCATGTTTCTATGAGCCCCAGGGAGTCTTGAATTTCCCACATGGCCCATTGATTTGGGGTGAGACCTTTCTTAACTGAGTTGGACCTGTCCAGTGTGGTATCTTGAACTAAGTTCCAGTCCCCTGCCAAGATCACTTATGTAGATTTATGTGATCCTAGTTCCGCTAAAAGGGAGGAGAACTGTGGGTCCTCTTTATTAGGCCATACACTGATGCCAGTAGGATCTCAGTCCTGTTCAGCACCCCTATGAGGACAACAAAAAGCCCATTAGGATCAGAGGTGTGGCTAGTTAACTGTAAGGGGGTATTGAAGTGAATGAGGATAGTTGTTCCAGCTTAATTGGTATTGTCCCCTGCCATGTAGACCTGACCCACCCACTCCCTTTGCCATAATTTGGCTTGAGCAGGGGGTGTGTGTTATTCCTGAAGGAATGCAATGTTTGTGCCTAGGTGTTTGAGATGCTGGAGAATTAGGTGGCATTTGTCTTTAGTCTGAGTTCCTTTAACATTCCATGTGGTGAGATTATATCTTGGGGATGTTATCCTATATGGTATATGGTCATGGTATAAGCCTCAGATGCAGGGTGGGCAGAGGAGGGGTCAGTGCACCCTGTCCTCACCCACTTGTTGGGGTCTGTCTGGCATTCAGCAGTCAGTTTGGGATTGGGTTGTTTACCTCAAAGTCTTCTGCTCCTAGTGACCCTCCCCCCAAGATGGTGTGGCAAGGAGGTTAGCAACAGTATCTGACTGAGAAGCTCAATTGCCTGCTGGGAAAAGCTTGATTTAACAAAAGCATATGCAAAAACACAACAACACAACAACTACATGTCTGAAAAGTTCTAGGAGTAATGATAAGGTTGCTACTAAGGCTATTGCTAACACATAATATAATGATAACACTAACTATAACTATAAACAGAGAATAACAAGGGTGGGGTCTGCTGGAGCTTATCACCCCAGACTCCGTGATCTGCGGCATGGATAGGTGGAGTCTAGCCCCTGAGACCTTTGGTCTGTGCAAGACTCACATCCAGTGCTGCTCTCTGTCTGTGATCCAAGGTTTTAATAGCTGTGCAAGGGCAAAACATTTTTGTAAAGTATTATACAATCATTGTTCTTTACCGTTATACCTAGAATTAGCAATATGAGACACATGAATCAGGCATGTTGGCAGATTACCCAGTGCTTGTGTGCAAAGCAACCCCCACAAAGTGGTTTATTGACTTCACAACAGGAAATGGGGAGTCCTGTGACAACCAGACAGTAAGGCATGCAATTTGGCATCCCATTTTTTTTAACCCTGGCAGTTGGCCAAGGGCTTGATACCGCTAAAATGGAGCTGTGGAGGGAGGATCTGCTCACTGCCTTTGGGTCTATAGTAATAGTCTGGTGAGAGGCCCCATCCACAGCCTTAACTCCCCTGCTGTGGTACAATTTGCCCCACTACCCATCAGCTCCAACCAAGGAGTGGGCATTTTGGGTTAGGCTGTGCGGTTGCTTACCACTGTTGGAACTTGCTGTTCATTTAGCTGCTGGTGCTAAGCATGCCTGCCTTATCGGGGTGGGGTGCCTAGTGTGCTGCAGTGGCACATACTCACCCCCTCTGGTTGCATGGTTACTGCAACAGTATCTTTGGCAATCAGCTCCATTGCATAATTTAATAGCGAGTTCCCATAATATGCAAGGTAAATGCAGCAGAATAACTTACAAGTCAATGTGTGTGTGTGTGTGTGTGTGTGTGTGCGTGCATGTGTGTGCATATGTGCATGTATATTTGTGTGTGTCTGTGGGTGTGAGAGGGGTAAAAACAGTTTTAATATATTGCAATAAAGTTTGACTTGAGTTTGTTGTTTCTGAGTTAGATGTTAATGTAACAGCGTGTGATCACCCATGGGCATATACCACACACCCACCCCCAACCCACTCGACATGAGTGTGCAAGGCTGGTACCATGCTTACAGAGAACATCCAGGTGGGAGGTCAATTTCTATAGTTTCTCTAGCTACTTTTCTACATCAATTAGTTCTTTAGAGGAATTCAGGTTAATAGTGCACTTCTTATTTTCACATTTTCAATTCTCTATGCAACTCATTACCTTCTCTATTCTACCCTCTGTATGTTGTTGGAGGCCCCCCCCCACACACACACACATATACCATTGCATTGCATGAGGCACAACTCATAGCATTTGGAAATAAACTGACTGCTGGCAATACCATACCTTTGTTGCATATATATATATATATATATATACTGTATATATAATAAAAACCTACAGTGATTTCAGTGGAAATTTAGGCTTACTGCATTGAAATATAAAGGAACAATTGTCTGTAGGTTGGCTGTCATCTGTATCTTTGATTCTTTCCTGAGTAAGCTGGACAGCCACAGGTCGAGGCTATTTAGGACAGTCAAGAGAGTGGAGAGTTCATTAGGGAGCTGCTGCGTATAGGCTGGGTGTTTGGTTCCAGGCCATTGCACCAAATAGCTGGCCTGCTGGAAGGATTAGGATGAAGGTGGTGTTGAGAATGGTTGGAATTCCAATCAACTAAGTGTTGTCCCAGGACCCATATGCAGCATCTAGTGTCAAATGGTGGTTTTATGGTTCCAGTTGGGATCTTAAGCAGGAATCCCAGTTGGTGAAGAAGAGAGAACAAAGGATGTTAATTGACTGCCATGTTCCATGCCTTAACCCCTTCTCACCAGTGTCAAACAGGGATTTGTAGATAAAAAAACAGTTATTTGTCTCTTACCAGTGAAAGGGATTAACAAACAACAAGAGAAAAAAAAAAGGAAAAGTTGCCTGGACTGCTGATCCCCCTTTCCTGCAAGAGCTGTCCAATGTCACCTAAGTGTGATGAGGCTTCTCTGAGAAAATAATTAGTTATATTAAAGTGTTTCTGCAAAGGCAGGAGGAATGAGACAAGGAACATGCCTGGGCTCCTGTGATGACCAGTTTGATTCAGAAGGGATGTCAGGTTCAGCTAAGGGCATTTGGTATTTCTTTGCATGATGCTTACCTGAGGTTAATGTCTTCTTTAGTCTTTTTTAGGCATTGTTGGTTGAGTTTGGTGTGGAGGGGAAAATGTGTGGGAGAAGCTTTGGCAGATCCCTTTGGGTGGATTCTGCACTGGGGAATTCATGGGACGTTCCGGAGATTATCACTATTAGTCTTGCTGGGTGTTAAATGCCATATTGGATATTCACTTGATGTAGGGCTTTCTTTACGTCCTGGTAAGCCCACTGTTTGTCTCAGAGAGTGGGTGTTATATCACTAAAGACAAAGAAGCATTTGCTCTGTCAGCTTAGGGCTCCCTTCCTGCAAGCCTGTGCCATGACGTGCAGCTTTTCTTGGAAATTTGCACAGTGGTGGATTATAGCTCTGGGTTTGTCACCTTTAGGGGGAGGGTGTTTTTGTGATCTGTGTACATGCTCTATCCTGTAGGCTGCCCCTGACTCTGGGGGACCAGCAATGTCCTGGAGTAGTTTCTGTGTAAAACATGTGAGATCTCTGCCCTTAGCCATCTCTGGAATGCCCACCAGGACAAGGTTGTTGCTCCTGTATCTGCTTTCTTGTTCCTCAATTCGGTTTTCTAGCTTTTGAAGTTTCTGTCTTAGGTTCAGTAGTGCTTTGCTGTCTCTGAGCTGCTGGTCTTCAATGGAGCTAATTCTGGTTTCAGCATCTGAAATTCTGGTTGTTAGTGACTCCAGATTTTGGTTTACTGACTTCATATCTGCAGCCAGTTCCCCGATGGTTAGTTTCACTTCCCCAATGGATAGTTTCAGTGCTGCAAAGTCTAAGAAGAAATGTTCTATTTTGTCTATGAAGTAGCTCAGGGGAGCTGAGTCCAGCAATGTCTCTAGTGGTGGTGAGTCATGTTTCTGCCATGTAGCTGGCTGAATGACTTGCTGCTGTTGGGGCTGTGTCCCAGTAAAGTCCATTTGTTGCTCTTCTGCCATGTCCCAGAAGTATGATTCCTTAATACTTCATTAGTTGCTTGCGTTATCTAGCAGTAAAAGTGCAAAGATATAATGTTTTTGCCCTTTTTAATCCTAATTTGCCACGGTTTGGTTGTTGTGGATCATAGAGACCTGAGGGAGAAGTCTGGTCAGCTTGAGCTCATCACGTGGCTCCCAAGTATTGAATATCTTAAGTATGTTATGTATTGTGTGAAAAAGTAGTTCCTACACCTGGTTTTTGTTTTTTTGAACTGTGGACTTGTGTTATAGTTGAGCTTCTGTGCTTGTGGCTACAGAGGTTGGTTGCCATGGTTACACACACACACACACCCCACACACACACACACACACACACACACACAGGGCTTTTGTTTGGTACAATGTTTTTCTTTCTATACTAGTATTCTTTTTTGTTGTTGTTAATGGATTAATATTTGCAGCCCTCTTTTATTAATGTGCTGAGATTGGAGAGAAGAGCCATTCCATTCAGCAGGCATTCACCCAGAAGTTCGGTCAGTAGGGACGGGAAGGATACAGGACCACTAAGTTGCTTTTTTTATATCAAAGTTTAGGTTTTTGTTACAGTACATGTGATATTTTTTGTATACTGAGTAAGGTGTTAAAACCCTAATCTGCCTTGGCACTGAACAGGATATCAGGAGCCCACCAAGCGGGATATAAACAGCACGTCAAGCGGGAGATCAGCATGTCAAGTGGAAGTGGAAGATAAGCAATGTGCAGCTCAAAAACTATGAATTGACAGGAATTTTACATTTTTGAGGGAGTCTGGTTTGGGGATTTGCATTGTAGCACATGAAGTTGTGTTGGGGATTGGAGGTCTCTTGCTCACTAAGCGAGGGTGAAATAATGGTGGCTGGTCAGTATGAAAATTCCGTGTGTCCAAAGATATTCTAAGTAATAGGGCACCCGAAAATGGTACTTGTGTTTTGCTGGGTGTTGTTAAGAAATAGCAACACCAGTGCCAGTGTCTTTTAGCCAATCAGAGTGGAGGTTTTGAGTTTCCCATTTTCTAATTCAATATACAGTATGTGGTACAGTAACATAATATGGAGAGATGGTGCCTCTGGCAAGAATTGGATAAAAATATAAAAATGATATTCAATTAAATATTTTTTTCATTTTATGCAAAATGGCATAGCAAAACACAACTGTGATTGTATTGTATTATGTAGGCACCACCATATCTTTGACAAAGTGATGCTTTCAGGCCAAGAAATGTTGGCTTCATGCAACTGGAATTTTGGTGAAAAAATAATACAAGAAAAAAACTGAAACAGTTTTGAAGCTGAACCTTCTCATTCTTATACTGTTTGGCATTTTCTTTATATTGAGATTGGTTCCTCCACAATACCCTTAAGTTTACCCCATATATAGGGAAATGGGAAATCTGCAACACAATTGTTTTTGAGCATGCAGGAAAATGGAGAACAGGACTGGAATGAGGATGGCACTTTACTTTTTCACAAAAATAGTTGTGGACACATGAAACAGATTGCCAGGGGAGGTAGTCTGCAAAAACAATGAGTGATTTCAAAAATGGCTGTGAAAGGCAAAAGGCATTGTTCCTTTCCCTTCTTGGCAGATCCCCCATGTCCCACCTTGTCATCCCGTCTCATCCACATGCTGCTGGACTATCATTTGCCTCAACACAATTCCCTCCAAGGAATATGGTGAATATGGTTTACTGTACAATGACATTGTTTACTTATCAATTTCAATTAGAGTTATTTATTTTTATGTTTATGCTCTGGATAAATAAGCATTACTCGGGAATGCAAATTATATTTTTACTGCTGTATGACTCTGAAGAAATTTTTTATTATATGTTTGACACAAACAGTAAAATATGCTTACAATGGAGAAAGGCAAAAGAGCCTTACAAAGGGAGAGGGAATTGGAAAGGGAGAGTAATGGTCATTAGGGCTATCACAAGAGTATTAGCTAGAATTAGGCCAACTGAATGGACCTTTGGACCTTTTTTTTGGCTTCATTTCCTATGTTATAATGTTTCTATGAGCAGGAGGAGATATGGGCAGCAATGGCAAAAGAAGAGAAGTACAGAAGTTTGGGGTCAAGGCCATCAGGACTGTTACCCCTAGAGAGGTTGAAAGAGAGAGAGAAGGCAGTAAGGGTAATAACATGGGAGGCAGGGGAGAAAGTGAAAGAGTGGGAGGGAGAAGAGGGGAGGGAGAAGACTATTGGGGGAAGGATGGTTAAGGGAGAACAGATACAATCAAGAGAACATGAGAAGGGAAATAGTTGTAGTAGAAGATTTTATTTCTTTAAGGTGCCATTCCCAGAAGGCTCAGGGCACTTTCACAAAATATGCAACAGGCAATCTCTTTATAACACCACAAAACAAACACTCAGTGTAAATAAATATAACATTTTCAACTCACTAAGAAATAAATATACCTTATAGATCTTACATAGTAAAACTCCTAATCAAAACTAATCATAGTTTAGTCCCCAGTGGCTTGCAGGAAGAGAAAAGACTTCAGCTTCCTTTTGAATATTTCTAAGGAGGGGGCCTCACTCAGGTACCCCACAGAGAATTCCACAGGATCAGTGTGGCCACCTTGAATGCCCGATCTCCTAAGGACCTAAGTCTCACTCTGGGAACATGCAAGAGGCCCTCTCCCATTGACTGGAGAGAGCATTCAGGGGCATAGGGATGCAGAAGGTCCTTCAGGTAGCCTGGATCCAGTCCATGAAGGGCCTTGTAGGTCTATAGATGTATTTTTTTTAAATTATTTATGCTTCTTGCTCCATGGCCCTCTCTATCTGGGAGGAGCCCCAGCCCCATCCCTTGACATCCACCACCCAAAGCCGACCATGCTACCCCCAGGGCTTTCACTCCCTAGAGGGGTCAGCGGGGGGCCCATCCCCACCAAAATCAGATCCAGTATGGGGCCAGTGCCATGGCTATTTGGGAACAGGACCTGCAAGCTCCTCCCATCATCTGCCATGAGCTGTTTTCCTCCAGGTTATCGCCCCTTCAGGAGCAGAGCATGCAGGGACACCAGCAACAGTGCTGTGCACGCTCCCATGTGCACATTCCATCAGGAGTCTGTCCTGCTCCTGATTCTGATCTCTACAGCATCAATGTGCCAGCCTCCAGTCACTGCTAGAGGCCAGGTATGCACCGAGCACTGGTTGCACCCCTCCCTGGAGAAGGAGAGCTGCCCCTGGGATGCTCAATCCTTCTCCTTCTCTGTTGACCCCCAGTGACCCTTGCTCACTCCTGAACAAGGGTTGCCAGCTTGGCACGAGGAGTGGCATCCAGTGCCTCAACCCTCAGCACCACCAGGCTGGCAATAGACCTATTTTGAAGGGGATGCACCGGCGCACAGGCAGCCAGTGCAGTTCATGCACCTTCAGTGTAATATGGCAGGATCTTGAAAGACCTGTCAATAGCTGGGCCACAACATTGTGCAGCAGCTGCAAGCACCACATCACACCCACCCCAGCCCTGAGGTAGAGTGCATTACAATGGTTGAGCCTTGAGGTAACAAACGTGTGTGTCAGTGTTGCCAAGTCATCCTGGGGGATAAGGATCTAATTCAGGTGATATTTCAAAGAAGATGAAACCCATTCAAGACAGTCGCTGACACCTGAGCATCAAGTGTCAGCTCACTATCCAGAAGGACACTAAAATTTTCTACCTTAGTCAAGGTGTCCAGTTTAGTTAGACCAATGAAAAGCCCTAAATCCTCCCCAGAGCCCCCCCAACCCGGCTCAATCACCAACATCTCAGTCCTTTCTAAGTTGAGACCCAATACATTTGACAACATCCATGTCTGGGTCTCGGACAAGCACTTATTTAGCATGTCAACTGCATCTGTTCTTCCAGGTGAAAAAGACAGGTAGAGCTGGGTATTATTGGGATAACAATGAAACCCAAGCCCATACCAACGTATGACCTCACCCAGAGGCAGCATATACACGTTGAACAGCAAGGTGGAGAGGACAGAGCCTTTGGGTATTCCACAGGACAGGGCCATTGAGCCTGAGGAATAATGCTTCCTAACCACTCTCTGGGACCAGCCTCAGAGAAAGGACTAAAAGCAGTTGATGACCTTGTGAGTGAGTCCTACATACTCCTTCAGCCTGTCCAACAACACCACATGGTCCACAGTGTCAAATGCTGAGAAGAGATATGGAAGACCAAGAATGGATCACTCTCCCCTATCCCTCTCCATCAGCCCATCATTCTGCACCCATACTAATGCAGTCTCCATGCTAAGCATAGTCCTAAATCCAGACTGGAGAGGCTCATAGATCTGGAAGTCCATGAGACAACCCACAAACTGTTCCCCAACCTCCTTCTCAAGGATGTTCCTCAGGAAGGAAAGATTTGAGACAGGACAGAAATTTGCCAAGACGGGGGGGTCCAAAGATGATTTCTTTTACAGGGGCCTCACCAGATCCTGTTTAAGAGGTTCAGGAAAGTCCCCTGTTATTAAGGAAGACCAAACCTCCATGGCAAAAATGGGGCCCAGGACTTGGATGTAATCAACAAGAAATCATGTCGGGCCTTGATCCAGGCTCCAGGAGGCTGGTGTCAGCCTAGAGCTCACCCCACAGACCTTCATCATTATCATCTGCTGGAACTGTCCCCAGAGAGGCTGGATGTGACTGCCCCCCTCCGAGGCCCAGCCCTGTCAGATTGTAACAATCCACCAGGAGAAATCTGAGCCTTAATGGAGGACACCCTGTCTGAGAAGAACCAAGCAAACTCCTCACAGTTTTGAGATGAAAAAGCTCTAACAGATTCCAGAAAAGGAGGATGTAAAACCTGTCCAGAAACCAAAAGAGCTGAGCTGGTCGATTCTTCTCAGCTGAAATCACCTTAGACATAAACCCTGCCTTTTTCCTGGAGATTGCATTCTGATACTGATTGAGATGAGCCATCAGAACCAGTCTGTCCTCCTGGATCCTGGTCTTTCTCCAGTACCTCGCTAAACTCCTCCCCCTGATCTTCAATTCTCTCAGCTCACCATCAAGCAATGGTAAGCCAAGGTAAGAAACCAGCAAGTGTACAAGGAATGGTGCCAGAAGGTCCAGGGCTCCTGTGACAGCACTATTATAG
This sequence comes from Neoceratodus forsteri, assembly GCA_016271365.2. Lineage (NCBI taxonomy): Eukaryota > Metazoa > Chordata > Ceratodontiformes > Ceratodontidae > Neoceratodus > Neoceratodus forsteri. The sequence goes on along the minus strand of CM028132.1, from coordinate 831,056,099 downwards.
ACCATCACAAACTCCTTAGGACCTTCCACGCAAGCCTCCAGCACAGAGAAAATTTCAAGTTCTGCCACCAGTCCCTCCAGTTGTAACCCTTTTAAAGGGTGGAACTGTACAATTTCCACTGGGCAAGGGACAATCAGGGTGGAGGGTGGTATGAAGATGAACTTGATGGTGCAATGAGCCAATAAAATGACCATATCAATCTTGAAGGTGTCAGTATCAAGCCCAAGGGAGAACACCACATTGACCATGTTCCCAGAACAGTGGGTCCCATTCATGGATCCAAGAGATAGGCCTAGGGCCTCCATGTTAGCAGGAAGTCCCTGGCACAAGACAAACTCCCCTTATCCACCCAGGTGTTGAGGTTGCCAAGAACAAGCTAGCTTGGTTACTCCAACAACCTCTCAGTGATGAAGGACATCATCTCCTGGAGGAAGTCCCCGTCCCAACCAGGTGGATGGTGCATCCGAAGCACCATAAAGTCCACCCCATGACCCTCATGCACCACCATACACTCAAAGGACTGGGTGTCCCCACTGGGAGCACCACAAGGTCTAGCATTGACCTAGAACAAATGTCCCCTTCCCGTGTTCCTTACTCAGGTAATGAATCATGGAAAATCTGGCTGAGATTGATGCCTTCAGTACTGGTCTGGAGTCATCCCCCAGTCAGGTCTCCATAATGCATGCCAGGTCAACCAACGCGACATGATCCACCATTATGGCGGTCTTGTTTGCTATCGACCTGGCACTGCACACCAACCGAAGAGGATGAAAGGAGGAGGCTTGTCCCTCAGCCTCTGCTCAGTCTAGGAGTTCCCTGGTCAAAGAAATAAGGCATGGGGGACCCGGTTACAACTGCCTTTTCATCCCAGAGTGTCTCCTGGTCCTGACAAGCCCAATAGGTCTCCCTCTGTCAGTATCCCATTTACATCCTTCTTCTCTCCTAGCCCTCCTTACAATTCCCAACTCCCTACAATGATGGCAAACTGTGGCCCGAAGGGGTGGGTCATGGAATGAGAACAAGGCCTTAAGAAGAGAGGAGGAATAAACAAATCCTGGGGACTGCACTCAAAAGCCCTTTACACGAACCACACTAAATCTACTACTTAGAATTTAAATTTAGACTACTGACATACAGTTTAAAATACAACCCACCTCAACACAAGCCCTCACCCACTATCACACTACACACCACATTCACAACACCACTCACCTTCTCCTCACTCACTCCAACCCTACCAGAATGTGCCCACCAAACCAATAATCTCCCCACCCTTAAAACTGTATTTAAAAAACATCCAACAAAATTAACAGCAATAATAAAAGTAATGGGAGTTCAGAGTTCAAGGAGTGATCATCAGAGTCCACACCATGTTATAAGGTTTTCCAAAAAAGTTCTATATCAGGGATACAGATCCCAGTCACTAAACTGTAGATAAGCCCCAGCTAGCCCTGCTGGTATCAATCCATAGAAGAGTGTCCACATACAGAGCACAAATTAAGTTTTAGCAGCAGAACATGGGACTCTCACCCCCCTAAACTGCAACCATCAAGACTGACCCTGTTCCCAATCACAGTATCAGCCCTCTTATAGCCCTGTGCTAAGTTCAGGCTCAGGTCCCCACACACTTAAAGTACATGCACAGCAAAGAAGGCCAAAAATCAGGCAGCAGAGAAAGTTCAAATGCATCAGGGGATTTCTGGTTCTGGTAATGCCAGTGGCCTTCTTATGGCCCTAAGCTCACCTTCCAGTTCAAATCCTCAACTCCCAGGCAACCACTTTAGCTGCACAGCATAGTGCCAAATTCAGACTTCCTCCTATGGTACTGCAGGCTCCAGGCAAACACCACGGCAGGCCACAGTACACATGTTCTCTCCTTTTTCCCCAGGAGTATTCTGGAGTGCCTTCAAACAAAACTATCCACCGGAAGCTCTCCAACTCCTTCACTCTTCAGGCCACTCCACACTGCTGTGTACCAAACTGGCTGACTCTCTGCCTCCACTGATCCTTCAGCAAGTGCTCCAATGACCTCCAGTCAGGCTCCAGAAAACAGCACCACTGATAACTTCAGGGAAAACTCTTGCTTCCCACTGCTCTAGTAGGTACTGTACAACTCCAAAGACACTGCTCCATGAAAAACTGAAGCCCTTTCCAAAAATAAAAAAGCTGCACTCCTATTACTACATCACTTAAGTCCCTATCTAACACTCCCACCTAAACCTCACCACTGGCTTAAAATAAGCAAGAAAAACAAACAATAACAAACAAAATAGTATAAAGAAATCACTACAAAGCTAAAAATAAAGCAAGTAGCAAAAGTTAGCTAGCAGATTTAGCAAGAAACCCTTACAGAAATAATTATATGAAATGTTTTCATTCTGCACACATAAAACTACCCAAGTGATATGCATGCTGCAAGTATGATTTAAATGTTAAATTGGAACCGATTGCATGCATATGGCATGCGTGTAGCAAGCAAGTGTAGAAACCATGATTTTTATGTTAAATTGGGAAAGACTGCATGCATGTGGCAAGCGTGCAAACTGCAAGTGAGCACTGTAACTGCACACGTAAAAGTTAAGGGACTTGCTCAGGATCACACCATACACAGGTGGGGGTTGATGAGATTCTAACCCAGGCCTTTCTACCTCCAAGTTTCCTGGCTTGCAATTCAGTGCCTTTAACCGCTAAGCCATACTGTCTGCACACATATGTCTGCACACATATGGCTCAGTTGTACTTCAATAAATACAGCACTTTATCTGAATACAGCTGCACACATGCGGCATGCTTGTAGCCACTATTAGGCTTTCAGTTTTCTTCTCTCCCTCATCTCAGTTTCACAGTTAATCTGTAGCACACATACCAATGGAAACACATGTGGTTTTTCCCACCCTCAATAAACAAACTTACCCACAAAACCACTTAATTGCTTCTGTCTTGCCTGTATTTCTACTATTTTCTCTTCATAGTTTTGAATACTTCCATGCAAACAGACTTTAAGGTGCATACACAAAAGCAGCAATAACACCACACACACACACACACACACACACACACACACACACACATATGGCAAGTCCCCCCCACATGTACACACACTGTAGCAGGTATGGCCATGCTGCTACAGACAACCCACCAAGAACACATATAAGTTAAAAGTCTCTTACTTGAGTACTAGGGAGCCAGAGGCAGGAGTTTTTAAGAGGTGATGTTCATGGGTCACAGTACTGGGGCATACCCCCTTGAAATGAATGGTGTTATTTTTATTACTATTTAATACACTATGATGGTGAGTTGGAGAATAAGGAAGGTCACTCTTCTACTAACAAGGCCCTTGTTAGTCGAGTGGTGGCCTTCATTAATCTCAAACTCTCCATCAATGATGTATAAAATAGTAATAAATAGATACCCCCATTCATTTCAATAGTGCACACCCCTGTAATATCCTTTGCCCTTTGTCATAATGTGCCTGAGCATGGGGATGTGGAGGTCAGCTTCACTGAGGGGAGGGGGGAGCATTAGTCTGACTATAGTGGGGCTTCAATAGTTTGTGCATACCATACTGCTCAATTGTCAGTGAATGCAAGGGACAGCTCTAGAATGTCTGTAACTTCTGTAAAAGGTACAACTTATTTGTTTTGACAGAAAAGTGATATGCAAATCAGGAAACATTCAACTGTATAAGATTCATCTGCATATACCCCAGAGCAGTGCATCATCAGATTTGGGCTTAAACCTACCAAGTTACTAACCATTTTTTTCCCTGGCTGAAGTTCTGCTCCCCCCCCAAAGGACTTTGTCTCACTTTTTCTCCCCGACTCCATTCCAGTCAGTACTCATCCCCTATGGGTCATGAAGCCACCCAAAGGTGAAGAAATGTGAAAAACACATAAATATTTCAGTCCTTCCTCCTTCCCCAATCCCCCTATAAAAAAAATATTATTTGCTTTTACTTACCAGGACATATGGCCAGAACCTGCATAGTGTGCCACCAGCCCAGTTTTCAGTACGCTCCCCCCCTCTCCTTCCACCAGGAGCTGGATGATAGAACCAACCATCACATTTACCCAATGTGGTCTGTAACTAAGTCGCCTCATCAACCAAACCCACCTAACCTGGGTTGCTTGCTTCTTGCTTGGTTGCTGCTGTGGCTGCTGCCACACTGCTCTGATCAAGTCCTATGAAGGCCACCCACACCACTGTCACTACTACTGCTAAGCCTATCTTCCTGCTTTGGGGGTCTGTGCTGTTTATTTTTTCAAGGCAAGCCTAGTAGAGTAAGTAGGAACCCCAGCCTTGAGTTAGCTTCTAGCTCATCCTCTGCCCCTTCAGCCACCAGGGGAGACGGAGACTCACTAAGAGTAGACCAACAAAAATATGCTGCCACAACAATGCTATTGAGAGTTCAGTGCTCACTGACTCCTCCAAGCTGTAGTGTGCAATCTGTCTACTCAGTGACTGAAAGACAGTGCCGCACTTGCAAGACTCATGCTCTTTCTAGTCTGGAGCTCATCCACATCACATGTGATTGTGCCGCCGCTAATAGGCAGCGAGAGTAGACAACACAATTCAGACACAGTCAAGTCTGGAGAGTACCTACAGCACGAGCACACACAGGCCAGGTGAGAACTTATTCTGCAAAAGATCAAATCCAATTTTAAAGTCATTATTGCCACACCATAAGAACAACCTAGGCTCAAATACGGGGGGGAGCAACTGCCCCCCTCTGCCCTATCTATATGGCACCCCTGCTTAATGGTAGAAATTCATTCTCAGGTGCTAATACAATGGTTTCCACTGTGTTCTGAGGTACTGTAGCTCCATGTTTCATGATGTGTCCTGATCATCATGTGGGTTAGTGTCATTCATTGTCCCTCATTTTGAGTGTCCTTGTCCCTCATTTCAATTAGAAAATGTGAGGTATTGTGCATGCTTCCAAGACCTTACTCAGCAAAAGCGTGCTGAATATGGCCATAGTGTATATGCTCAATACAAAATGACAAAGGGAAAGTAAGTGAGATGAAACAATCATGGAGAAACACATTTGTAGCACTAAATATGCATAAGGTATTTGCATGGTCCAAAACAAAAAGGATAGGCTTCATAACATTGAGGCCCCTCTTCATAAACCTGGAATGAGGGATGTTGACTGGCTATATCCTAGCCATTTAATGCAGTAAGCAAACAATACTTTACAGATTAAAGGCTATTTAATGACAAAAATCAAAAGCCATTAAACAACTTAGAAAGGGATCAGAATTAATGAGTTTACCTAACTTTTTTTTGGAATTCAAATAAAAATGTATGTTAATTACTCTAATTGCTAGCAGTAGTATAAGAAAGAAAAACTGATGTGTTTTTTCAGATGAGATTTGTACCAGCTTAGCTGCTTCACAAATGGCAAGCATGCAGCATGTGAATCTGATGTGATATTTAAGTGATGTTCACACCAGCTTAACTGCTACACTTATGTGAAGCATGTAGCTTGCGAACCTGATGTAATTTTTTAGAAGATGTTCACACCAGCTTACCTGCTGAACACATGTCAAGCTTGCAGGATGTGAACCTGATTTGTTTTTTAGACCTGGTTCGCTTAGGTTCACTTTGCGCATGCAAACTGCATGCAAACATTGCACAATTAAGCATGTGGCATGCATTCTGCATGTACAAAACACACCTATATTTCTGTTAGGGAAGTGCTGAAATATTAAATTACGAGGATTCCCATTCTAAGCCCTGATGAGCAGCCCAGCGTGGCTGCCATCTTGTGGATTTATCTTGCACCATCATGTTAAATAAAAAGGCAATTCTAAGAGGGTTAGTAATTGGGGAGTGACCCAGTTTGAGCACCAGCTGCATTCCATGAGGGTAACTAAAAGTAAAAATACAAATTGAATAATAAATATGTAAAACAAAATTAAAAAAATCAGTGTAATGGAAGTAAAGACAGGGGTGACAGACAGCCATCTTGTACCTTAGGAAATATCCATCAACATTTACCTGTAGGCCTAGTATAACTGGAATAAAATTTACCCTGTCAATGTTTGCTTAGATTTATAGACTTTGTATATAACATTACTGGAATCTCATGAATCAAGCCTCTGCTACTGTTCTGCCTGCTGTGTTTTTAGAGGAGTGCACCTGACTTATACTTTTCTTTACTAAGAGCTTAGGGAACTGTGAAGCTAAAGATAAATCTATTAAATGACTTGGATATTCTTTATCATTGTCAGTAGTTTAGTGGTGGTCTACAACACTTCTTAAATGCTGGGCACCAGCTGCTGTCCAGGTGTATGTTTCCTGAAATCTTCTGACTCTAAATAAACCCCTACTTCATCATCTGCCAAGTGTCTCTCATTCATCTTTAGGACACACAGCTTCAAGTATCTTTTCAACTTCTTTTTTGTGTAAAATATTTCCATCATCTGTTTGCCATTGTTTTAGAATGAATTGAACTGATTTAGGTAGCATTATATAGCCACAGAAATAACTACATATATTCTTATGTCTGTCAAAAACTCTACAGTGGTTCATATGCTTCATGTGACACAGCATAAGTGCTTCCTGATGAGGAAAAGGGATAGACATACATTTTTTTATCTCAATTAGACAGTGCTCAACAATTATCACTAAATGCAGATTGTAATAATCTCTATGAATCAATTAAAAAATGGTTATAAAGAAAATGATGTTTTACATTATATTAATTTTATGTACGACAGATCTACTCTAACAATGTTCAATAGCAGGGGCTTGATCACAAAAAATCGCAAAGCACAGCACAAAATTTTACATTGCACTTTGCCTTTGCCCAGTTGATTAATTTTGCTATTCACAGTTGGGTAGTGCACCACACAATCTGACAGTGCTAAACCCATTACCTCTTCCTCTAACCCAGCTAGTGCCACCCCAACATGCAGCCAGGAGTATGGTGCCACAAGGAACAGCACAGGTGCACTATCTGGAATTCTCAAAAGCAGCCATGTAAATGAGCCCATTGGGCATGCAAGGCACAGTGTGGCTATTTCCATGCTCATTTTGGGCCCATTTACATAGGCTGCACCAGAGTGTAGCACGTCCCCCTCCACTGATTGCCAGCCCAGTAGTTATATATCAGTTTCCCTGGTGCCTAATGGTGTCGCCCCATGCTGATCGCAGGCACAACATGAAAAATATATTTTCCCTGCTGCTAGTGGTCCCCCCCCTGCTGAGCGACAGACCACTGGGCAGAAACATCTTTCCCTGGGGTCTGGTGGTCCCTCCCCCTACCCAATCCCACACCCAATGTCAGAATACCTATTTCTTGATGGTCAGTGGTTCCTTCACCTACCTGATCCCTCACCTGACCTGTTAAACACTGTCCCTAGTGTCTAGTGGACCCTGCCAACCCTGCATCCATGCCCGATGTACAGTGATATTATCCCAGTGTCTATTGGTCCTTCCTCCACCATATTCCATGCATGAGATAGACAATATGATTCTCCCTGTTGTTCAGTGGTCCCACCCCTCATCCAATCCCTATCCCCATAATGGAGCAAGCCATTCAGGTAGACCAACAGCACCATGATCTCTGGCCTGATGTGAAGACATACATTTTCCCCTCTGCCAGTTGCTGGCCTGATGTGAAGCAAGTAGATTTTCCGGGTGTCTAGTGGACCCCCCCATCCCAGCAGGTAGTGCTCCACCACCCTGCTCCCCCCATCCGTTCAACAGTGAGAAGGTCTGCCTCCAAAGATCATTGCTCTGTTTGTCTTTCTCTGTGCCTTTGCATGTCAAAGCTAATTATTTTGCCACTCATGGTGGCTTTGTAAGCTTCCCAAACCACTGCATTGGATGCTTCTCCATCTTGACTGAGGCACATGAAGGTTACTGTTTCCTCCCTTATGCACTGCAGGAAATTTGGATCCTTAAGCAGTTGAGGGTCCAGGTGACAGCTCCTTGATTTGGGAGAACATCCCCACATCACCATAAGAATTATGAGGGCGTGATCAGAAATAATGATGGGGAAGATATTAAAGGAATGATGCCCAACAGGGTGGGTGTTATGCTGGGATAACATCCCACCTCAGGTGGTTGGGCCCAAGGCCACCAGCCGAGGGTGTCCAACACTCGAGAAGGGATGTTATCCCAGCATAACACCCACCCTGTAGGGCATTATTCCTATTATACAATGGCTCGTGAGTGCAAAAAAATTTGAAAAGATACAGAAAAATACATTTAAAAGTATATTTTCTGTGTTTATTTAATGCGTAGGTTTACTTTGCAAGATAATAGTGCTGATTTGGAGAAGTAGGTGTATTGAAGCTGTTGTTACTGTGGTTCTGCACTCCCACATACATTTGTTGTTTTTCCTAAATTCCATTTCCCTCTCTGTGTCACTTCTTTTTATTTTCAGGGTTGTCTCTCACTGCGTGTCAAAATGCAGCCACCTGCTGCTGTGTTGAAGTTAGAGGTGACAGCAGAGGTAATCCCCTGTTCATGTATGAATGCGGCAACCTGAACCCTGTCTCACCATGGAAGCTGTCTTTTCCTGGTACAATTTTTATTGTTGCTAGGAGAAAGGACTGACAGCAGAAAAACAGCAAAATGGTCAGGAAGTTTAACGCGCGGTTATGCTTGCGCTCTGCTGTGACACTGAACTACCATTCAAAAAAATGTTATGGAGCCAAACATGGTTTTCAGTTCACCCGTTTTTTTTTTTGTCTTTTACCAAAGTGGGTGCGGGTATGAGTGAGGTTTGTCTCGGGGTGTGGGGGCGCTGATTCTGACATTGGCAGTGAGCACCAATTCACGTGGGGGAAATGTAGATTTTCAACTTGGCAGAAACCGCTGCCTTCAAGCAGAGCAGGACTTCTGATGCTGCTGTTAGGCATGGTTGTGGAGGGATCATGTTTTAATTTTTAATGCGATCAACAGTATGCTGGGACTAGAGCCAGGATGTTATGCTGGGATAACATCCCAGCTCCAGTTCCAGTCTGACCAGTCAGGAACAAGCATTTTTTTCTTGCCATTGTATAATGGTGCATAACAGATTGTGAGTCAGTTTGGGAAAGGTGAACCACATGTCTGTTCAACTTCAGGATCCATGCACCACAGAGAAACACGTACAATCCCTATAAGGTTAAATAGCCACCAGGCATGCGATAGGGTATGCTACATCAGGAGTTCTTCAAGTGCTGCTCCAGTACGCACATGTGGCTCTGGTTGCCACTTATTACAATCGAGGGTAGCATCCTTAACCAGACTGAAATCCCTTCCCATCTGAATTGGTGTCTAGGGGGGAATGAAGGTGGACACAGCATGTTTGACCTCCTGGAAAAATTGGGGGTTGTCCACATTAGGCCCATAAACATTTACCATGACAAGAGATCCGCTACACGTGGACACTTGTATCATGAGCCAACGTCCATGCTTATCAGAGGACATGTGGTCTACAGTCCAATGCAGGTTCTTATGTATTAGAATGGATACACTCTGTTTTTTGATTGAAGAGGCACTGTGTGCTTCCAAACCCACTCAGTCTTTTTTAAGCTTCACGCCTCTCCATGAGTTAAGTGGGTCTCCTGGGGTATCACGTCAATTCGTCACAAACAAAACAGCTCAAGCATTACAGCGCAGATACATTATCGAAATTAAATTCAGCGTAATTGTTAAACTGCCGCAAGTCTTTTCAGCGCATCATCATACAATCAACTTGCTTAAAATACTTAATAAAATGTTTTTCAGCACAGCAGCATAGCCTTACAAATAAAAAGGCAATTCTGGAGCACCCGGTTTATTACTATACCGAAATACCAATAACGAAATTGAATAAAATGTTTTTCAGCACAGCAGCATACCCTTACAAATAAAAGGCAACTCTGGAGCACCGGTTTATTACTATACCGAAATACCGATAAGCAAATTGAATAAAATGTTTTTCAGCACAGCAGCTGCACTTACAAATAAAAGGCAACTTGGAGCACCCGTTTATTATTATTTAATTAAAAACCCAGTACATGAAATATAGAAATGACGAATTAACGAAATGTAATAAAATGGAATAAAATGTTCTTCATCGCATTAAAAATTTGAACATTTAAAATCTGATAAAAGCTCAGCATTTTCAGCAGCGTGCCCTTACCTTTTGTCAATTCAGTGCAGTGCAGTGAAAATCCTTTATTATGAATTAAAAATTCAAAGATTTAAAATCTGATAAAATCTGATAAAAGCTAAGCTTTTATACTTGAAGTTGAAAGTTATGTGCCACTCCACGCAGGTAATCAAGGATGGAGCAGGTGCCATAACTTTCTACTACCACGCACAGCCGTCTTGCAGTGTCCCTATACTTCTTACGCTGAGCTGGAGGTTCGTGTCCTGCAAGATACTGCTCAATACGTAGCTCGTTCATGTTTTGTTCCGTTCTCAGGGCTCATATAAATTTCCAGATTGTCGGGTGACTGGCTCCTATCAGGCTACTGAAACTGCGGTGCCACCCCTCTACTGCATTATTGGTTCGTGCAACCCTTGGGAAACAGCTGAATGGCAGTTCCAGAATTGATCGGAATAGTGGCGCCTTCGACCAAGCCGTCCCACAGGTCTCCGATCCAAGTGTCTCAAATAATCAATGTATGGTGTTAGGATCTCATCATGCTCAGCATAAACTCTGAATTTCAAGACTTTCAAATGCATCCACAACATCATTTTTGGGTACATATGCTAGGGCTGCAATCATTCTTATGTTTAGTGCATAGTTCTCGTCTACAGTGTACTTCTTTAAAATTTCTGGACAATCCTGCACCTTTCGCCATAATGCCTGACAAAGATGAAAAAAACAACCCCTTGCTTGTGCTTCTGGAAACTGGCATGCAAAAGCACGAACAGCTGCTTGCTCAAAGTCTGTCATCACAGAAAGCGGAGAGAGTGCAGGGCATAGGGACTTCAAAACGGAAAGAAGCTGGATGTAAGCTGAAGTTGTGCATGCAGTCATGAGAGCAAAAACAGTCAGAATAGCAGCATTAAATCGAATACCATGAATTGTGTACAATTGTGAGAATAAAGGTGGAGTAACCTTAAATGTGCCATCTGCATACCAATTATCTGCTGTTGCCATATATTCCAGATTTTTTTTGGTGCTGAAAATTAGTAGTCTATCATGGTCTTGGCAACCACTGTCATGTAGCAGAAACTGATCCCATTATCAGACAAGCAGTATTCTTTTGGTATTTTTAATTCAGCTAAACTTAAAGGCAATGAGGAGCAACACATGCCTTTTGCCTCGACGCTGTGCTTGTTCGTTTCAGACAGCTAACAGAAGGCAGTTTACTTGCAACAGCTCGATGTAACTCACCGTGGCTCCTGCCACAATTTGCTGTGTTCCTCTAGTGAGGTAATTGCCTTTTCCTTCATGACTGCTATTACTTTTTTAACTTCAATTTCACCAGCATCTGGCACATGATTATGGGAATTAATGTAGAATACGATATCACTACTGATAGTAGCATCTTGCAGTGCACTTCAGTTTATCGTACCTGCACATTTCAATATGTTTTACCGAGTGAACTCTCTCTTACGGTACAAATATCCTTGTTCCAAGCAGCTACTGCCCCCTGGCTAAGAACGAATGACAAAGGCATGTTGTATTCAGTGATACAATCACTAACATAATGAATATATTTAAATGCATTTGTTAGGTAATTGAATGAAACCAGTTACTAATTGTCTGTATGTGTGAATTATTGTGTTGCTATGCGGCGAAATAATGACTTGCAGGTTTTTTCGATTATAAGGCTGTTCAATGAATTAGTGTGACGATTAATTTATAAGCGCTGTTATTGATGCGTGGTACTTGTATGCGCCCAGATAATTTGAGATGAGTTGACATGGAACCGTCTCCTGGAGGAATGCAGTTTGGGCCTGATAGCAGCACAAATGAATTTTAATTTTTTTTCCATTTTGCAGGTGAGTTGAGCTCCACATGTTCCAGGATACAGCATGAAAGTAGCCCATAAGTACATACTGTATGAAGAGTACCATAACGTTTAAATACAGTAACCGATGTCTAGTCCCAAGAGTGGGCAAAGATCCCATAGATACCCACTGTAACAACTGTAAGAATGTACTCCTTATTGAAACAATACAATACACGGTGCAGGGTTAAACAAATATCCTGGTACAAATTTTGAAGCTAAACACAGAAATAAAAGCCCAACAGGGGCACATACAGCAAGCAAAGTACTTAGATTATCCCTTCCCATCCCCCATCCTTCCACAGCAACAGAAACAACCCCCCTCCTACCCCATACCTTGTAACATACTAACCAAGTAATGCACTAACTACACAAGGAGGTTAAGGTGCACACCACTGGCTGTGGACATGGGGTGTCTGAAGCTCTGTACTCTAAACATGCCCTCCCTTGCCCAGGAAGAATAGCCCCGGTGTGACCACCCAATGGAGAGAGAGCTGATGGAGAAATTATCAAACTGGTGTGAAGATTAGGGACTGCGTAGTTAAGCAAAGGAGGAAGGGTGCATGGCTATAGGATCCTAGGTGGAAAAATTCCCTTTCTAGGACCCAAGTTAGTGAGAGAGGGGCACATCAATTGAGAAGGGGAGGTGCAACTGAATGGATTTTTTGGTGTGGGGGGAAGCCAAATAAATGCCCGAAATTGCTGAGGGGCCAGAAGACCAGTGTGAGAGCCAGGGCCCATAACAGGATGAGTATCATATTAAAAGAGTCCATCACATAATTGCTGTTTGTCTCCCTTGCCAGGGGCAGTCCCAGCATCCCATAACAGCACCTTCCATTACCACAAATGAGGCTAGACACACAGTGAGGGTTTGGATGATGGGTTGGGGGGGTAGAGAGCCCTCCTCATCAGCCATCAGAAAATAAGATTATCTTGCCCTAACTGAGTACTTGGATTGAAGATGGGTGACAGCTAATTCCAAGGTTAAAGGAAAAGAGTAATCCTCCTATGTGCCCTTATTGAGGTTGTAGGGATGCATGGGACACATGGCCCAAAAGAGTGACTTTGAAGTGAAGCATAGATGTGAGTGACTATAACCAGATAACAAGCAAGGTATCAGGACACCTCTTGCACAGATGGATCAGTTCTTGATAATGGTGTGACAGCAACCCCCTGTCACAGGACAGGCCGCCCCCTCCCCAGACACCAAAGAAAAGTAAAAAAGAGATAAGTGAGACAACCTGCTGGATGAGCGAGCCCCTTGCACCGCTATTGCCCCAGTTCTTTAGTAAGTCTGGCCAACAGATGTATGGAGATGGGTTATGGGTAGAGCATAAGAACTTTTGATGTCAAATATTGCCATATAATATCCAATAGCTTAGAACCCGGTCCTTAAATAAATGGGCTATGTTAAGGAGAAGTCAGGGGGCCATTAACACTATGGAAAATGCAGACCATATGATTGGGAATAGTGAACATAGTGCTGGCCCATCTGGTGCCTTTCTGTGATCCTCATACCATGTTTGTGCTGAAATTAAAGAGCCCAATCAGATAGGGATATAATGGAGCACCGGAACTGCATAGTTGATTGTGTGCTTTTCCTCCCCCAGGTCACAGTATTACAGAGCATGTAGAAATTCTGCATGGCTAAGTAGGTGCCCAAGGACAAGCATGTGCTCACCTGACCCCAGCATACATGCTTGCAAAACTAAAGATTCACATATTTGAGGTGAATGACAACCACTGCAAAAGCGTGGGAAACCCCGCAGTTGTGTATATCAGTCTGTAGCCTGATTGCTCTGACAGAACTCCGAGCAGTGACCTGATGTACTAGTAGTCTAAATATCCTATCAGTCCCTCCTCAAAAGATGGCCCAAAGTAGATGATGGAAAGGGGGGAGATCAGTGGGAAGGGGCAGAACAAGAATCAAATCTGGTCCCAGGAGGGAGCCACACCATAGTAGCTGACAAGAGAGCCAACATCCCTAAAAACCACCATACTGCCCTCACGAAGAAGCAACATTTACCTGTTAGGTGACCAGAGTGGATATCAGACAGCAAATGCTCCTTGTTGTTACCTCACATCTAATGTCAAGAAAGTGGTGGCCCAACAAGTTGCCCAGAATCCCACATACCAATCTTTCCATATGTAATAACCCGCCACTTGCCTATAAAGCAAGTACAGCAATTAAAAAGACAATACCATGAACAGTCACACATTGCATTAGAGCGTATTGTTCAAATGAGGGAAATAGAGAGAGCTGCAGGCAGATAATGCCACTTTAAGAGGAGGTGCATCTTGGTTGCTGGTGATCCTGATAGGGGTCCAAATGAAAATAGGGTGTTTGAATAGTCATGCATCTGAAAGGATTTGTACATGTGCAGAACATTCTGTTTATCAGTTGGGGTGAGCAGTCTAGGGGGAAGTAGCATAGATTGGAAGGAGCTGCAGTGAGTGATTCATGGCTGCACAGACCTCCTCCAGGCTGGACGACTCACTGGTGGGAAGCTTTGTAACCACAGTGAATAGGCTGATGGTGTCTGCCCAAGATTTTGGCCCAGTGTCGGAGTCTTCTGCTTGGAGGGAGTAGACTTCAATGGAGGCAGCATGTTGAGCTTCCACATCACTCTGGAGTAGTGGACCATAATGATTTCCATGGAGGGGAGAGAGGGGAGTGAGCATTTGGAGAGTTGGGTGAGCCACCGCTCCTGCTTCTGCTGCAGCTCTGCAATCTGTCAGCCCAGTCCTTTCTAAATTGCTGTTTTTTGTTTTTCCATCTTGTCTTCCCAACTGGGCTCCAAGATTGGAGTCATAAGGAAAAGGAGGCATTGACAGTCCGCAAGTTTGTGATATCTGAGCACTGGTGGTAGGCACAGGGGTGGTGTCCATGGGCCCAATGGATGTCTCAGAAGCGTGTTGATGGCTCTCAGACTTGCTGAAGACAAGAGTATATTGTGGCCACATCTTTGAGATGTAGGCTTCAGCTGCCTCAGAGTTGTGGAAGGTTTGTGTGAACCCGTCCCTGGTGCGATGGAGATTTGCCAGGTACTGGAGTGAATAAGGGACCCCAAGATTCATAAGAGTTTTCCTTACTGGAATTTAAGCTTTACGCTTGTTTGACAGTTTAATGCAAAAGTCTTGGAAGATGTAAATTCAGTGGCCCTCCAGTACAATTCTTTTTGTTGTCTATCCCATTCCAATATATTTTCACAATCTGTGTATCAAAGGAAGCAGATGAGGAGAGGACAAGGGTGGTCTCCCTGCTTAGCCACTGGTGCAAGAGAACAAGTGGATTCTGTCCAGTTCCATGGTGGTTAGACAGCATTGAGGAAACTGATCCTGTAAGGCCTTTTGAAGAAAAGATATTGGGTGTTTGCCCTTGCACCACTCAGGGAACCCCTCAAATAGGAAATTGTTCCTCTGGCCCCCATTTTCCAGATCATCCACTTTGTTCCATGGGAGCTGGACCACCCTAGCCTGTACATAGATGTGCACCTGCAGTCTGTCTGTTTCATCCTCCATAAGGGCTATTCTGTGCTCAGCTACATTTAATCAGTCCTCAATCTGTAAAATGTCTGAATTAGTCCATTGAGTAGCAATTTCTAGCTTGTCAATCTGCCCCATAAGCACCTCAGACATCATTTTGGTCTCTGCCAGGGTCACCACTGAGGACTTATAACTGGAGATGCTTGTCCTCTCAGCCAGAGAGCACTGTTAAAGGGAGAAATTCTACCTGACGATAACTCCCATGAGGAGAGTCCAATTCAAACACTTTCTTCATGAAAATGTAGCTGATGACAACCACTACCAGTTGGCATAGGAAGTAAGCAGGTAAGTCACAAAAACCTGGGCTGTTTCCGATGGAATTTGCTGAGGGCACAGAGAGCTAACAGGGTTAGACTGCCATCCTGTGGCTGTCAAGCCACTCCCCCCCCGCACCTCTTATTTATAGGACAGCCCTGTCCTATAAATAAGAGGTACACTCTCTGCCTGGTCATATGGCAGCCGGGTGAGGAGGCCTGATGAGGCCTGATCCATTCACTGTATGCGCACACAACACTGAGCAGGCTGGTAAGGTGACTGGGGGATGGGTGTTTGGTGCCACGGTGGAAGGAGGTGCTAGACATCAGAGATTATGGCATTATGAGTGGCAGTATTGTGAACCGGTGCCAGGAGAACCACTTGACACCAGGGTGGGTTTTCTATATTACTATGGGATGGTGATCTGAGGGAGGGAGGACCACTAGCACCACCGATTTTATTATTGTACAGTACAAGCTATTGAATGGAGGGGTTTCCACTAACACCAGGGATTTATTTTGATACAGGATGGGCTGGCGATTGAAGGGGTGTGACCACTAATATCAGGGATTTATTTTGATACAAGATGGGCTAGTGATTGGGGGAGACCACTGGCACCAGGGATTTAGTTTTATTTATTTATTTTTTTACCAGGAGAGACACACTAAGCTGAAAGCTTGCTTACAGGTGAAACCTGGGAGCACAAGGAAGTTAAGTGACTTGCTCAGGGTCACACAGTATGCAAGTGGGGGCTGTGTGATTCAAACCCAGATCTCCAGGTTTGCAGCTCAGAGCTTTAAACCACTGCACTATACTGCCACAGAACAGGCTGTCGATTGGAGGGGGACTACTAGCACAAGGGATTTATTTGATACAGTACAGGTTGGCAACGGGGGACCACTAGCACCAGGGATATCTACACAGTTATGGGACTGGGCAATTAGGGGGAGACAGTGCAATGCTAACCTGCCTCACAACCAGTGCAAATGAGCCCATACTAGGCTTGCAAATGGCCCCTTAGTAGCTTGCATACCCAATGGGCTCCTTTGCATGGGTCCCTTTGAATATTGTAGATAGCATTCCAGTGCTATCCACTCTGATGGTGCACTTTGGGATCCATGTCAGGGTAGTGGTACATGACTTAGTGCTGTGCTGCCACGGCTCCGTATTCAGTTGAAAAGTGCTGGTGCGCTGTTCAACTAAATATAGCATCGTTGGGCTCCTGGGCAAGACAAGGTCTTTTGCTGTGCTTTGCTGAATATTGAGCCTCTGGTGTGTTTGATTTTTGGCTCCAGAGCACCCACAGTTCAGGACAAGCTGAGCCTTAATTTTGTATGTTTGAATAGCAGCATGATGTCAAGAAATGTCTTACATGGTGTATCACAACCTAACACAGGAAGAGTGTGTCAGGGCTTTCAAGGGCCAAACTTAGTTACTTAGTTTAACCTGGATAGTCAATGGAAGAATAAAAATGCCCTTTTTCAGAAGTGTCTTGGAGCAATATGGCAAGTACGTAACTTATTCACCCATACAGTGCATGGTCCAAGCCTTCATTGCCAGGGAAAATGAATGTTACATACAACAGGTACATAGATACATGAATACATAGGAGTTAATGGCAGAAAAAGACTCTTGGACCATTCAGACTACCCACCTTACCTAACTATTCTGTCTTGCCCTTGGGGCAATCGTCACCTTTTTATTGTCCTCTCTATGTTTAACCCTGCTTGAAGCTGTTGATTGATTTGGCCTGCACAACTTCATTGGGTATCATCTCCATGAACAAGTGCTTATAGAGTCCTTTCTGAATCTCCCCCTACCAACATCAATGAATCCATCTCAACCCTGTGTTTGAACTCAAGAATAGTTTGAAGGTATCTACTCTATTTATCCAATGCAGGTACTCATGTCTCAATCATGTCACCTGTCTCTCTCCTTTTTCTAGGGAGTACTTGTTTAAGTAGTGCAACTTCTCCTTATGTCATATCCCCAAGGCCATGAATTATCTTATTTGCCCTGCGCTGCACAGCCTCCACCTTATTGCAGTCTTTCCTTAGGTGTGGGCTCCAGTACCTTGTGCATATTTCCAGGCACAAACACACCAGTGACCGTTAAAGCAGTAGGTCCACCTCCCACCCCCTACTACTTACGCACATGAGCATTTTGTTTGCTTTGCTTACCACCCTGTTTCAGGTTTCAGACTTTTTTAGGGTCTTCTATAGCATTACACCTAAATCCATTTTTCCATAGTGCTATCCAGTGCTACCACTCCCAACTTCAATTGCACTCTTGAGTTAATTTTCTCAGTGTTCACAACCTGACATTTTTTTGCATACGTTTAGCTACCACATCTTGGACCAACTTTCTAACTTGACCACATCCTTCCTTGACTACCTTCTCTCTTCCTCCATGTCTACCCTTGGGCAAATCTTTATGTCATCCATGAAGAGGCAGGTCTTACACTTGATTCGTTTACCTATGTCACAGATGGAAATAATGTATAGGACCAGTTCTACTACAGACGACGATGTACTCCACTAGTCACTTCCCTCACCTCTGAAGGAGGAGGCAGCGGTAGTACCACTCCAGAAGAAATCGTCTCTTGACCCGGACTGCCTAGCTAACTACAAACCTGTCTATAACCTGCCTTTTGTAGGCAAGGTTATTGAGAAGGTGGTGGCCATACAACTGGATGATCATTTAACAATGCATGATGTCTATGATCCTCTCCAATCCAGTTTCAGGAAGAGGCATACTACTGAGACCACCCTTGTTCAGGTACTAAATGATCTCCTGATGTTGAGGGATAGAAGGAGTCATTCCATCTTAGTTCTCCTCAATCCCTCTGCGGCATTTGACACTGTGGACCATGGGGTGTTGCTGGAGCATCTGCAGATTTTCTGTGGACTGTCTGGTACAGTCCTCAGATGACTTTAGATCATTCTTCACTGGCAGGACACAGAGTAGTGTCAGGGATTCATTCATCAGCACCTCTCCCCCTGTCATGTGGGGTTCTGCAGGGCTCCATCTTATCCCCCATGTTGTTCGAAGTGTATATGCTGCCATTGGGAGACCTTGTAAGGTGGTATGGGGATAGTTTTCACTGCTATGCAGATGATGCTCAGCTCTACATGTCCTATGTGCCCGAACAGGGTTATGTGGTCTCAGTCTTTAACAACTGCCTCACTGAAATCTGGGGTTAGATGATTGCCAACTGGTTGAAGTTGAATCTGGATAAAACCAAGGTGTTGGTGGTAAAACCAGGTCATCAATGCATGTGATTACAGGCTGAACAATCTTCTAGGCTTTGGCTCAGAGATGCCCAGCGATGACTTCAAATCAGGTGCGAAATCTGGGTGTTGTGTTTGACAGTGGTCTGACACTAAAATCTCAGGTATCGGCCATTGTTAAGATCTCATTTTACCATCTGAGGAAGATCACTCGGATTAAACACCTGATTCCGCCTGGCGATTTGCCATCTCTGGTCCATGCCTTGGTAACCTCATGCCTTGATTACTGCAACACCCTGTACATAGGGTTACTGGGGGGCTGATATTTGCAGATTGCAGCTAGTGCATAATGCGGTGGCCAGGTTGTTTTCTGGCTTACCGAGATCTTGCCACATCATGCCTGTGCTCTGCTATCTGCACTGGCTGCTGGTGCATTGGTGAATCACCTTCAGGGTCAGATTACTGACCTATAAGGCCCTACATGGTCAGGGACCCAGCTACATGCAAGATCTTCTTTGCCCTCACAGCTCAGTCCGCTCTGCCAATGAGGGATTGTTTGTGGATCCCAGGGTCTGTTTAAAGACCTCTGGGGTGGTAGGGTGGGGAGGGTGGTGTTAGGGTTGGGAACCCTAATACCACATTTTCATACTTTTGTCACCTTAATATGAACTCCAACTGATGCATTAACAAAGTTTTTAGCAATAAAGTTCCTTATGTTTTGAGAAAGTGTAGTCTTATCCTTATTTGGTAGTGGGAGCTCAGGACCATTTGGGCCCTGTGCCTCCATCATTCCATACTGTGTTTTGGGAGCCCTGTGCTCCCATGCGTGCATATTGCAATTGTCCCTGGTTGTCATGTGGGAGCAAAGGACCCTCCTATCTATCCATAAATGTAGAGACATTGTAATTAACTATCATCTCCCATCACACCATAATGGTATCCATATGTTGGACCGCAGAGCCCTATGGACCATCAATCCATAACTGCAGAGACATTGCAATTAACCCTTGTGCTGCCAATGGCACAGTAGCATAGTCACCGTAGCTCCATTGATAAAAATTTCCCCCACAGTTGTAAACACATCCTGGCAACATGCGTAACTGTTTAGTATACTTAAAGGTGTACTAAGACGCACTTCACAGAAAATCCATATCTAGAAAATATTTCAAGATATAGCTGTCAAAAGGTACCCTGACCACTACAATGTTACCCTATGGGGAATTAATAAACCTTGGAATATTATAATCATGGAACTGATGTAAATTTTAACAGCAAACCAACAAAATGCACATCTGTGTAGCAAGTCCTTTGTACCATGAAAATTTCAGCCCATAGGTGCAAATTGTTTCTTTGCAGTGCAGTGACAGAGAAACAGAGATTTTTTTGAAAGTAGTGCCACAGATTGTCACACAGTGCCCATACCTCCAATTGTCGAAAAAAATAATGGTTGTTATCCCTGGTGGTCCAGTGGGTACCCCTCCCCCATCACTGAATTCCTCATCATCGACAAAGTATTGAATAAATGTCCCTGGTGGTAGCAATGTTCCCTCAACTCACAGGACCCCAGCCCACCCAACTCAACCCCCGATAATTGGTGGGCAGCATACCCTGCATACTACCGCAACTGCTCGTTAATGACAGCTTACAGAAGTAGCTGAAAGTCTTATTGGTTCACACTGTGGGCCTATGGGCTTGCAGTGCATACTATAATAATGCACAACATTGTGAATGAAGTCATTCATTCACTAAGCTGTGAATTATTACAGTATGCACTGCAAGCTCATTGGTCCACAGTATAGACAATGAGCTTGCAGCTACTACTGTAAGATGTTATTCAGCGGGCAGCCACGGTGGTATATGGGCAGGTATGCCTGCCCGCCGATGACCAGAGAGGAGCTGGGTGGGCTGGGGGTCCTGTATGTGGGGTGGGGAACCACTGGATCACCAGGGAAATAAATTTCAATACTTTGTCAGTGATAGAGGAATTTGGGTGGGAAGGGGGGTACCACTGGACCACCAGGGATAATAACCATTATTGTTTTCGGTAATTCGAGGTACAGGAAGGGAGGGTGGAACACCAGGGCTATTATTAGTAATATACTATGGTAATTGGAGGTATGGGAAGGGAGCAGGATCCACTACACCACCAGTACTATTATTAATATTAAACTACTGTGATCATGGGTATGGCCAGGGAGGGGGAACCACTGGACCAGCAGGGCTAATATTTTTAATACATTATGGCACTCAGAGCTACAGGGGGGAGGGAGGAACCACTAGACTACCAGGGACATATGTGGGTGCTTGTGCACGGTGTTCTGGGGGTATCCATCCATGGCTGGTGGCTGTTGTGTTGTGCACTGCAATACAGCAGCATGCCTGTGGGTGGAGGGCACTTGAGACATTTTTTTATGGGCTCATCTTTGAGCCCAGGTATGCAGCACATCTCTGGGTTGTTGCAGCAGATGCACCGCACATCCAGGGCTGAATATCAGGATTTGCTGCATATGCATGTGCACGCCCCCTGGAGATGTGCCACATAGATTATCTTTGCACCCTGGCACAGTGGGAATTGCACTGTGCAATTCCCACTTCTGAATATTGCCCTGGGGCACAGTTCTAGGCCTTTGCTGGTGCAACTCAGTTACCCCAGGCACAACCCCTTTGAACACCTAGGCCTATGTATCTGAATAACTGGACAGTGACCTCGGATAACCTCACGAGTGGCAGAGTGTAGTGGAGCCACGAGTGATTGTTCCTGAGGTCACTCTCCATGAGTTCAGATACATAGTTTATTCAACCACCGGCCATCACGTATTCGATTTATACAATGGGGCTAGGTGTTGTGTGTTTTTTATGTGCTGTTTTTATGTTTCTATATGATGAAATTGCTCATTGTTGTGAGGTTTATTTTGACTGGACATTGTTCTTCCATGGGTTTCTTTGGTTTCTTATGAATGGATTTAGTTTGTACATCATGGTTGGCTGTTTGTGACTCTAGTTTCTGTTGTTTGGTTGTTGTAGATGTGTGTGAGTCGCGACATAATTCTGGAAGATGCTCGTTGATTGGTTGGTGTAGGTTACAGGGCAGAATTTTACATTATGGTGGAGTTGCAGGGTTAGTTGGACAGGTTTTTTTTAAGAATGAAGATAGTGTAGTTCGTCGGGTGTTTCTCTGCAATGGATACGGCCTAGTTCTTAGTCCGAGGACATCGAGGAGCCTGTTAATGGAGTTTGTGTATGGAGTGCTGAATCCTGATGGTTGTGGAATTCCCCATCATTTTCTGGGTGAAGATGGCATCTTTAGAGTTGGTTTTCCTATGGCTATTTCTCTTGGTTCATAGAAACATAGAAATATAGAATTTGATGGCAGATAAGAACCGCTTGGTCCACCTAGTCTGCCCATTTCCCTACCTAATGAATAAGCTGCAGATCCTAGTTAACCAACAGCCTAATTCCTCCTACCCTCCATTAGAATTGCCTTATGTCTGTCCCATTCATTCTTGAATACCCCCACTGTTTTTGACTCTACGACCTCCTCAGGAAGGCTGTTCCATGCATCCGCAACCCTCTCTGTGAAAAAAATACTTTCTAACATTACCTCTGAGCCATCCCCCATCTATCTTCAAATTGTGCCCCCTTGTTTTTGCACATCTCTTTTTCTGAAAGATGCTACCCTCTTGGACTTTGTTGATTCCCTCAAGGTATTTGAAAGTTTCTATCATGTCCCTTCTCCCTCCTTTCCTCGAGTTTATACATCTTCAGTTCCTTTAGTTTTTCTTCATATGTCTTCTGATGCAGACCCTGCATCATTTTGGTTGCCCTCCTCTGGACAGCCTCCATCCTGTCTATGTCTTTGTGGGGATGGGGTCTCCAGAACTGTACACAGTACTCCAGATGTGGTCTTACCAACTGTCTGTACAGAGGGCCAACAACTTCCTGTTTTCTACTCATGATGCCTCTCCCTATGTATCCCAGTATCCCCCCAGCCCTCCTTACTGCCTTCTCACATTGCTGGCCCACCTTTAGGTCATCTGATATGACTACCTCCAGGTCACTTTCCATTTTTGTTGTTGTCAGTATCTCAACCCCCATTGTGTACTATTCCTCCTGGGTTTTTGTTTCCCAGGTGCATTACTTTGCACTTCTTTGCATTGAATCTAAGCTGCCATACATTTGACCATTCCTCCAACCTTGCCAAGTCCCTTTTCATCCTTTCCACCCCACCTTGTGTATCAACCCTGTTGCAGATCTTTGTGTCATCTGCAAAGAGACATACTTTCCTTCCAGTCCCTCTGCAATGTCACTTATAAAGACATTAAAAAGGACTGGCCCCAGTACTGAACCCTGCGGTACTCCACTAGTAACCCTCCTTTCTTCACTGTGGACTCCATTTACTATTACCCGCTGTGTCCTGTTGTCCAACCAGTGTTTTACCCATCCTACCACCCTGGGACCCACTCCCAGGCTGGCTAATTTGTTTATTAATCTTTTGTGTGGGACTGTGTCAAATGCCTTGCTAAAGTCTAGGTAGGCCATGTCCACAGCCCCTCTCTGGTCTACTGTTTTGGTCACCCAGTCAAATAAATCAATTAGAATTGTCTGGCATGACCTTCTCACTGTGAATCCATGCTGCCTTGGGTCCTGTGCCCCACTGGCCCATAAGTACTCAAGAATTCTTTCCTTCAGAAGTGATTCCATCATTTTCCCTACCACTGAGGTCAAACTGACAGGTCTGTAGTTTCCTGCCTCTGTCTTGCTCCCACTTTTGTGAAGGGGAATCACATCTGCCCTCCTCCAGTCCTCAGGTACCACACCATCCTCCCATGATTTATTAAAAAGGGTAGTCAGTGACGTTACTAGTTCTTCTCTTAGTTCTTTTAGAATTCTGAGGTGAATCCCATCAGGCCCCATTGCTTTATCCACCTTCAGTTTTAAGAGTTCTTTCAGAACCTTCTCTTCTATGACAGGACTAATATCAACTCCCCTATCCAGAGTGCTTATATTGACCGGATTAGGTATTTCCCCCTGCTTTTCCATTGTGAACACTGAGCAGAAGTATTCGTTCAGTATCACTGCTTTTTCACTGTTGCTCTCTGCCCAACCACCTTCCTCTTTGTTCAGCCTCAGTATCCCTGCCTTAGTCTTTCTTTGCTCCCTAATGTACCTATAAAAGGTTTTATCCCTTCTTAACCAAGTTGGCTATCTTTTCCTCGGTTTGAGCCTTTGCTATTCTGACTGCCTTACCCACTTCCTTCTGTTTTAACTGGTACAGTTCTCTGTCCTGCTCCTTCTGTGTTTCCTTATACTTCCTGAATGCTATCTTTTCCTCCCTTACCTTCCCCACCACTTCTTTTGAAAACCATAGTGTTTTTTTCTTTCATTTTGATTTGTTTATTTGCCTCACACAAAGGCTTGTTGTCTCTGTGATGGCGGTTTTGATGTTTCCCCATTGTTGCTCCACCCCACCTTCTTGCCTGTTTGCTAGTGCTTTTCTGAGGCACTCTACCATTTTGACAAAATCAGCCCTCCTGAAGTCCAGTACCTTCACTTTTGTGTGGCTTGACTCTACAGCTAAGTTTATCATGAACCACACTGTTTGGTGGTCGCTTGTTCCCAGATGGCTACCCACTTCAAGATCAGAGATCCTCTCTCCATCCCCATTTGAGAGTACCAGGCCTAAGATTGTTCTCTCCCGAGTGGGTTCCAAAACTAGCTGTCTGAATCATGCCTCCTGTAGGGCATAAAGAATGGCCCTGCTCTTGGATGTGGCTGCAGCAAAGGTGCTCCAGTCAACATCTGGCATATTCAGGTTCCCCATCAGCAATATCTCCCCTTTCTCTGACATCCCAAGGATGTCTTCTATCTTGTCCTTGTCCATTTCCTCCCCCTGAGATGGGGGTCTGTATACAACCCGTGTGGGGATTGTGGAGCCATTTCCAATCTCCAGGGTGACCCAAAGTGCCTCCTCACCTCCCTGTTTACCCTTTAGCTCTGTTGCTTTGATCCCTTCCTTTACATAGAGAGCTACTCCTCCTCTTCCTCTTCTTCCCTCCCTGTCCCTCCTGTAGATTGTGTACCCTGGTATGTTGACATCCCAGTCATGGTTCTCTGTGTACCATGTTCCTGTGACTGCCACAGTATCCAGGCATCCCTCTTCCATCAAAGCCACCATTTCAGGGAGTTTTTTACCTAGACTATGGGCACTGGTACTCATCTTCCATTTTCTTATGGCTTTACTTCATTTTGCCCCATCCCGGTCCCTACTGCCTTTGTCTTTTTCTCCATTTACCCCTGCCCTTCTCCCTATCGACTGCTCTATCTTGGTGTTTACCTCACTAATTACCCTGATTTTTTGGGAGGGCTAGGATTTCCCTTCTCCTCTTCAGCGCCTCCCCCCTTGGCTAGTTTAAATGCTTGCCATTGAAGCATTTAAACCTATCACCTAGGATCCTGGTTCCCCTCCAGGATAGATGCAGACCATCGTGCCTGTATAGGCCTGCATCCCTCCAGGTGGAGCCCCTGTCCCCAGTGAAGCCAAATCCCTGAGCTCTGCATCAGCTTTTCAACCAGTCATTGAATCCCATGGTGCGGAGTGCTCTAGCCTCATCCATGCCATAGACAGGTAGCACTTCCAAGAAAGTTATCGTGTGTGCTGCTTGTCTAAGACCCCTCCCCAACTCCACAAACTCCTGTTGCACTGCTCTGATCCCATTCTCAGCCAGGTCATTCGTCCCTAGGTGGATAATGACATCCAGCTCCCTCCCCCTTGCCGCTGCTCCCACAATCCTGAGGATTAATTTCCTGTCCCTACAAGCCTTGGCACCAGGCAGGCACCTTATGTTCCTTTCCCCTCCCTCCCCCAGTTCTACCCCCTAACAATTGAGTCCCCCATCAGGAGTTGTTTCTTTCCCCTGTGGGGTCCCATGCCACCCTCTTTTTGGTCTCCATTGTGGAGGTTCCCAGCATCATCCTTGGTCTCCACTGCAGGTGCCTCCATAGAGAAACCGTGCTTTGCCAGAGTGGCAAATGAATTGTGGAGAGGCACAACTGGAGGAATGCACTTCTGTTCCACCACCCTCACCCTCTCTGAGCCCACCATGGTCCAACCACTCCTTTTTCTTGGCAACCTCTGAGGTAGTGGCAGGTGGCCAGGGTGGTCCCTGGGTGGGGGAGCAGGTTTCCCAAATCCTTGCCAGGTCAGCATGGAGATGAACAACCTCCTCCCTCAGACCAGAGAGGTGCCTGCAAATAGGGCAACAAAGCAGTCTCCAGAATGTCTCCCGGAAGACTGCTGCTCCACAGCCAGTGCATTGCACCACTCCCCACATGTCTGTGTCTCTTCCAGTTGCAGATGCTTTTTTGTTTTTTGTTCTTGTTTTAGTGTGTGCAAGCTTGTGAGTGTCTCTACCCGCTATTCAGTGTGCTGTGCCTTTAAGGGTATGAACAGGTTTATGCTGTTAGCAGTTTTGGGGAAGTGATGTCATATGCTATAAAGAAAGTTATGCACTTGGGGTTCACTCAGCGTCTACTAAGACTGGATATTTTGCAGTAGTACTTTGAAGAGTCCATTCGGTTTCATTTTTTTTATTCTTGTTTTCCCAACTTTTTATGTATATTTTCTTTCTTACCTGTATTGCAGTTGCATGCAGTTTCAGTTGGAAGAATCACCACAGTGAGATATTTATTTCTGTTATGTCTGTTTGCTGTAGAAGCTGAGCAGGAGAGCAGCTACCAGCTACCCTACAGCAAGGAGGTGATTTACTGAGTACATTTAATTGTATTCTTAATTCAGGGGCCTGTAATAATAAGAACTGTTTAAAAATGGGTAGAATAGTGGGCTGCAATGGATGTGGGGTGGTGGTTTGGATCAACATATTGTGGAAGATAGGAAGGTGTCCAATCTGTCACAGGCTGAGGAGTCTTGAGTAAGATGTGCTGTGGCTTGGGAGGGAGTTGGAGAGGATGGGGTGGGGGGAGAGGGCCTAGGCAGGAGGGCCTCCCCCAGGGAGAATAACGAGGATGCAAAATGGGAGGTACATTGGATCGAGGGAGGGAGTGGGAGTGGGGAGTGGGAGTGGGAGCATAATGAAAAAGGAGCCAAGTACTGAAAGGAAGGCTCAAGTCAGGAAGGAGAAATCAATGCACAGCAATGCAGAGGGGGCAGGTAATAGGTTTGCAGTGCTAGCAACATTGTTGGAGGAAGAGGGGGTACTGGATGCCCAGGAGAGGGCAAAGGAGGGAAAGGGAGGGAAGTGCACAAGGGACAGTAGCTGGTCTAAGGAGGGTGGCAGGGGTGAGGGGAGAGGGGCACAGCAGGAGGGATGGTTGAATGGAGACAGGATGTGGGGGAGTGGAGCAGGGTGTCTAGAAAAGCATCCTGAAGAGGAGTAGTTTTAGGCAAGTTTCTTCCACTCCTCCTACTCCTTCCCTTTACCATCCCCTCTACTATCTTTACAAAACTTGTCCTTGCCTACTCCTGCCCCTTATTCTATGTTCTCACCTCATTCCACCACTCGCAGCTATCTCTGCACTCTGAAGGGGCAAGTTAAAAGTGTGACTCATCCTTCCCTACCCTATCCCTTACCCCCACCTCTCTCCTGCACGCCCTCTACCCCCCCTGCACTTAAAGAAATTAGTTCACTTGAGCTAACAACTTGCACTATTTGTTCTGTCTGAGGAGCTCCCAGATTGCACTAGCCCTGTGTTAACTTGCCCCTCGCAACTGATTTTTTGCTTACTTTGCTCCAGTAATGTTCCCCCAATCTTTATCCTCTCCTTACCCCAGCTGGTTTCCCCTATCTACCCCTCTACCCTCCTTGATGTCTCCTCACTATACCTCATTCATTCAGTGTTCATGTTAAATAATCTGCCTCTTAACTCTGATCCATTCCTGCAAGGAGTTGGCTCCAAGGCTACATTAAATTGCTGTACTATGTTCCTCAGATATACCACTTGTAATTAAATGCATATTCCACAGGTATGCTATATTTAACCCTTGCTGTGCCGCAGACTGATATATCAGTCTAGAATTCCTATACATTCCTAATTCTGTTGGCAGCCTAAGGGTTAACTGTATGATATGTCACAAATGTGATTGTATGATGATTTATATTTTTTAACTGTATGTCTTGTTACAAATGTAATTGAATGTTTAATTTCTCGGATATGTTCACGTTAAACTGTATGTCTAATTCTTCATCCAATTCTACTCCCCCCCCCCCTCCTAGGTCTCACCGGGAGATGAGCAACTTGTTGTTCAGTGTTCCTTTCTGGTGAAACATTTCAATAAATAAATAAAAAGATGTCAGGGGCATAGCAGCTATGGCAGTGGGGAAGACTGATGGGCGAAGGCAACAGGAACAGATGGAGGAATTGTGTGCAGGAGGTGGAGTTGGGCAGGAGAGGAACAGGGACAGATGGGGGAATCATTTGCAGGAGGTGGAGTCAGGGAGGAGAGGAACAATGGCAGGGACAGGAGGGGGAAATGTGTGCTGGAGGTGAAGAGTCAGACAGGAGAGGAATGGGGGAGTCAAAGCAGGCAGATGGAAATATGGGGACATACTAGTACTGGGGGATTCAATACTTAGGGGGTAAGGTGGGGTAGCAAGGGGGAAGGCATAGTTGTATATGGGTGGAGGCCATGCCACAGATGGCAGTTGAAAGAGTGGGTCAATCAGTCCTGAAATATGCTAGAAGAGGAAGGGAGAGACCGCATTTAATTCTACATCTGGGGACAAATTACCTGGCTGATAGCATGTTAGAGGTAGTCCAAAAGAGGTTTGAGGAGCTGGGAACTTTATGAGGGGGCAGGGTAGATCAGTAACTTTTTCTATAGTATTACCAGTGCCAAAGACAAGCACAGCTAGAAAACAAAGTATCAAGGACTTTAATGAATGGTTGGGCAAATAGTGTCACACCAACGGGTATGGGTTAATAGGAGGGTGGGAACAGACCTGGGAGGACAGTAGTCTATATGCTAAGGACAGACTTCACCTAAATAAAGATGGCAAGAAGGTGCTAAAATGGAAGCTTGGGGAGTATATTGAGGCAGCTGGACATTTAAACTAGGAGAGGGGGTGGCAGGTGGAGGGAGGGCATACAGTGGCCATGAGATGGGAAGCAGAGCAGGCTTACCCCCTCAGAACAAGGGCAATGTACTATGTAGAGGTGATTGAGAGGATGCTGGAAGAGGAAGGCAGAGGGACGAGGAAAGAAAGGTAAAGGGATGAAAGGTGGTCACCATGAATGCTAGGAGCCTGGGGGATAAAATGAACAATCTACAGGTCCTAATGGTGGAAGGGGAGGTGGACATAGCAGTAATCATGGAAACATGGGCCACCAAATACCACGACTGGGAGTTGGCTGTCCCAGAGTACAGAATACTCTGCAGGGATTGGGAAAACAGGAGAGGGGGAGTGGCATTATACATGAGGAAGGGGCTAAAGTACTTGGGGGGGAGGCTGAAACAGATTAATTATGGCTGCTAATCCAGGATTCCAGGAATAGGACTCTCCGAATGGGAATAGTGTACAAGCCACCCTCCCAGTCAGAGAAGTTGAACAAGGAACTTGCAAGACAGATTAAGAAGGCATGCAGGAAGGGGAGTGTGGTGGTTGTGGGATACTTCAACCTGCTAGGGGTAGACTGAGGAACCACAGCCACCAGCAGTAAAAGGGAACAGGTGCTACTGGACATTTTGCAGGAAAGCTTCCTGACACAGATGGTCACTGAACCAACTGGGGGGGACACCCTAGACCTAGTGCTCACAAATGTGGAATTTGTGAGGGATATCAAGGTGGATGGACCACTAGCAGGGAGTGACCATCACTCAGTATGGTTTGGGTTGATTATGGGCAAAGGGGGTGACATCCAACATGAAGGTGCTGGATTTCAGGTGGGCAGATTTTGAAAAGATGGGGGAGGTAGTGTGTGGGTACTTGGCCAGGATACAGCCTAAGATGGGCATGGACCAGAGATTGGTGCTTATAAAGAAGGAGATATTGGAGGCAACCAATTCCTGTAGCAGGACTCAGAGTAAAAAGGCCAGGGCAAAAAGCCAAGCTGGCTGTGCAGGGAGTTGTGGAAAAGGTGAGAAGAAAAAGGGTGGTCTTTAGAAGATACAGGAAATCGGGAAGGGGGAAGACTGGGAAGAGTACCTACAGGAGGCAAGGGAGGTGACAAGGCCAGTAAGAAGTGCAAAAGCCACCAAAGAGCTCAGGCTAGTGCAAGGCATAAGGGGGGGGAAGCTTTTTCAGGTACAGTACATCAGCGAGAAAAGGAGCTGTATAGAACAGATAGTAAGGATAAGAAGGACAGGGGATGGGTAGAGAAGGGAGAGAAAAGGCAGAAGCACTCAATGACTACTTCTGTTCAATATTTATGAAGGAGAGAGGGGGAGCGATACCCAAGGGGGTGGGGGGGGAGTTAATGCTTGGGAAGGATTAATGGATGGGGAGATCATGGAAGCTAGAGTCCTGGATGGATTGAGAGTGCTGAGGATGGACAAGGCACCAGGGCCAGATGGCATTCACCCCAGGGTACTGAAGGAGCTAGCAGAGATCCTGGTGGGGCCCTTGGCAGGCCTATTCAATGCCTCACTGAATTCAGAATGCATACCCAAGGATTGCAGGTTGGCTCACATGGTTCCCCTGCATAAGAGTGGCCCCAAAGATGAACCAGGGAATTATAGATCTGTGAGTCTCATGTCCATTGTTGGGAAGCTAATGAAATGATCCTGAAGGAGAATCTGGTGTCTCTGCTCGAGCAAAATGGGCTGCAGGACAGCAAACAGCATGGCTTTGTCACAGGCAGATCCTGCTAAACTAACTTGGTAGATTACTATGACTGGGTGACTAGGCAGATGGACAAGGGCCATGAAGTGGATGTCCTGTACCTGGACTTCAGTAAGGCATTCAGTTCGGTGCCACATGGGAGACTTGGAAAAAAACTTGAAGGCACAGGGGCGGGACCTAAAATGGTGGGATGGGGTACAAACTGACTACAGGGAAGGCAGAAGAGGGTGATGGTGGAAGAGGAACTCTCATCCCCAAGGGAAGCAATGAACGGGGTTCCACGAGGCTCGGTGCTGGGTCCAGTGTTATCTGGGGTATTTATTGAAGACATTTCCATGGGCATCAAGAGCAGGATCAGCTTGTTTGCAGATGACACCAATGTAGGGGTGGTGGTGGATGACATAGAGGGGTGGAGGGGTCTGCAGGAAGATCTGAATAAGCTGGAGACTTGGTTGGACACTTGGCATCTGGGTTCAATGCCCAAAAATGTAAGGTACTGCATTTTGGAGCAAAAAATCCAAGAAGAAGCTACCAGCTGGGGGGGCAGCTAGTGGAAACTGAGAAGGAGAAGGTTCTGGGGGTGGTCATCATGGGATAAATGAACAACTCCGCACAGTGTAGGAAGGCAGCAGCAGCAATGGGCAACAAAATGTTGGGCTGCATTGCAAGGGGAATAATGTCAATGAGGGGAGAGGTGATTCTGCTGCTGTATAGATCACTGGTTAGACTTAATTTCGAATACTGCATGCAGTTCTGGTGTCCGTACCTGAAAAAGGACATTAAATTACTGGAAGGGGTGCAGCGCAGAGCAATTAAGATGATCCAGTGGCTAGGGACTTACCGTATGAGAGTAGGCTAAATGCGTTGGACATGTACTCGCTGGAGGAGAGGAGGGACAGAGGGGATATGATTGAGACATTTAAGTACATGAGAGGGATAAACAAGACTGTTACAAAGGGGCTATTCAGGGTGAGGTTGGGGAGGGGTACTCGAAGACATGACATGAGATTGTAATGAGGAAGGTTCAGAAGCGAAATGAGAAGACACTTTTTTACAGAGAGTGTGGTGGCAGGGTGGAACGCCCTACCAGTGGAGGTAGTAGCCTGTAAAACAGTGGGCTGCTTCAAAAGGGCTGGGACAGGGCAAGAGGGAGGATAAAGGGAGGGGGTGAGGAGGGAGGGGCAGCTGTGGAATAGAGCTGCTAGCTGCACAATCAAGCAGACTCGATAGACCAAGTGGCCTTTTTCTGCTGGCAAATTTTGCATGTTCGGAATTGGTTTTTGTTTTTATTTCATGGCTGAGGACTGCATCATTATTTTGGCCATTCTTTGAATCATCTGTCATGGATGGGTCAGAAACCATTGTATTGCAAGGTGAGTGATGTTTATTATAATTTCTTTTATTGAACATGTGGAAAGATAGAATGTCTGTGGTTTATTTCAACAAGTCAGAAGATATACAGTATATTTGTATATCAGTTAACTTTCTGGTTTACTGTGGAGCTGTTACTTGTTAGTATATTGTCACTTGTCTGAAGTATATTTTTACACTGGTAACTGTGATATTTTGTGTAGTTGATAGTTCATCTGTGTTTTTTATGTAACTTGTTTTTTTTAATTTAATATGCTATATTGTTTTTCATCATATACCAACAAGATAACAACAACACATGGATACAATAAAAAGAAACAAGACAAAAGATACCCAGGGTTCCAGAATTGTACATTATTAAGTAATCAATAATAAGAATTACAAAGGAAAAAAATAACCCCACCCTTCTATCCCTTCTATATTTCCACTGCCCTCTCACCCCCCTAACTCCCATTCTACACAGTGGAGGGAAAAATAAAATAAGAAAAGTAATAATGGGGAAGAAAAAGAAAAGATAAAAAAGGAGAAGGGGTAAACCTCAGTGGAGATTTAATACAGAAAAAAGGATGAGGCAGCTTAACTCCCAAGTACTACAGGATTGTAATGGGATATTGAGAAAACCCTTTATGATCTCCATAGGAAGAGTAAGGTCATAAGAGGCTCCCAATTAGTTTAGTAGTATTGGACTCTCTGCCTTACGGTGGTGATATGCTTTTCCAGCTGGATGGCAAGGAGAACTTCATGGTACCACTCTAATGTCATGGGAAGTAAGTCCTCCTTCCAATGCCGCAACATAGTTAGTTTGGCAATAGAAGCAATTAGTGTTATATGGGCCTGACGTATCACCGGTGTTCCCCGGGGGTATACAGCCAGGAGACAAGATTCAGGGGTAAATAGGGTATCCAGGCCTAGAATGGGATCCTTGTTGAATAGATTTCCAGAAAATCTGTGTGCAGGGGCACTCCCATAACATGTGATAGAGAGAGCCAGGGGCCATTTTGTATCTGAAACAGTTTGGATAGATTGCAAGTCCTGTCTTGTATAATTTTAGTGGGGTGTAGTACATATTATGCATAATTTGAAACTGGACAAGATGCAACCTGTCTTGTTTAATGTATTTACAGTTCATACACCATATTTTTGTCCAGAACTCTACCTCAGCTGGCAGAGACAGCTCCTGCTACCAATAGTAACAAATTCCAGTTGGGAGGTTATGATCTAACCAGTCTTCTTTATTATTAAAAGCTGCTATCGCATTCCTGACTTGCAAATACTTAAAAAAATCTTTGGGACTTAGCTGAAAACAAGTCGGCCAAGTTTGAAAGGAAGCCACCACACTGTCTTGCAGGAGATTGGCCAGTGTACAGTGCTTAAGATGAGGGAGGAAAGAGGGTGGAATGTGGTGCTGATCAATTAGAATATGAGGATTACAAATTAGAGGTTGGGCGGGTGACACATGCCAGTTTATCGAAAAGTACCACAGGATTTGTTGCAAATCTTTAAGCGACCAGGCCATGGGGGTAGACTTAAGTGACTTAGCAAGTTTGGAAAGTTTTACATACATGAGAGCAGCCTGAGAACTATTAACACTCTGCGCTGCTTTACTTTCAATGTTTAACCATGCGGGAAAGTACCTGCCACTGTTAGTCAATGAGTCTGCCTTATACCAAAGGGCTATCTTACTGAGATATTGGGCCCCATAATAGGTGAACAGAGAAGGAAGGACAAGCTCTCCCTGTAATTTAGGGCCTGTTAATTTGAGAAACGCGTGCCTGGCTGGTTTATTCCTCCAAAGAAAGTTGTTAAACATTCACTGTAGTTTCATAAACCACCCCTTGGGAATGTAGAAACCCAAAATACCTAGCGAATATAGAAGCCTCGGCAGAACATTCATTTTCAGAATATTAATATGTCCCCATAAAGTAATTGGCAATGCACTCCACCTATTCAGGTCTGCCTGCAAAGTTTGTACTAATGCAGTTAAATTATCTCTAAACATGGAGGGGATACTCCAGGAGATTTTTATCCCAGATAAGTGAGGGTTCGATACTCCCATGAGAGACCCAGGGCAGTGGAACTAGCTCTAGTAACTCTGTGATTTAATGGAAACACCTTAGTTTTGGATAAGTTAAGATTGTTAGCTGAGACTTTAGAAAATCTATGGATTTCCCCTGAGAGGGCCTGTAGTGATACTTCTGGCTCCTCAAGGTGTAGCAGAAGATCATCCGCATATGCCGACAGGACATATCACTCACCATATAATTGGATTCCTTTTAATACTGAAGAAGAGACGAGTGTCTGAATTAATGGCTCAAGATAACAGTTAAAAAGAAGAGGAGATAAGGGGCATCCTTGTCGAATACCTTTCTCGAACAGGAATGTTTGGGATAGGTGCCCATTGCACCACACCCACGCTGTAGGAGCGGTATTTAGAATTTTAACCCAGGTGAGGAATGTATTAGGCATGCCAATCTGCTTAAGAGTGGCAAACAAAAAGTGCCAGGAGACCCAATTGAATGCTTTTTCAGCATCAAGAGAGACAAGGATCAATGGGATTTTATGTAACTTTTTCATTTTATACTTTAACTATTGTAAATTTTGTTTCCCATTGTTTTCCTGGTTGGAGGTCTTCTTAGCTGTTAACTGGTTTCAGTTGAGTTCATGTTGTTATCCATTAGTCTGAGTCACTGTCTGAGTACAGGACTCGGTGCTCCTTTCTCTTTATAGTTTCATTCTGGTGTCCTGTGGGAAAGAAGCAGAACAAATAATGTTTAGTATGTTTATGATGTTCTTGCTATTTCTGTTTATTTGGGGGGGGGAAACAGAGAGGTACTTTGTTTCTGGATGATTTCTTATTTTCTTTATGTGTTTTATTTAATGGTTTGTCACTGGTATGCAGAGGTTGCTTAGTGTTAAGGGAAGATGCAAGCATACGTGACTCTTCCTATAACTACACTTGCTCATGCTTGCATCTTCCCTTCTAATGCCACTGACTTACTTGCTCTCCTCTTTCTACAGTCAGCAGCTTCCATTAAAGAAATCTGAATAACCACATGTACAACAAAATCTGGCCAGAGCCAATAGGGCTGCCAGTGAGGAATTTGGGTTAAAAATATGGAGAATTTGTTTTTTAATATGTTTGCAAAAGATGTGCAACACAACCTTTTTAAGAAACTGCCTCATGAAGAAGGGGAGAGGGAATGTTGAACTCCTGGCCTAAAGATGATTTTGCACAGGGGACTGTGAAATTATCTTTTGAGATGAAAAAAAAAACAGTTTTGCCATGATTTGAAAAATGACAGCTGTCACACACACATATCAAAAGGGTTGTCACATTATTACTAGACTGCCTCAAACATAGATCCACTGAATTGGAGCACCATTGTCACAGGCAACAGTAAAGACATCACTAGTACAACTAGCATGCCAAATATTAAACCAGAGCAAGTTGAAACAAATCCAAAGGAAGCACTGGAACAGCTGATTGACACTGCCGCAAAAGCAGCACGAAATGAAAGCAACATCCACTCCTTCAACACGACCAGTATTCCAGGATAATTTCAGATAACAGCATTCAATATTCACAGACCTGTGCATTTTAATAATTATTATTAGCATAATTTTCCCCAATTGCTTTGTTTCGATGATTTTTAGGCTCTGATTTTTGCCTCAGATGGTGTTTATGGTCACTCCTATATGTAGCATTTCTTATGCTAACTACAACAACAGCAAAACATTCCCAGCAAATGTTAGACTCGAGTGTTAATATAGTTCTCCTGCAGAAAATGCTTTTCACACTAAACCACACATTCTAGCAGGCTTTTTGGGCAAATATAATGTTTTTAATGTGGGTCCCCAATTTTTGACCATCTAACCCCAACTTTTAAAGCTTATTTTATGATTTGCAAGGCCTGAGGGTGAACAGCCTGAAATGCAACAAAAAGAAAAATAGATACATTGATATTTTCCAGAAATGCATTACTCCATAAAAACGTTATGCTCATGATTTTTTTTCTGCTAAATAATACTGCTACTTTAATGTTTCTGAAATTAACCCACTTTAAAAACACATCTTTAGAATAGGTTAACTTTGGAACCATTATGGTCAGGAGGCCTTTTTTCAATGAATTCTTTGGGTCAGGTTGACATAGACAAATTATTTTGATACAAACAGTTACCTAAATATTGGTCAATAGACATCAGTTAAACAATAATCCAGGACCGGGTGTGAGTTATGCTGTCATTTACCTACACCTTTTGTGGTTTGGTCAGGAGGCCACATATACAGTGACCAAATCTATACCAGAAATGGATAAATTCCAGCATAACCCACACCCGGGAGTGGATTATTGTGATTATAAAATGTAAAAATTACATAAAATAAGGAATAAAAAACTAAAACCACAAAGTTTTATGTTTGTTTTTTGGTTTAATATTAACATATAAATATTCTTCTGCTGTCTATTAATTTAGGAAACTACAGACATATATATACGTTAAGAATCTGTTGAAGAAGTTGTACCTTTCATTCAGCTGCTGTGATTTTTTCCCCCATAGGGTTGTCTTTTCATGAGTATTTGCTGGTTGAGCCCCACCCTTCTTTATTTTGTTTGAAGTGATGAGAGAGAGAGAGCGAGCGAGAAAGAGAGAGAGAGAGAGGGAAGTGGTGTTATTAGAGGAGCAGTTGTTTTGGGACAGTGAGCCTTGCAAGAAACAGAGGCAGTGTGACAGAGTGATGGGTGCTGTGAGAGAGAAAGAGAGAGAGAGACAGAGAGAGAGGGAGAGAGCAGTGGAACAGTCTTTGGTCTGGAATCACAGCAGCTTGGTTAGGGGAAAAAGTGAAATCTGTGGGTTTTGCAATCTGGCTGAATCAAAGGCCAACAGTGGCATAGTGGCAAAATATAAAAAGCAAGAAAGAGGGGCAGAATTAAGCAGATGTGCACAGGAACCTACAAAGTAAATGCAGCTGTGGCTTATATACAATCAAACTCTGAGATGTGCTGCATATGAAATGACTCTGAGTGTGAAAAGTGAGCCTGTGGGAACAGCAGCCTGTAGCAATCAAGAAATGACACCTCACTGGATGTTCTCTCTAGTCTAACTTACTAGTCAGTTTACAGAGTTTCTATTTCCTGTCAGCACAGGCAGTTCTGTTTTTGCTGGCAGCTGCCAATGGCATAAAAATAGTGCCTATGATAAGAATACATTGACACAGTGGAAGGCTTCACAGACTGCGTAGGGGACTCTGATGTAACTCTAAATTTACATTATCCTAAAGTGTTGTTCAGTGGGAAGGAATGAAGAGTCCTTTTACTCAGTCATCATAAAAGGACTGCAGGGCTCTGCCCAACTACAGCCCTAAAAAGGACTTTACATAATTTTTATGCAACAAGGTGCCTTATTTTAAATGTCTACCAGCATGTTCTTTAGCACCATTAACACTACTCAGTCACACTATTCTGCAACAGCAAAAATGAAGCCCCAGATTTCCTCTCCTCTCTGCAGTCGGTGGCTCGCTTTACAGAAGCATAAGTAATCTAACGTTAGAAATGTATTTTACATAGTTTTTGGACATAAGATGCATTATTTTAAACCTCTGTTATCATTATGAACGCTGCTTGGTCACACTACACTACAACCATGAAAGTGAAAGTTATTAAAGTGTAAGACCACTGAAAATCACAGGATCAGTCAGATACCTTTTGTAATTACTTTCTGTTTAAAACCCATGGCAGGACTGACTAGGTAAATATCACCTATAACTTAAAACCTATCACAATTATGGTAGGATCAACCAGATCACCTACTATAAATTAAACATCCCCCCCAATATTTGTGGCCATTGTATAAGATAGATAACCTACTTCCAGGTGTGTGGTCATACTCTGATACATGCATGCCTTGGGTACCTGAATGCACTTGTCCTGTGGCCTCATGTATCACAACATACACCGAGGCGTGCATATATCAGAGCATGACCATATGCCCTGTAGTGGGTTATCTGTTACATATGAACATACAAACATACGAAGAAGCCAGCAGAAGAAGGCCATTTGGTCCATTAAGTCTGCTCATGTTGCAGGGTTCAAAGCTTGAGCTACTGTCCCTGCCTCCTCTCCCCACTCCTCCCATCTTCCCTATCCATGACCCTTACCCTCCCCCTATACCTGTCCCAGCCTCTCTTAAAGCTGCCACTGCCTTCAATGAGATTACTTCTTCTGGCAGCGCATTCCAAGTATCCATCACCCCCTCCGTGAAGAAGTGCTTCCTGACCTCCCTCCTAAACCTCCCACCCTCCAGCTTAGGACTGTGCCCCCTCATGTTCCAGTTGCCATTCAGCTTAAAGAGACTCTCCTTATCAACCTTATTTATCCCTTTCAAGTACCTGAAGGTCCCAATCATGTCCCTCTCTCTCTCTCTCTCTCTCTCCTGTCTTCCAGGGAGTACATGTTCAGTGCCCTTTACCTCTCCTCATATGCCTTACCCTGCTGACCAGCTATCATCTTTGTA
Source organism: Neoceratodus forsteri (assembly GCA_016271365.2). NCBI lineage: Eukaryota > Metazoa > Chordata > Ceratodontiformes > Ceratodontidae > Neoceratodus > Neoceratodus forsteri. The sequence continues at coordinate 831,017,441 of CM028132.1, read as the reverse complement.
GCCCTCCTCTGGACCTTCTTTAGCAGGTTAATGTCCTTTTTGAGGTGTAGGCACCAGTACTGAACTCCATACTCTAGATGTGGCCTTACCAGTGACCTGACAAGGGCAGTATAACCTTTTCTCTTGTACTACTGTTCCCCCTAGATATACATCCCAGCATCTTGTTTGTCTTTGCTGCTGCTTTCTTGCACTGCGTGGAGTGCTTCAGGTCTCTAGTGATCCTCACTCCCAGGTCCTTCTCCTCCTCTGATTCAGATACTCGGACTCCACCCATATATTATACATATATTATAGTGGTGCGGTAGCACCTCTACAGTTAGGGTTGAGTAGGCGCTTTAATGTCAAACTGTAATTTTTGTACTTTTTGCACTTTAATAACTTCACAGCTATTTTATGGATTTGTACAAAATTTTGCATGTGTGGTCTTGTGGGGTAGATCTTTTGACATGCCAAGTTTTGTTTTGGTCAGATATGCAAATTCTGAGCTGCTGATAGCAAAACATTTTTTTTTTTGCCATCTCATAGCATCCAGACAATTTGAAATTTTGATCTGAATTTTTTATGGTAGAAAGGGCTTGGCTCACTTAAGTGCCTTTCACTGGTTTGGTGAAAATATATTAATTTCAAAGTTATTAAATTTTAAAAATTCGAGTTATGAGCATACTCAGTCAGCACTTCAAAATAGCTGTATGACATTTTTGTATGGGAACTATTTTCATTTAGTGTTCCATATGCCACCATCTTGTTTTCCATTTTTCCCTCAAAAATCAATTCTAAAAACCACAAAAATGACATCCTGGAGAGTTACCAACACATGTACCTTGCTCATCTGGACCCCGTTAGCTGGATTCTGTGCTTAACTGTTGGGGAAATGCATTAAACATGTTTTTTCTTTTAAATTATAAATCTTTTTTCGTGACTCATGATATGAAAAAAGATCCTTTTTCATGAAGGAAACAAAACATTTTTCCTTTGTCTGCATTTGTTCCCTCATATCTAGTGGCACACCCACCCTCCAATCGACGTCTCCACAGTGCCACTATATTTCCCTGGTATCTAGTAGCTCCCCCATCTGATTGCCCTCCCCATATTTTATTTTTATTATTGCATACTTTTTTCCTCCCGGTGTCTAGTGGCTCCGCCTGAAATTATTTGTTATATCCCTGGTGTCTAGTGGCACCCCCCCACCATCCAATCACAGCCTGTCATAATTATTTATTTACTTCCCCGGTGACTATTGGCACCCACTCACCCTGCAATTGTCTTCCCCATAATATTGTATTTTTGTTTTTGGTCCCTGGTGTCCAGTGGCACCCCTCACTCTCTGATCACCATTCCTGTAATATTTTGTTTTGTCATAGGTGTCCAGTGGTGCTTCCCTACCCTCGATCCCCTCTCTTGTTGTATATGTAATAAAGAAAACTGTCCCTTGATGTCTTTCTTTTTAATCTGTATAAAAGAAAATGGTCCCTCGCCGATCTGACTCCCCCCACCTCTACCTCCCATTGAGCACCCAACACCCTGCACCCCTCCACCCCCCACACACACCCTCACTCACCTGAACAGGCTCCATGGTGAAGATCCACTCTCTGACCAATGACACATCTTGCTGCTGGAACCATCGACTGCAAATTGAGAAACTAATGTAAATGCGGTTCAATCTATTTCAAAGGCGTTTTCAACTTTGATTCATAATTGGGTAATTTTGGCATAATTTAACACCACATTTTCAACATGGCCTTTTTGGGACCCCACCTCATGAACAATGTCAGTGGAATTCTGTGAATCCAGCCTGTAAGGTGATTTCATGTTTGCTTGGTGAAATCCCTTTTGGACAGGATTTTAAAAAAATTCATTGCCCTTGTTCATGATGTAGAAACATAGAAACATAGATGTTGACAGCAGATAAGGACCGCAAGGTCCATCCAGTCTGCCCATTTCTTTTTCTACCTTATAAATGTGCCATAGGGTCATAAGAAGGCTATGTTGAATATTTGGGGTCAAAATTTGTAAAAATGGCAAAGATATGTGCATGCATTGATATTTTGCTATGCTTACTCATAACTCTTGTAATTTTAAATACTCTGTCACCAAATTTTCAACACAGATATATTTTTACACCACCTCATGAATGGGACAGCTGTTGTTTTTCAAATGCTAGCCAAACTGTCTTCTTGCACCAGTGGTGTGGCAAGATGTTGCAGTGGGACGGAATCACATTTTGAGGGGAATTTGGAAATTTTAAGTACTGGATTCATGATGTGGGGCAATAAGAAATCTAAGGTGACAATTTGGTTGCAATGTTGGTTAAACTGGAAGCACAGGGCCCAGAGGGTCCTGCACTTCCACAGCTACCTACATGTAAGTGTCTATGGAGGGACACAAACAAATAATGATATGATTACACTATCTCAAAAAGTATTGTTGCATGGGAGTGCAGAGCTCAGAGGGCACACCCACCCGCAGGCAAATGTGGATGTGATTATACTATCTCAAAAAGTAAGGTAATACATTGCAAAAAAAAAAAAACTTTGTTAATGCACTAGTTAGGGTTAAAGTGACAAAAGTAGGGAAATGTAGCATTAGGGTTTCCAACCCTAACACCCTGCCCCTACCCTACATGCAGCAATAGGCATGGGGTGCGCTTTGAGGTTGTCAACCCTAATGCTTACCCAATTATCATATACTGTACCCATCTCAACTTACTGTATATACTTATGGAATGGGGTATGCGTTAGGGTTGACAACCTCAAGACACACCCCATGACTGTGGCTGCCTGTAGGGTGGGGGTGGGGTGTTACAGTTAGAAAACCTAATGCCACATTTCCCTACTTTTGTTGCTTTAAAGGGGACAGGAAATGAGTGCTAATTAGCAGCCGTTTATAAAGTTCTTATTCTCAGAAATTATATGCATTCTCCTAAAGTATCCATATTTAACTGCACCTGAATTAAAAGTGATAGGTAAAACTGCAGTTTGTATTGTCTTGTGTTTATGGGCAGCATTCTGTTACAGTTCACTTCATGGAATCACTGATGTGGAGTTTTTACTATGTCATGATTTGTGTACAGAATGCTAATTATGAGCTGCTGACCTATCAGAACCTTGTTTAGAGTTCTGTGCACAAACCATGACATAGTTAAAACTCCAAATGATTTGTTCCAAGAAGAGAACTGTAACAAAGTGCTGCCCATAAAAACAAGAAAATGCAAAATACAGCTTTTTATATTACTTTTTATTCAGATGCAGTTAAATATGGATAATTTAGGTGAATGCATATCATTTCTGAGAATAAGAACTTTATAAACAGCTGACAGTCAGAAATGATTTCCTGTCCTCTTTAAGCCTAAATAGTGCATTGACAAAGTTTTTTTTTTGCCATGGATATCTATCTATCTATCTATCTATCTATCTATCTATCTATCTATCTATCTATCTATCTGTATACTTTAAATTCTGCTGGCTTTCTTGTACCCTTTTCACCAGTTCAGTTCAGTTTATTAATAAGTATGCATATAACAACATTTCACATACACAAGTTAGCATCACATTTGTACACAGAGCTTAAAATAATAAATGAGAAATATATTTAGCTGTACTCTAAAATAGGGCAACCTGTTGTGGGACCAGCTCGGCCAGCACTCTGTATCTCTCAAAAAACACTAACAATATTAGGTGCATTTCTTGCAAAGATTGCAACTGCAAAAATATGGCTGCTCTTGTCACAATAGAGCATGCATTTTAACATCTCTAGCTTCTTTTGGGAAGAGAACATATCTTTCCAGCATGGTTTGCACCATTTTACCCTTGCATATGTGAGCAATGGGCATTCGAATATCATGTGACTGTTAGTCTAGCTGAGGTATTGCATTTGCAACTTTGGTCAGCTCCACCACTATATCCTGCCATACCCCTGCCATACGTGCTAGTTACTATACCGTCTCTAAGTTTACAAAAGGCATTTCTATCTTGTTTCCTCTCAATAAATTCCAAGTACTTTTCTTGTTTTCTTGGCTGCTTCAAATGATAATATTCCTTACAATAATTCATGTCCCTTACTTTTCCGAACTCTACTTGGAAGAATACATCTTCTAACCTTTCTATTGTAGTCTTAACATAGTTATGGACATTATTGATGTCATACCTATCCCTCATTTCAATCAAGCCTGTCTTCTTAAGTAGATTATGTAATTGTTCAAACCATTTATATCATCCGCTTTTACCAAGGGCCTCCTTCCAACACATAGAGAGGATTCTGTTACTAGGCAATTTCACCATTTTTTTTCCAGAATGTAATTTCCCTAATCTGTGTCAGCAGAACAACTGATTTCAAATTAAATTCACTTCTAATAAATGAAGTAGCTATATCTCTGTTTAATCTCATAATTTGTCTATAAAAGACACTTTAATTTCCTTTGCTAAGGCCCAAATCTCTGCTCTGTGTAGTAATATAATGACCACTTTTGCATCAAACGTTTGTCTCATTGCCCTGAAGGAGTTACTTGCAAACATTCTACAGAATCTAGGAATCACCTTAGAGGCTTGGTAGGCTTGTGTTTTGGTACATTCAATATGATCTTTCCAGCTGTCCATTTGACTAAATACAAGGCCTAAGTATTTATATTTTTTAGAAGTAGTAAAATTTATATTATTGATTTTCCAGAAGGCAGCCTCTCTATACCTGGAATTGCCAAAAATAACTGCATTTGACTTACTATGATTAGTCTTTAAATCCATGATTTTCAATTGATACATAGTTGCCCTAATAGCTCTTTTCAGTCCCAGTGGTGTCTGTGAACATAGTACAACATTATCCGCATAACAAAGTATGCTTATGTCCTGTTTAACAATCTTTGGTGAAAATGTTTCTATAGTACATCATTTTTTAATGATTTGTTCTACATATAAGTTAAAGAGAAAAGGGACTAAGAGATAGCCTTGCTTTACACCCTTCTCAATTTTAATTCCTTTGGAAATTATACCATTCCTTGAAATTCTCACAAATGCCCTATTATCTGTATGTAATGCCTTCAATATTTCTAGTAGGTGAGGATCAATTCCTTTTGATTGCAGAATTTCCCATAACAGACTCCTATTTATGTTATCGAAGGCAGACTTTAAATGTAAAAGGACCATATATAAGGCCACCTTTTTATTTACTATATATTTATCAAACAGAAACTTTAATATACTGTAAACATATTGCCAATTGTGCCATGACCCTTCTGAAACCCTGCTTGCAATTCAGAAATTTACATTATTATCCAGAACACACATTTCCAATTTGTTCAGTATTATACATGTAAATATTTTGAGACCTGTGCATAATAAGCTAATAGGTTTGTCATTTTCTGGGTCATTGTCAGGACCTTTTTTTGTGTAATGGTATCATTAAACTGTTCCTCCAGTCGTTTGGTAATACCTTAGATTCATAAATATAGTTATACATCGTACACAACGGTCCTGCCCACCTATCAGGATGTGTCAAGAACACTTTGGCCTTTACCCCATCCATCCCTGGGGCCTTGTTCTTTTGCTGTGCTTTTTTTGCCTGAAGCACCTCTTCTTCATTCATGAGGAGGACCATTATATTATTCCTTTCAGCTATTAATATGTCACTTTTTGTTCTTTATTTCATGTGTTAACCAATTTAAATTCCTTAACTGGTTGTGTATTGCCATAAGCTGCATCTCATTTTTCATAGATCTCATATTCTTGAAGAGTGTAACCATGTACTGGCTTGTATAACAAAAAACATTGTTGTCATGAATGTCCACAGTCCCATATGGGACCATCTCCCAGAATTCTTTTGTGTGCTTTGTATTTATAATATCCTGAAATTTTTTGCCTCAGCTGATTTTTATGATTTTGCTTTTTGGACCATAACAATAAGTTGCATTCTTTTTTAAGTGTTTCATATGCAATTGTTTTGACTGTATCAAGTGAATTTTGAGCTAATCTTCCAATCTTGTGGACAGTATGTTTCATATTCTTACACTCAGCGTCAAACCAATTATTACAGCCTAATATCGTACTTTTTGGATTTTCACATTCTGACCTATTATATTTTTTCTTCAGGTTTTCTAGGAAGAATTCATATTTTTGAACAGGGTTATAACTGACAACTGTCAGAGCTTGTTCAAATCTTGTCTCCAATTTCCTTAATTCATGAAAAATATTTTCTTCCACTATGGTTGTCCACTTAATCAGCTTCCTATTATGTGTCAACATATGGGTGTCTGCTTGTTGAATATCTATTCTACATGGTATACAAGAATACATCCTTGCTTTAATCTCTTGGACAGTTGGAAAGTGGGCATTGTCCAAGATAGTTTTGACCAAGATTTTCTTAACCATGTTAAATGAAAAAAAAAATCTATCAAGCATAAGTCCAGCAAGCTTAAACCCTTTCTGGTTGGAAATGTCCAATTTCCATTGACGTCACTCCTTACATGCTCAGTGACTGTTCTTAGATTATTGGATGCTGCCATTTCCAGTAAATAGCCTCCTCTTTTATTTGTCACCAGATCCTTAGAATTTCTAATTGGTATCTTATATGTATCATCCAGCTGCCATTCAATGGACTATATGTCCAATTTATTTCCAATACAGCATTAAAATCACTCATAATAATAATTTCAATAATTGGAAATGCATTCTGAATTTTTAATAAGGCAACATCCAATATCTCCAAAGCAGATTTCATACATTGTACATTAGTTGGTGGAATGCATGTATTTATAACAACAAATTCAAAACCATCTTTAGGTTTCTCCCTAATACATAAAAAATATGGAATTCCACAATTTATTCTACCACTCTCTTGTAAAATACTTGTTGAAACTAATGTGATTAATCTCCCCCTTTACCCTTCCAAAATTATAGCTATTTACAGCATCTTATACCTAGCTCATATATCTCTCTATCACAAATGATGTACTGTATTCCACAACCACTTTTCCTGCTGGAGAATAATGTCATATTTCTTTATTTCTTGCAGCCATCCATGGTCTTCAATTTTTGTTGCTAGACCAGTTACAGTATATTCCAACTGATTAATGAAATTGTGCCCTAATATCATTGTGAATTGATACTAACTGTACTTATCTCCCTTATCAAATTCAGTTCTGAACTTTCTTCTGAGTAGCTTAGCTCTTCTAAATTGGATGATGAAACTTCTAACACTACAGCATTGTTTATTCATGTTCCCCTTACTATTCATCTCTTATCAGCTTCCTGATAGTCATACTCTCTTTCAAGGGTATGTGTAATTTCTATTGGTTTAATGAACTTTATTATTCTTGTTTGTAACTTATTATATTTCTCCTTTTTACCCATTTCTATGCTATGTTCCATGCTTTTCTTCTTATTCCCTTCCTTGTCATGGATTCTATCTTTCTTCTACAATATCATATATGCCAATGTTGCATCCAATGTAGTGTCAAAAGAGGTGAAATAATTTTTCTTCTCTAATAACTTTGATCTGATTCTCTTTGAATTGAGTACTAAGCAGATTATACTTTTTTGGTTCCTGTTTTGTATCTATATATTGCGCTTATATCCTTCCATTTAAATACATCTCCCAACACCCCTTTATAGATATTATATGTAATGATCCTTAGTGTTGTGGGGTTCTTATTTCTTCCTTATGGTACTCCATCTATACATACTGTGGGTAATCTAAATCCTGCTTCTATTTCTTCTTCTTTTTTATCAGAGTTACTCACATCATCTCTTCCAATGTTTTGCTCTTTTTTCCCTTTTTTCAACACTGTGGCTAACAGTAGACACTGGCAAGGGAAACCCCTTCAGAATTGGCATCCTGTACAGGCCCCCAAATCCAGGAGATAAAGGAGACATAGACCTAATAGAGTAAATCCACAAAATGTCTGATAAAGGCAAAGTAATACTGGTGGGGGACTTCAACCTACCAGATATTAACCAGAGCACACTAACAGCAGCAACAACAAGAAGTAGGGACTTCTTATTGTCATTACAAGGAGTGGGACTGTGCAACTTGCTAAAACCCCAACAAAGGGCAGATGCTATTCTTGACCTTGTCCTCACAAACTCAGAAAGGAGTAAGGACATCAAAGTGAGATGCCATATGGGCAACAGTGACCATCACATGATAAGCTTTAAGGTAAACATAACACAGGACACCAGCCATTCAAAGATAAAGATGCTAGATTTCAGAAATGCTGACTTCCAAAAGATGAGGAACAAAATAACTAGCCAGTTAATAGAAACTGAGGTTGAGAAGGTGGAGGTCATGTGGGGGAGACTCAAGAGAGTAATAAAGACTGCCAAAGATCAATGTGCCAGATGGGTCAGCAAAGCAAAAAGAAAAATAAATGCTCTATGGTTTTTCAAGGAAGTGGCTACCACAGTGAAAAAATAAAAGAAGGTGTACAGCATATACCAGAAAATCAAAACTGAGAAAGACTGGGAGTCATGCAAGGAAAAAATGAGAGAGTGTCTAACAAACAAATTAGAAAGGCAAAAGCCCAGATAGAAGAAAAGATAGCAGAAGGGGCAAAGAGAGGAGATAAATCATTTTGTAGATACATTAGGGAACATAGGAAGGCAAAAGAGGGGATAGTAAAGATTGCTACTGAAGAAGGGAAATGCACCAAACATGACCCAGAGAAAGCTGAAATCCTCAACAAATACTTATGCTCAGTGTTTGCCAAACAGGACCCAGGGGATGGCCCAGCCCTGAAAAAACACAACACCACAGGACCAGGGGTAGACATGAGTGCCTTTACAGAAGCTGAAATATGGGAGATGCTAAATAAACTAAAAGCAGACAAAGCCATGGGACCAGATGAGATGCACCCCAGAATCCTTTAGGAACTGGAGGCAGAATTAGCAGACCCTCTGGCACTTCTATTCATAAAATCCTTGAAGACCAGTGTGGTACCCAAAGACTGGAAAAAGACAATAGTGGTTCCACTTCACAAATCAGGCAGTTGTGAAGAGGCTAGTGATTACAGACCGGTGGGCCTCACGTCTATAGTAGGGAAACTAATGGAGACACTAGTCAAACAGAGGATCATATCATTCCTCAAAACTAGCAGCCAACAACACCCTAAACAGCACTGTTTCACAGCAGGTAGGTCATGCCAGACAAATCTGCTCGAGTTTTTTGACTACGCTACAAAAATAGTGGACAATGGTGGGGTAGTAGATGTGGTCTACCTAGACTTTAGTAAGGCCTTTGACTCAGTTCTACACAGAAGGCTGGTAAAAAGCTTGATCACACAGGGGTTGGTCCAGAAGTAGCCAGATTGGTACAAAACTCGTTACAAGGCAGAACCTGGAGGGTACAGATTAATGGAATGCAAACAATGGAAAGCAGGGTGCCTCAGGGCTCAGTGCTGGGGTGTCTGCTCTTTAATATTTTTATAGCAGACATCGCTGATTGACTGGAAGGGAAGGTATGTCTGTTTCCAGATGACACCTAGATATGTAACAGCGTGGACACCTCCGAAAAAGTGAGCAGATGGAAGCTGACCTCAAGAAAGTAGAATAATGGTCTGGAGTGTGGCAGCTGAGATTTAATGCCAAAAAGTGCAAGGTCATGCACATAGGAAAGAAAAATCTAAGAAAGAAGTATTACCTAGGAGGCGAAAGACTGGCAGCCTCAAACCAGGAATGAGATCTGGGAATCATAATCTCTGATGACTTGAAGATTAGTAAGTAGTGTGAGAAGGCAGCATTGAAGGCCAACAGAATGCTGGGCTGCATTGGGAGGGGAATCACAAGCAGAAGGAGAGAGATTGTACAACCACTGTATAGATTGCTGATCAGGCCTCACCTGGAATACAGAGACAATTCTGGAGGCCTCACCTCAGGAAGGACATTGACTGACTGGAAAGAATACAGAGAAAGGGAACAAAAATGATTCAGGGTCTGCAGTACATGTCCTATGAGGAAATACTTAGGGAACAGAATAAGTACTCCCTGGAGCAGAGAAGAGAGATAGGAGACATGATTGAAACATTCAAGTACATAAAAGGCATTAACAATCTACAGGCACAGGAACTTTTTCACTTCAAGAAGGGTTCCAGGACCAGGGGACATGACCTCAGGCTACAAGGAGGGATGTTCTCTGCCAACACCAGGAAGTTTTTCTTCACAGAACGAGTGGTGGATGCCTGGAACAGCCTCCACAAGAGGTTGTGGGGGTCAACACTGTGGGGGGATTCAAGAATACATGGGATGGACACAAGGGAGCTCTGACTATAAAGGGCAACTAGAGTGTCAAAACAGGTCAAAAACAAATGGGCAGACTAGATGGACCTAGTGGTCTCCTTCTTCCATCAACTTCTATGTATGTTTCTATGTTTCTATTTTTAATATTTTTGTAAGACCTACCATATTTCATATTTCTAGGATTCTTATCATGTTCCTTATTCTCTGTTACCTTTAAATGTTGTTTATTATATGTATTTTTAATCCTAGTTTTCTTTTTTCTACCCTCTATTCATCAATACTAAAATAGGATAGATTGGATATATTAGTTTCTGTCTCTAGACCTTGCAATTTCTCTACATTCTCCATGTCACTATTACTATTACTTTTTGATAGTTTTTGGGTTTTAGTTTTATGTCTTTTAAGCTCTTTGACCAATTTTTTTTATCTAATCCTCCTCCTATTGTGCATTTCTATCTGTTGTAAATTTAATTTGTTCAAGCACTGTTTCCTGATTCAGATGCCTAGGTTGATTCCTTACTGCACTGTTTCCATTGTCTGTGTCAGTTAATAAAAAGCTTAACATATTCATCAACTGGTCCAACACTTTACTGTTTGCCTTGATTATTTCTTTAATTTCATGTAGCTTCATATGGATTAATTTAAGCTCTATATCATTGTTATTTCCCTAGGTTTACATCTTTCAGAAGTGACTTATGTAGTGAATTGGCTCTGCTCCATAGGTGTGTTATATCTGATGGTTGATTGGAGGATGGATCTAAACTCCTCTGCACAAAATAAAGTGAATAAAACGCTCAAAGTCCTGTAAATACGCTTTTCCTGCGATGGGCATATTTTCATTCTGTTGACCCAAGTCCTCTGTTTGTAGTATACATGATTCCTCCTTGCTTCTTCTCGTCTGTTGTTTGCCTAATTCCTCTATTATGCCACTCTGCATTGAATTCCTTTGTTCCCAATTTTCTTTTGATTTTGTTGCATGCTCTTGTGTCTCATAGGTTGATAATCTCCTTGTTTTCTATAATCTTAGTATTCACAGAGTTTACCTGAGTATGACTATCTTCTATCTCCACCGGTATGGAATTTTCAAGTTCTCTTATTTCTACTAGTAATGGGTGCTCTGTAGATAGTGACAGTGATATGTCCCTTTTTTGGGTGATGGGGTATTTTTAGTTGCAATGGAGCCTTTAATTCTGACAATGTCCTTTGGACCTATTATATCCAATTGTGTGCCATGGGTAATGAAATAGCAAGATTTTTTTGTTGTTTTTTTGTTGTTTACCTTTTGTGTAATGACTTGTTTTCTGTTTTATTTTATCCTTATTTGAGTTAAGGCTTATCTTTTTCCCTCTTGGATTCATCACTTCTTATAGGAAACTTGGTTATAGTTTGCAAAGAAAAGGGGATTTTTATTAACTTATACACACCATCACTCACTTATAACAACTGCAAGCTTTGTTTAAATAGATGTAATCCACAGTAAAAACTAGTTTCCAAAAACAAATAAATCAATTGTCCACTAAACATTTAGATGGAGAGTGCTGGCCCAGCCTAAATCATGGCCAGCAAACAGTAAATATGTCCAATAATAATCTACAGATGGTCAGTAGCATTACAAGGTGAATGGAAAATGTAAATAAAACCTCCTAAACTACAGTATATAAGTAATTATGCATGTATAAGCTTAAATATCCAATGCTGAATGTAAAATACCTGATGAGTTAAAATGTTCTGTTTCAGTTTGTATCGTTATGACTTAGATTTCATTAAACTTCTGATTTTCTTTTCCTTGGTATATCAAATTACCAGGGTTTGCTAATAAATAACAATTGAGCTACCAAGAGTCAGTCACCATCCATAATAGATGGACTCAAGTGCAAAGCTTTTTGAGTCTTACAGTACTTCCAATCACTTCCAGTCTCTTTCACCACGAGTCCTTTAACCACAAGTGATAGATTTCCAAATTGCTCCTATAGTTCCTGATAATACAGACAGTTTTAGTGCAGTTTTTACTTTTTAGCTTTGTTGGTGGCAGTTCCACAATGTGTTGCCTATTTGCAAGTTCATCACAAGATGCTTTTCCTCGGCCCTGGTCATCAAAAGGGAGTGTTAGATTCACCTGGGTTATGTGAGTGAATTTCTGTGCTGCTGATTCCACTAAAAAACAGAGAAGGCAGATGAAAAATCCTTCACCCATGTATATTAGATACAGGTTAAATACTTTTAATTAAGGTCCATTAATGAGAATTATATCTTACTAAATGAAAATCTTCCCATCATTACTTAACCTGCTGGTAAACAGTATTGTGACTTAAGACCCCCCTTTTCACTAATTGCGACAATTACAATTGCACAGTTGCACAGTTATAATGGTTAGCGCTGTTTTAAACCTCAGATGCATCAAATAGTGCAGATATATAAACTAAACATAAGCACGGTTACTTACTCCATGCACTCCACTACTGTTGCACATGATCTAAGATTTTAATTCAACTGCTGCCTCGACTAGTTACCGACTGTGCTGAGTTATAGGGCAACAGTATTTCCACCTTACTAGCTCCTGGAACCTGGCATGCAACTACTGAAGTGTTGAGGGGAAGGTCACGATCAAGTGACAATTGGCAAATTAAAAACGTTTAGACAAAAGTTCCATCAAACTGAAGGGTTTGCTACTCTGCTATAAATTGGATTTTGCCAGTTTGCTTGGCATCCTTTGTTTTGAAGAACGCCAGCACATGTGTATATTAAGAGGCGTCCTATCATGCAATCACTGCCCCACCAAATTTAAATTCAAAACAGAGTGCAATTAAAGAGGCAATAAAAATAAACACAACGATAGCAACTATTGTACAAATTAGGTGGAAAACAGAACAAGTGTATAGTGTAAACAGTGTAATCAATATAATCAGAGTAGAAAGTGCTATTGAGAACTATTTTGTATTTATCCTACTTCAGAGACAGTTGAAAAATAAAAGATGAATTGACAAACTCTTTTTAAATATTAAAAGAATAGGCCAACTCAATACGGGAGGAAAGAGAAGCATAAAAACAACCAAAACTCCCCTTTAGCGTTCAACTCCGCTTAAGGTCTGGCAGAATTAGTATTCCACTTTATCCAACCTGCAGGAGTAAACTAACACTGGTGCTTCATTTCTGGCATATAGACCCCACATACCCAATGCCTCAGCTGCTACTGATGCAGTCTTCTGCACCTCCCATAATTCCGTGCAACTGCACCTCGCCTATGGGGTCTGCTACCACCAGGAATCCTTGTCTCAATACCTGCAGTGGGAAGGCAACCACAGGAGCAGAACACCAGAAAAAAAATGTATAGAAAGAACAAATCAGGCAATGGTGGTATACCTGGTATACCTATTGTTAAACAAAAATGATCATTTCTATATGCCTGCTTCAGCCACTTCTCCCCAACAGCTCAGTTTGCAGTTCTTACTCCTCACTCCTTCAAACAGCAGCACCAAAAAGCACAGCACACTACTTAGGCAATAAGGCATGACCAAGGGTTATGTTAATGGTCTGTTAATCACCTTCTAGGGGTGTACTGTGGCATGAGGTGTAGCCGAGTGCCACATGCCCCTAGAGGGTGATTAACTGACCGTTAACATAATCCCTGGGAGGGCCTTATTGCTATTATAATAAAAAATGTTTTTAAACAGTGTTAAACCTTGTTCAGCATATGGCTAAGCTCTATATGTACTGTATGTTAATAAAAGATTAACATAAGGCTGTTAGAATGTTTGCAGCCAATCAGAAATCTTCATTTCTCAGACCCTTTTTATAATCATCATTATCAATACCTTTCCCCCCAGCATCCTTGTGCCCATGTCCAAACCCCATTCTCACAGTGGCCAATCCTTTTCCTTAGTAAATAAAGAACAAAAGGAATTGTTTAATATCTCTGCATTCCCCCTGTACTGGTCCACCCCCCTCACTGCAATTAAGTCACTGTATACCCCCTTTGACCTTCCACTTCTCCCCGATGTACCAAAAGAACACCTTATCCATGTTCTTCACTCACATTGCCTACTAGAGTTCAGTCTTCATGTTCCTGGTTGTCACCCTCACTTTCCTGGTGGTTTCTGTTGCTGCATTCAGATACTACACCCTGTCTTTCTTGCTTTGGTTGCCCTAATACTTGAAAAATGTCATCATTTTGGTTCTTACCACTGCCCTTATAGCAACTGTGAACCACATGGGCCCCTTAACCCTTTTACCCTTGGTTGCCTTTGGAATTGATATATCTGCTGCTTCTGTCATTGACTTTTTAAATGCTACTCACTGTTCTTCTGTGCCCCCACCTTCACTATGTTTGTACTTTGTAAGCTAGGATGAAATTAGGCAGAAGTCCATCTAATCCATCCCCCTCACCACGTGGGGCTGATTTCAGTAGCCCAGAAAATTATCAAGTGCTTTCTTTTTTTTTTTTGCAATTCACTTTACTTTTTCTCCCCCTCGAGCCGCCTGCCGCCTTCACATCTGCTCTGGTTCGCTGCTCGCCGGCTTCTGTCCCCAACTTCGGCAGCCCCGATGCCCGTGGCTTACCCCCACGGTGGGGCCAGCGACACTGAGGGAATGCCCGGGCACTGTAGAATAGGTCAGAGTCGGCCTGAGGACAGATCGGAAGCTTATGGCGGGCTTCATACATGGCGGCAGGCGCTCGGTGTTTTCGGTTTTCTGGAGGTGGGGCCATGCTCCCCGATGCCATCGTCACCACCACCCGCCTCCAGGAACCACGTAAGTGTCGGATGTGGGCACACCCGGCCTCCGCCAGGAGTCTGATGCACGATCACTACCCGCACCTTCCCCGGAGTAGGAGGCTGCCCTTTGGGCTCACTGATTCTACTCCCCTGCCGGCCTCCGACGACCCGTGGTCCTCGCCTCAACCCGCCACCGCGCCACAAGCGGAAATCCCACCGCTGCGCCAGCGGGCCTATCAAGTGCTTTCTTGAAGTTGTTAAAATCTGTAATGGTCACAATATTTTTGGGGAGTTTATTTCATACTGCCGCAGATCTCATGGTGAAGAAGTTGTCACGTTTGTTAGTGTCTGTCATTGGAAGTCTGAATATGTTACGGAATCTTAAGTTTAGTCAACTATTATTAGGTTTAATGCCACAAACGTTCATCATTGTTTTTTCATTTATAATATTGTGGAAAAGTAAACAATCCCCCTTAGTCTTCTAACTTCCAGTGGCATTAAATGAAGGTGTTGCAGTCCAGTAGAATAGGGTAAGTTTGACAAACTGGGAATCAACCTAGTGGCCCATCTCTGTACTCTCACAATAAGACCAAAAGAGGGCAGCATAATTAAGATGAGGACGCACATATTTATAGTAGAGATTTAGGATGTTCTGTTTGTCACAAGATATAAATTATTTTTTATAATATTTATAATTTTATTAGCTTTTTGAATAGTTGACCTAATATGCAGTCTGTTTTAAGGTGACATCAATTATTATGCCAAGATCTTCTTCAGATTCAACTACTTTTATAGGCACATTATCAATAGGATATGAATGTGATGAATTAGTTTTGCCTAGGTGCAAAGCTACACATTTGTCTGTGTTTAGCTCCATTTTATTTTCATTACACCATGTAGAAATTTTATTCAGATTATTCTGAAGTGATAGTTGTTTAGAAGGATGATCAACCACATCAGCAAGTTTGATATCATCTGCAAATTTTATGATATTAGATGTTATACCATAATGAAGATAAAAAATTAAACAATTAAATAGAAAAGGGCCTAAAACCAACCCCTGTGGAACCCCACTTGTAACTTTAACTATAGGTGATAATTTGCAATAAAGTTGAACCTACTGAGTTCTACCATTCAGCCATAAATTGACCCATGCTATAACATAAGAGCTGTATGACATATCTGTCAGTTTATTTATTAGTAGTTTGTGAGATACTTTATCAAAGGTTTTTTAAAAGTCAATCATTATAATATTTCATGGTTTACCAGCATCCAGATTTTTTTGTAATAGTTTCATAGAAAACAATAAGATTTGTTAAACACTATCACCCTTTTTAAATCCATGCTGTTTATGGTGTATAAGCCCCAACTGTGCAGTTTCATCCTCAAATTTCAGTTTGATAAGGGTCTCTAAGGTCTTAAGGGGAATATATGTGAGACTTATCGGTCAGTAATTTTCTGGCAGTGATGTATTTCCTTTTTTAAATATTAGGCATACAATTGCTGTATTCCATTCAGATGGAATTTCACTGTTTAATATACATTTATTAAATAATATGGATAATGGTTCACTAACACTGGATGCTAATTTTTGTAGGTATTTACAACTAATACCATCTGTACCAGGGGAAGCATGTAGTTTAAGCTTATTGATGACCTCTAATAGTTCATTGCTAGTAAAGGTTTTAATATTACCTGGATTAATATTATCATTGGTATTTATGGTTTCCTTACTATTGAGTACTGTACAGAAATAATTATTCAGAACCATTGCCATTTCAAAAGGGTCATTTATTATATTACCATTAACAGTTAAAGAAGAGACTGAATTTTTGCCTTTACTTGCTGTAGATGGTTAACATGTGAAAAGAAGGCTTTATTGTTACCTTTTTCCATGGAAATTCTGAATTCTAAATTCCGTTTTTCCTTCTTGATTAATGCTTTGTAATTTTAATCTCCTTCTTATAGACCGAATACATTTTCTGTGTCTTATGTTTGTTTATATCTAATAAATGCTTTTTCTTTTCTTTTTATTTGTGCTTTGAGTTTTTTAGTCATCCAGGGAGTAATGTTGCCTTTCTTAGAGTAGCATTTTGTTGGGAACAAACCAGTCCTCAGTTTTTATGATAATGTTTTTAATGGTGGATCAGCATTCCTCAGTGGTAAGGTTCCCTAGAATGTTATCCCAATCAATTGAATTGAATTTAATATGTTTTAAATCACTATGTAATTTTCTTTATTATGATTGTTTGTAGTTATACGTGTTCTATTTATTATTCTAGTATTGGTTAGGGTTCAGAGATTGGTATTGTGATCACTATTGCCCAGAGGAGGTTTTAAAGTTATATCAGATATAGTATTCTTAAGGTTAATTAGGACTAGGTCCAGGATATTGTCTACTCTGGTAGGTTTCTAAACCAGTTGCTCTAGTCCTGCTGAGATCATAGAATCTAGTAAATCTTGTTCATTTAAAGTGGTATGGTTAATCCAATTTATGACTGGAAAATTGAAATCTCCAAGGACTATGACATTGTTCATTTCAGCAGCTTCCCTTATTATTTTTATAAGTGAGTTATTATAAGTTATTGAACTAGAAGGTGGTCTTTAGCAAGAGCCTATTAAAATCATCAGGGTCAGGGACATTTTAAATTTATCCCAACTTGTTTCTATTCATTCTTCAGAGTTAGAATTTGGGGAAATTTCAAAACTTTAGTATTTTTTATTAACATATGTACATACGCATCCACCTTTTTTATTACTTCTGTTTCGGTAATATAGATTAAAATTGTCAATTTCTCTACACCACAGGGAAGATTAATGATTTTATCCAACATATCCTTCTTTGTGTTGAAGTCCACTTTTTTGAAGTCCCATACCATTATTCCTTTTGCCCCTTGCCTGTCTTGAACTGAGCTTCCAGTGCTACTTGGTTGTTGAAACTGAGTGGTTCCAGGACTGCTATGCTCTGAATCTCCTAACTGTTGGTGAGCACCAGATCCTTGGGACTTGAACTAATTGTTCTAGGAGTGCCTCCTGGTAGGCATCCACCAGAATATGATTCACAGTACTAATCACCATTGGAATGTTCCAGTTTACTCCGAGCAGGTTACAATCCCCATCTACCACCACTTGCCCTAGACTGGCTACCCTCCTTCTTGAGTATGTCCATAGTTCCCTATCTGTCCCTTGATCCTGACCCAGTGGTCTGTTAACCACTCCAATCCAGATTTTTCGCCTTCCCTGTTACTGCTAGTTCCCACAGGGTTTCAAATTCACCTGACCCAACTAGACTGTCTGTTTCTATTGCTCCACTCTCCTCCTCAATATACAACACTATTACTCCTCCCCCTCTTACTCTTGATGAATATTGAGTAGCCTGGTATGGTTATTTCCCAGTCTTAGTGGCACCCTCCCCACCCTCCAATCAGTGTCCTCATAATACCATTATATTTCCCTTGGTTCAAGGTTGCCTACATCTCTATTACTGCCACTGGCCCTACTTCCTTTACCAGCACCTGAAGTTCCAGGATTTTGTTGCCCAGATCAACAATGATGGCACATACCATTTTCCAAGATTTCCCCCAACTCTCCTTTTAATATCCTCCTTGAGTTTAGTATGGGATTGCCAGCAACCTCACCTTCATTGTATAATGTTGTGTGTGCCTTACCACTCTGGCTCCCCCCACCTTACTCCCAGAACCCTCCTGCCATCCTTGTTAAGGTGCAAGTATTACAGCACTCAACGGAAACTCTTGTTTCATAAAAAGAGGCAATTTTGCAAGGCAACACAAAACAGTACTACAACTGCTTTCTTCTGTACAAAGTTATAGTCCAGATCATCTTATCGTTTTACATTTTACATTGATCCTAAAGTAATGTTGGCACTCTATCTTCACATAATAACTCTTGGCAATTAAGTTGAAATATATACAACACCTTTTCTATATCATAGAGTACTTTGGACTTTGTTAGTAATATTAATTATTATTTGACTGGGGCCCTAGTACTGCTGATAAGAAGAACTCACTTTTTCATGCATCATTGCTGAATTAAAAGTGTGCCATACGGCAGAAGCAAATTACATAAATACAGCAGATGTCATTTTGAGTAAAATGGAAGCTTGCGGTGACTGAAACATGAACACTTCTGTTTCATTTGGAATAAAATTTACTGGTTAACATATACATGTCCTTATTTCTTTTGAAACAGATATTTTGGAAATAATAATATGAAATGTAAGTGGATAGTTTATTAAGGTCATATATAGAAATTGTTTCCTTGCTAAAGACAAGAGCATCATCCATTTTTTCTCAAAAGATCCTCATGTGGTATTCCTGGAAGAAAACTATTTTTACTTGAGAAAAAGGCAGAATATAAGAATACTGGATTGCCAATCAAAAACATTTACTCCAACAATTAACAAAGATCCCTGTAAAATGCAGAGGCAGTGTAATATAGTGATTACTGCACTAGCTTAGATATCAGGAAATCACAAATTCAGACCCTGCTAGTTCCAAAATACTTACTGTGTGACCATGGGCAGCACACTTAACTGCTCAGTGCTCAGTGCTCAGTGCCCAAAACAAGACGATGTAAGAAACCACTATGGTTCTCAAAGGAAGTGGCAGTGAAGGTTCAAGAGAAAAAGAAAGCATTCAGGAAGTACAAGGAATCACAGAAGGAGCAGGACAGAGAACTGTATCAGTTAAAGCAAAAGGAGGCTGGGAAGGCAGTCAGAACAGCAAAGGCCCAAACCGAGGAAAAGATAGCCAACTCAGTTAAGAAGGGGATAAAACCTTTTATAGGTACATCAGGGAGTGAAGGAAGACCAAGGGAGGGATAGTGAGGCTTAATAAAGGGAGGGAGGGTGGGCAGAGGAGACTATGAAAAGGCAGAGATACTAAACAAATATTTTGCTCAGTATTTACAAAGGAAGAGGGGAGGTACATAAAACAAACAGTAGTAACACGCTGAATACAGAAGTTGATACCGCCCATTTACAGAAGAAAGGGTTCTGAAAGAACTCTTAAAACTGAAGGTGGCAAAGCAATGGGGCCTGATGGGATTCATCCCAGAATTCTAAAAGAACTAAGGGTAGAACTAGTGACACCACTGACTACCCTTTTAACAAATCATGGGAGGATGGGGTGGTACCCAAGGACTGGAGGAGGGCAGATGTGATTTCCCTTCACAAAAGTGGGAGCAAGGCAGAAGCAGGAAACTATAGAGCTGTTAGTTTAACCTCAGTGATAGGGAAAATGATGGAATCACTTCTAAAGGAAAGAATTGTCGAGTATCTAGAGGCCAGAGGAGCACAGGACCCTAGGCAGCATGGATTCACAGTGGGAAGGTCATGCCAGATGAATCTAATAGATTTCTTTGACTGGGTGACCAAAGTAGTAGATCAGGGAGGGGCTGTGGACATGGCCTACCTAGACTTTAGCAAGGCATTTGACACAGTCCCACACAAAAGATTAATATACAAGTTAGCCAGCCTGGGAGTGGGTCCCAAGATGACAGCCTGGGTAAAGAATTGGCTGGAGAATAGGGCACAGAGAGTAATAGTAAATGGAGTCCACTCAGAAGAAAGGAGGGTTACTAGTGGGGTACCGAGGTTCAGTATTAGGACCAGTCCTCTTCAATGTCTTTATAAGCGACATTGCAGAAGGACTGGAAGGAAAAGTATGTCTCTTTGCAGATGACACTAAGATCTGCAACAGAGTTGATGCACAGGGTGGGTGGAAAGGGTGAGAAGGGACTTGGCAAGGTTAGAGGAATGGTCAAATGTATGGCAGCTTAGATTCAATGCTAAGAAGTGCAAGGTAATGCACCTGGGAAACAAAAACCCAGGGGAAGAGTACACAGTCATATCAGATGACCTAAAGATGGGCAAGCAATGTGAGAGGGCAGCAAGGAGGGCTGGGGGGATACTGGGATGCATAGGGAGAGGCATCACCAGTAGAAAACAGGAAGTTATTATCCCTCTGTACAGACAGCTGGTGAGACCCCATCTGGAGTACTGTGTGCAGTTCTGGAGACCCAATCTCTGCAAAGACATAGACAGGATGGAAGCTGTCCAGAGGAGGGCATTCAAAGTGGTGCAGGGTCTGCACCGGAAGACATATGAAGAGAGACTTAAGGAGCTTAATATGTATAGCCTCGAGGAAAGGAGGGAGAGGGGACATGATAGAAACTTTCCAAGTACCTCAAGGGAATCAACAAAGTCCAAGAGGGTAGCATCTTTCAAAAAAGAGGTGTGCAAGAACAAGAGGACACAATTTGAAGATAGGGGGCAGCTCAGAGGTGAATTAAGAAGTATTTTTTCACAGAGGTTGTGGATGCATGGAGCGGCCTTCGGAGGAGGTTGTGGAGTCAAAATCAGTGGTGGAATTCAAGCATGCATGGGATAGTCATAAGGCAGTTCTGGGGGGGTAGGAAGAAGTAGGCTGCTGGTTAACTAGGATCTGCAGCTTATCCAGTAGGTAGGGAAATGGGCAGACTGGGTGGGCCAAGCGGTCCTTATCTGCCGTCAAATTCTATGTTTCTATGTTTCTAGTCCACCCATCTGTGGAAGTGAGTAGAGGCAGGACAACAACAAACAAGATGCTGGATCTCAGTGGAGTTTTCCTGAATAAATTAATGTTAAATACGGTAAACTAAGAAAGGAAATACTTTGCCCTTTTTTGGGACCTCCTTCCATATCCTCTGAGAAAAGAAAGCAGAAGTCCCATATGTCTTTCTCTGAGCTTCTATTTCATTAGATTTTCACAGATTATAATAACTATGCAGAGCTGATAAAGAGCTAAAGAAAGCAAAATGTTATAATAAACTCATTGTCTTTGTAGCTGCTATATTCTCTCCAATTTCCCTGGACAAACATGCCATCTTGGAAGAAAATGGCCATGGCCATATGTTTGTTACACACTAACAGTTATATACATACTGTACTGTATGAGTGATGTACACAGCTTGGGATTTCCAGTAAGTCTGCGGTACCTGAAACCTCCACAGATGCCTTTCCCTAGGAATGTCCTCACTGTGTGGACTGAGGGAACTATGTACAGTACCTCCTGGAGGCAACCAGTTTCTGGGAGCAGAAGAGTCATTTGGCCATGTCTTAAGTGCCCCCATCAAGTGGTTCTGCATCAGGAAGTCTAACCCAATAAGAATGGCTTATGACATGCCTGAACCAGGCAACCAGTCATCGTGCCCCCCCCCACCTTGTGTGGACCAGGGAATGACCAGTCTGGATGGAAGCATATCCCTCCCTCCCTCCCTATAGCCCTTGTATGGTACTTTGCCCTTGTTAAACTCCCAAGCCACACTCACTTATGATGAATATGACAAACAAAGCCTACTCTGAAGGCCCTTTGAAGATGGCAAAAAAAAAAAAAAACAACAACAACAGGAAAACCCTTAGGGGAACCTGGAAAAATTCCTCAGACCCATAGTGAGATTCCTCCAAGAGGAAAATGTCCCCTACACTATATTGGACTGACTTTGTGAAAACCCTGCTTTTACAACAGTGGGCCATGTGTATTTTGATCACCCGAGTCAACCAGCTTTACTGAATAGCAGGCTCAATTGACAGTACAGCCAGAAAAACTTTGCCAGTTAAGAGCTAGCAATACAAATGATACTAAAGTGGCTCCTCATAAGTGTCCAAATGCCAGCCACCCACCGATGACTGCTGAACCCTGTTAATGAAACTAAAGCTCTACTTCTCTCTGGAAAACTGATGAACAGGGGCTGCTAATCTGAGTATACAGCTGATAATCAACTAACTCTGTATTCAGCCATGTGTGCCTGTTTTGAAAATGTCACTACCCCACCTGGCTAAAAAATAAAACCACCCTGCATACATAATTGGCATTTCAAGACTGCTCTCAGGCACCATCTCCTCACTTCCCACATCTGTATGTGCCCCTAACTGCTGTTCACCTCTCATCATCCCTAGGTCATTTTCTTGTTACTGGCAGTGGCCCACCATGTGACAAGGAACATCTGTCCTGCCTACTGCCCTCCATGGTTCCCCTCTTATCCTTGGACTGTATATAATCCCTTTGTTAGTTGTTTGATTTTAGACTGCCGTAACTACTTATAACTATGTTGATTACTGTATATGCATTCCATAACTACCTGCCTGTGTATGACATTTTAAGTTTACTGTATGTTCTAGCCCTTAACAATATCTTGTTATCCTGTAACCAACTCTGATGTGGAGCCTTTTTAAATGAGTCTGTGACTCAAAGGATTGTAATTCTGATGCCATTAATAAATAAAATAAAATAAATAAGTATACCTAGACAAAGACACTTAATTTAGTTTAACAGTGACCCAGAATGACTGGAATCTTGGCCAGAGGACAACAAATGTGGAGCCTTCTTGTGCAGGTTCTTTTGGATCACACATTCTCCCCCACCAAGTCAGATGCCTGCACCCCTAGGGTGGTCCCTCCTGGCTCCTCTTAGGACAATGGCTAATAGAAACATTGAAACATAGACTTTGATAGCAGATAAGGACTGCTTGGCCTACCTATTCTGCCCATTTCCCTAACTACAGGATAAGCTGCAGATCCTAGTTAACCAACAGCCTATTTCTTCCTACCCCCCCACAATAATTGCCTTATGTCTGTCCCATGCATTCTTGAATTCTCCCACCATTTTAGACCCTGCAACCTCCTCAGGAAGGCTGTTCCATGCATCCACCACCCTATCTGTGAAAAAGTACTTCCTCACATTGCCCCTGAGCTGTCCCCATCTTCAAATTGTGTCCCCTTGTTCTTGCACATCTCTTTTTCTGAAAGATGCTACCCTCTTGGACTTTGTTGATTCCACAGAGGTACTTAAATGTTTCTATCATGTCTCTCCTCTCCCTCCTTTCCTCAAGGGTATACATAATAAGCTCCTTTAGTCTCTCCTCGTATTGCTTCTCTTGCAGACCCCGCACCATTTTAGTTGCCCCCGTCTGGACTGCCTCCATTCTGTCTATGTCCTTGTGGAGATGGGGTCTCCAGAACTGGATGTAGCACTCCAGATGTGGTCTTGCCAACTGTCTGTACAGATGGGCTAACTGTCTCTTTATCTCCCATGGGTGGAGCCCTGCCTACTATACAGGTAGGTAGGAGGAGGGGCCACTGACCAATCTTCATCTTCTCCATTTCTTAGACAGACTGCTTATTATCATAAAATACTTGTAATAAACAAGGAAAGAGAAAACATATATGGCATTCAAACAGGGGTATTATCTCTGCCATAAATAAGAATACAATAATATAGAATCATTCCTAGTTAGTCTGCCCAGGCAGTCTGTAGTAACTAAAATGTTACTTGAGTGAATAGGATTAATATAGAAATCATGTTTGTCACAAACGCGCTCCGCAGGTCAGGCTCTCTGCTCCCACAGTGCCAACCTCAGAGCGCAATAGTGTAAACAGGTAACAGACAGAGTAACCATCCTGTCTGCTTTTGGGTCCAAATCACCTTTAGTCTCAAGTTCTGGGGGATTCAAACTGTGAACCTTATGGTAGCATACCCAATGAACAGGCTCAGATACGTACCCTCTTCAGGGATTGCGGTACAATCTTTCACCAGGGGCACCCAGCCAGGCTTCCAAAATAAACCCTTTTTACTCTATAAGAGATCTTAGGTTTATTCTTACCTTTTACCAAGTTTAGTAACACCATCAAGCTGTTGAACAGTTTTGTCAGACTTAACCACCTATACATCACATGCAAAAAGAACTGACTGACAGCCAGGCAGTCTTTCAAAAAAAAAGTTGTTTACCAAAAGATGATAAAAATATGAAAAATGTAAACACAGAACAATATATCAAAGAGCTCACAATCACATAAAAGAACAAGGGAAAATTACAAAGCAAAACTCCTACCACAATACATTTAGATCTTTGCTATCTAAGGTATTACCTCTCGAAGTGCATTTTAAAGTCAAATCAGAGAGCTGTGTCTCTCTAGAGTCCCAAGATGATTTAACTTACATTTCAGACACAAGTATCAGTTTAAATGTTGTGTCTCCATGCCCCTTCTGTGAGTCATCTAGCTCTTCCTTTTAGAATATAAAATTAGAAAAAATGATTTCCTACCCGGAGGTATGTTAATAATGTGACATCAGCAAAAACCCATTTCTCAAATTATGAGTATTTGATCAACCAGTTCCTTTGAGGTTTACAACCCTGCAGTCCATCATCTAGGTGTGAGATACCCAACAGGAATCAGCAGAATGATGTCTGGGTCCTGGTGTAATAAAATGTATATTTAGTTCCCAGCGTCAAAAGCATGAGGTCATAAAAAGGCCATAAAATGCAATTTCTCAAGGAAGTTAATTACATTACAGAGATCTCCTGGTCAGTGTAATACATCCTGTAATTTCAGCTGCTGACACCTTGTAATTTAAAAGGGTCAAATCTCACAGACTGACATTTCATACACTGACCATTCATTTATACTACCAATATCATACAATTATCATCACTAGCTGGACAAGTGTCACAATGTTCACCGCAAAAAATTGTAGAACCATATAAAATGATGGCAGAAGAATAACATCAGTCCATCCAGTTTGCTCTGTTGATTAGTTGGGTGGCCACTGCCCTACTACTTTCCTGTGAAACTATTAAGACTTTCAGTCAGTCTCAGCAGTGTATGAAACAATTAATGGCTCTTATCTTTTTTTTTTTGTAATGTAAAGTTTATTAAACTTTTAATTTATAACAAAAATAACGGAATGAATAACATGTAATATTTCAAAATAAGAAAGATAGCATAGCAACCTGGCCAGGGCATGCCCAATGGAGGTACAACACCACGTTAAATCTACATGCTCAACAATTGTATAAAGTAAGGAGTCAACAAGGCATGAATGCTGAAGCTAGAAAGAGAGAAAGAGTTAGGTGGGTACATCCATCTGTCCACCATTGGTAGGAGAATGGAATAAAGGAAAGTGAGAGAAAAGTATAGAAATGAATAGTGGATTGTTGTAATGCCCCATGGTATGTGGGGAGCAAAGGGGGGAGGTAAAACTATGACTTATGGGGTGAGCTGATATATGTGGATATATAACAACCCTGGGAAATGCAACTATATGAAGAAACATGATATGGGCTGCAGATGACTAGGAAAACAGAATTCCTCCCCAATAGTGCAGAATGTACATGTTTGAAACTAACCTATTTCCTTAACTCCTGAATCCACTCAGCTATGACGGCGGTGGCGGGGGGGGGGTTAGGATTTTTCCAATGCCTAAGCAGCACTCACTTGGCCATGATAAATGCCCCAAGCAGCCACTTCCTAGAGGTGGATGGGACTGGCAGAATGTGCTAGGTTCCATGATTCCCGAAAGTGCTAGGTGAGGGGAGAAAATGATGGAGGATTTCAAGAGGCTTGAGCAGATGCATTGGACCACATTCCAAAAAGGTTCAAGCACTGGGAAGACACATAGAATATGCATGAGGGCACTTGGTGTAGTCTGGCATCTCCATCAATTGCAGTGGAGGTTAGGCCACATTCACATTGTTTCTGTGGAGTTCTATGCCACTTATGAAGGACTTTATATTGTGTTAAATGACTGCTAGTGTCCCTAGTCACACACTTCAGATTCCACCGGCTGCACTGCCAGTCTTGAGGGAAAATAAGTTGTCCTAGTTCTTTGCTCCATTTCCTTCTGAGGGACTCGGCAGGCTCTTCATGCAAAAGCCTTAGCTGTTGGTATATATATATTTAGCTGATAATGTTGTCCCAGAGGGTGGTTGTAGAAGAGCATCTAACAAACTGGGGTTCACTGCTTGGAGTTCTGAGCCTAATAATTCCCACAAGGCATGTTGAAGTTGCAAATATTGCCAATGTTGATGTTTGCTCAAATGATACTGAGCTCGTAGGTGTGTGAAAGTCTGCAGGTAGCACATCTGGACATCCAAAATGTTAGCTAGGTTATGTATTCCTTTCTTAGAAGTCTTTCCAGTGGACTGGAGTATCTCCAATGTGGAGATGTGGGTTTTTCTGGAGCTGAAGGGAAGGGGAGCATTGCAATTACCAGTTAGTGAGCTTGGCATTGCATTGCCAGACTGTTATGGTGTGGGTGAACATAAGGTGGGAGCTGAGGGAAGAGGCAGTTTCCCCATTAATATTGTCATGAGTTGCTGTGGTTTATGCAGATGTGACTCGTATGCAACCTGTTTGGGTTTGTGACTCTCGGGAGTCTGAGAAAAGGCTCGAGCAAGGTAGAAAGTGGCCTGCAATGCATGTTTCATTTGAACGTCCAGCAGGTTTAGACCACCATTATTCAAAGACTGGATTCACTTCTTTCTACCAATGCATGCTGGCCCACTGCCTCAGAAGAATTTTAGCATTTTAGAGGGTATGAACTTGAACATATGAGGGTTGATCTTAAGAGGAAGGTTATCTAGAAAATACTGAATTTTTGAAGAAGCCATCAGTTTAAAAGCATGGGCATGGTTCCAGTGTGTAAGGTGAAGACAACTCCATCTGGGCATATCTTGTTCTATAGCTGAGAGTAATGGGAGAACGTTAACATATACCATTGTGTGGAGCTTCCAGGAGCAATCAATGCTAAAATACTTGATCCTCCCAATGCCTGGCTGCAGATCCAAAGGAAAACCTGGCATTAGAATGATATATGCCCCAGAAGGCATAATCAAGGATTTGGATATGTTCACTTTGTAGCCAGTTAATTGACAGAAGTAGGTTAGGAGATCCAGAAGGGCTGGAAAACACTACGAAGGCTGCAATGATGTCAGCTTCCCCCATTTGTATACCATGTATGTGGTCATGTTGACATGTGGCCTGTAAGAGGGGCTCAAGCGCAAGTATTAAAAGTAATGTGGAGAGGGGTCACCTCTGGCACATCCCTCTGCCTAAAGGGAAGGGGGATATAATTTGTTGGTTAGTCATTACAAAAGATGAAGCCTGAGTTTTGACTAAGTGAATGAAGTTTTCCCCAATGAAGCCCACCAGGATGAAGCGTAGCATCACAGGTTTCCTGCATGACAAAAGGGATTAACTTCCATTGAAACTGTATTGTTTGCTGCAGCAACTCTACTGCAGAATTCTGCAGAGCTGGGCTTCATCCTGGTGGGCTTTACTATACTTCATGAACATGGAACAAGTAGTGCCACTCTACCCAATCAAAAGCTTTCTCCGCATCAATGGATTCTAGCACCAGTAGGAAATTAAGACAGGAAGCTTGCAAAATGAGGTTTTATCCACTCCCTTGCATCCAGCTATGAAGCTAACTTGGTCTCCACTGACCAGTGTAGTGATTGGTGCAAACAGACACATAGCTATCACCTCGGCATGGACCTTGCAATCTGCTTGTATAAGTGAAATGGGGTGGTAACTGCTGCATTGATTGGGGTCTTTAAAAGGTAAAAAGGAGATGACCATGGTTCACATAGATGGTGGGAGTTCCCCAAGAGATGTTGCCTCAGTCAGGGCCTGCATAAGGGGCTGCATTAAGATGTCCTTAAAGGCATAGTGGAATTCAGCAAGCAGGTCATCTGCATCAGGAGCCTTGCCAGATGGCATGGAGTGCAGAGCCTGCTCAAGTTCAGACTGAGTGACTAGCTTGTCAAGAGCTTCTCTCATTGTGGGGCATGAAGCTAGGAATGTTCAATGAGGCAGTGAAATCTGATACACTGGCTTTGGTAGCGGTAACTTGTTTTTTTGTAAAGGGATGAATAAAATTCTAGGAAGTTGGCATTAATTTCTTGTGGTTTATGCTGCAAGTACCAACTCCTTTTCCTGACTGCCAGGATGGAAGAACACTGCCAATGTTTCTTGAGTTGGTATGGTAGGAGTCAGTCAGGTTTATCTCTGGCTTCCCAGAAAGCTTGCTTAAGCAGAAAAATGGTATATTCGAACTTCTGCTGCAAATACGAGTTTACCTTGTATCGGGTACCTATGATAGTGGCCAGGAGTTCTTGGGGATGCATTGAGTCCTCTTAATAGTGGCATTCAGTTCTTTAAGCTTTTGGACCTTCTCCTCTAGATCTTTGACCTTAGCATTCTTAATGTAAGAGGCATAACTAATGCACCTGCCATGAATAAAAGCTTTAAGGGTATCCCAATGGGTTGCCACAGAAGTGTCACTGGGCTTTTTGATTTCCAGAAAGCTTCTGATATCTGCTTCCAGTGAGTCACAGAAATGTGGATACTGTAGGAGAGTGGTTTTGAAGCAACACCGTCTGGGCACTTGTAGGTGTGCCCAGGGGATAGCCATGTGAAGGAAACCAATGCATGATCTGAAATTATAATTGCCCCAATGTCTTCTTGAAGTATATTGGGGACCCATTGATTGGGTACAAACCACATGTGTGTTTAGGAGAAGAAGTGGGGATAGGAAAATATAGAATAATCCCTTCCAGTGGGGTGTTGTACTCACCAGATCTCTGTGAGGCCCAGTTCTGAGACCATCTCAACTAGAGTCCTCGAAGCTGGAGTTTAGGGGCCATTGGAGGGGTGCTCCTGTTCAAGAAATCATCTAGGTCCATATTGGCATCACCACCGGGGGCCAGGGTACCATTGGTATGTACTGTAAGAGTGTGTACTAAAGCATGAAAAAGCTTGGAGTTCATGAGGTTGGGACCATAGATGTTGCTCAAGGTGATGACTTGTGAGCCCAAGGTACCTTGGACCGGGATGTACTGCCCTTCAGGGACTAGAAGGGTCAAGTTTGATACAAAGGGAGCACACTTATTTATGAGGATGGCAACCCTTCTGCTCTTTGAGGTATAGGTACTACCAAATACCTGTGTGGCCATCTGGTTTTAAGTTTATCTGTTTCAGAGGGAGTATGATTGGTCTCCTGGAGAAAAATAATGGCAGTCCCCTCCTGCAGTAAGTGGTCCAAAATTTTCTACATTTTATAGTGGTATGGAGACCCTAACATTCCAAGAAACACATTTGGTCGGGCTAAGGGCCATTGGTGCAAGACAGGAAAGAGCAGAGAGGTGTGCAGAAATATAATGTTGCACCATTGACAGTACACAAGCACCCATAATGGGTACAAGTACCCATAATGAGGGCATGCCCTGTTCCTCTATGTACAATGAGGGGAGCCAAGCAGTGAAAACTTTCAAATTCTCCAGTTAGCATTTCTTTGCCTGCAGCAACTCTAGAAGCCAGGACATAGAAAGAAACAGTGTGTGATGAGGTGTAGAATAACAACTACAATTGTAAACAACCAGATACATGGTAAAACACAAGCAACTACAATAAACAACAACAAATGATAATGAATAAGTGGATCCCTGATAGCCAAGAGCCGGAAATCCTAGACCGACATTCTATGGATATCTGGGGGCTTTGCCGACATGAGGGTAGAGACCCCTAAAGTAGCTACCCAGAATACCCAGGGCATGCACCCATAATGTGGGACAGAATGTGCAGATTAGATGCTGTAATAGTGCCATCCAGCAATCATGTAAACCTGGCAGAACAGGTAAAGGGGGGGAAGATGGGGGGGCTCACATAAGGTGGGAAACAAGGCCAGCAAATCAGCATTAAGAAGGCAACTGGCATTTCCCATAAATGGTGGGAGAAGAAGGTGAAGGCTAGGATAAGGGATAGAGGAGCATGTTATACACATTATATTTGTTTATTTAAATCTCCGATTACAAATACCTAGGAGTCTGAGACTCTTTTACATAGGTTCCACATCAACAAAACAAAACAGCGGACATAAATATTTAAACATAAAATCATCAAGAAGCAGTCACAAAGAGTTTACAGGATTCAGAGGCAAGGTTAGGTAAACACAGGTATGCAGAACCAGCTTTATACCAAGAGAAAAATTAGTTGTAGTAAACAAGACTAGCGAATACTTATCCAGATAACAAAGAATACAGGAGGTGGATGCAATAGCATGCAAGATATCAGAGACCGGGTGAGGTTAATTAAGGTATTTATAACAATGTAGCTGCCAGCAAGTTCATATACTAGGAGTCTATTGAGTTATTAGTGGGTGAAACAGGCAGAGGAGGCACCCAGAGGCGGCTTTGTCAGGAAATGTGAAGCTGGCCTGGGTAGGCTTCGTCTGGTTGGAGGGTGGGGGAGACAAAATAAACTTTGGGGGAGAGGTGGAAGGATAAGGAAAAAAAGTAGCAGCCAAGATGGGAGGCTGGAAAATGGAGAAAAAGGCCAGGACTTGCAGACAGGGTTGTGGGGATGCAGTGGAAGTGGAACAGGAGGTGGGACAAGTGGTAGCAGAAGGCTGATAGAAAGAGAACAAAAAGGGGGATGAGAGGGAGACTAAGATAAGGAAGGGAGGGGAGGGAGGGGAGGGAAGGTAGGGGTCTAGAATGGACAATCACAGTGACTGCATGTGACAAGGTGATTTCTCAGGAGGTGTTTGAAAGTGCCAAGCGTGGTAACATCAAGGTAGTCTGTGGGAAGCCCATTAAGCCACTTGGGAGCCTTGTAGGTAAAGGATCGTTGGGCTTGATTTGTTTGGCAAAAGTGAATTTGGAAGGCGAGGGTGGAGCCTTTCCTGGTGGCACAGGAGCTTGTGGCCTGGTTTAGCGGAGTCAGGGAGTTGGGGGGGGGGTGTTAGGCCCAAGCTGATTTTCTTCCCATATAGGCAGGTGTGGTACTTTATCCTGTCATTGATTTTGAGCCAGTTGGTGTTGGAATAAAGGTCATACATGTGCAGCCTACTGTCTGCTCCCAAGACTAGAATACAGGTCTTGTTTAGGTCAATGTGTACTCTTTTTAGTGCTGTGTCAGTGGCTGCGCCATAGTTGATGAGTCCATAATCCACAATGGAGAGAACGGAGCTAGTAACCACAGATCGGAGGGCCTCTTGGGGTAAACAGTGTTTATGCCTATAGAGTATTCCCAACCTACTATTAACTGTTTTGGATACTATGTTTATGTGATCCGAAAAGGACAGGGCACTATTGAGGGTTATCCTGAGGTACTTAAAGGTCTGAACATGTTTGATGAGAACATTGAGGCAGTTGAGTTTGTTGAGGATGGATAATTTAAGTGTGTTTGGAGGACTAGCAAAGAGCATGGTCTTCATTTTTTTTATAGTTCATGACCAGTTTGTGTCATATGAACCACTCCTCCACCACCGAGAAGTTGGTTTGAAGATCACGGGTTAAAGCTAGTGGGTCTGGATGACTGGCAAATAACACAGCGTCATCTGTGTATAGGAGTATGTTGCCAGGCAGGTTTGAGGCAAGGCATTAAGGAAAGGGCTAAACAATAAGGGGCCTAAAATGGACCCCTGGGGGACCCCAGAGCAGACCAGCTGACTGGAGGACAATTTGTTGCAGATTTTGATCTTTTGGGATGTACCCTCAAGGTAGCTATTAAACCAACATGCCGTACCAGCGGAGGCACCAATCTTAATGAGGGAGTCAATTAGAAGGGAGTGTTTAACTGTATCGAAGGCTTTGGTGGGGTCAATGTACACTGACCCCACTAAGTGCTTCTGAACCAGGACTTTATGAATGAAGGAGGTGAATTCAAGAAGTGCTAAGGTGGTGCTGTGGTGTTTCTTGAAACCGTGCTTTTCAGGGCATTGGATGTTGTGTTTTGAAAGGAACTTCCATAACTGGTAAGCTACATCCATTTGAGGGCCTTTGATAGGGGAGGGAGGATGGATATGGGGCTGCCTTCCATTGAGAAGGGAATTGTCCCAGGCAGAGTGATTTGTTTTGAATTTTGTTATGGGGAAAGAGGACTGCATCTAGAGTCATACAAAGCAGCATTAGGTCAAGTGAGTCACTGCTGTAATGTGATCTTCCAAGGGCTTTGAGCAGGTACTTCTTGGCAGATCTGGGAGGGGATTGTTTTAAAGTAGAAGGGAGTGGGCTGAGGAAGGGGCCACATTGGTTAGCCCAGATAGGTGGGATGGGGAATCAAAGAAATCATGGGGTAGCACTCCACTAAGGTCGGTAAAAGCTGCATTTAAAATATTGGCTATCTGCTGTGGGTCTTGGGTGACAGTACCATCCACACACAGCAAGGAGGGTGGGGATTTGTTGGCCTTACCAGTGAGCTGTTTTAGATTGTCCCAAAAAAGTAGCTGCTAAAAGTAGCTACAATGAACACTACAGGGAAACAAAAGCATGAAAATGGAGTTGTCTTAAAAGTTGAGCTCCCAGAAAGGACCAAAAGATGTCTAAAAAGGGGGAGTCACATGGCAAGAATGGAAGGAGGGCTGTGGGGGTGTGCAGGCTTGCTGTTCCAAGTCCCCCTATTATAGAGTAAGGGAAAACTCCAGAAAGGGGGGTAAAGAAGGAAAGCAGTTGAGGAGGAATAAGGGAGGAAGTGTGGAGACAGAAGTTTCAGGTCCCTTGGCAGATCACTCCAAGGAAGGAAAGCAGTCAGTGTGTGTTACTGACCTATCAGCCAGGAAGATGATCCACACCATGTACAGCTAGAATTACTGCTGAAACAGATAAGAAAAGGGAGATTAGCAGCAGAATGCAGCCATAGTACTGTTGCCAGGGATCTAGTTAACACCCAGCAGGCAGGCAGGCAGTGTACAAGGAAAGACCAGAAGGGAGATACTTGACAGATGCAGCAGGTGAGAAGTGACGTGAGGCTGCAGACCCAGCCATGACCCACTGGCAAAGGTCAGGACCCACCAATGACCTGCCTGCTAGGGGCATAGCTGTAGGTTCTTAAAGGGACAGGCACCATAAAAGCAATCTGCAGTGTTCATGAAGATCAAGAGGAGAGGAGGCCTACAACAATGAAATGGTCAGAGGGAAGCATCATATCAAGAGCAGGGCACAACAGAAGGGGGAGGCATTTTGTTTTCGTTACCTGTAAGTTGATAGCTTAGAGGAGAAAGGAAGGGAGCAAGACCTGACAGGAAGTACAGAACAGTAGATACAAGCAAGAGCCACATATTTTTTTTTTATTTATCTAAATATTTGGTAACTGGGAAAGACACACTGAGCTGAGGCTCATTTCCAGGTGTGAGACGGGGACAGTGGCAAAGGGGTAATCATATACAATATATTCATGATACCTAAACCAAAGAAAATATATACAGGAATATATAGTAAGCAACTGATAAATACAGGATATGCAAATTTTATTTTTATTTATTCTTTGGTAACTGGGTAAGGCCCACTAGGCACAAGTGCCTGTTTTCAGGGGTGACCTGGGAGCACTGAGAGGTTAAGTGACTTGCTCAGAGTCACACAGTATACAAGTGGAGGATGTGAGACTCAAACTCAGGTCTAGTCTGCTGGATGTACCAAGCTTGTTCACACCTCATTCCTCTAACCTCTAGGCTATACTGCCAGCCATATTGGTACAATAGGTAAACACTCTATTTGAATATGTAGAAACTGGTATGTGTACATGGTGGAAACATGCAGGATGAGTACAGGACTGTTAATAGCAAAACAAAGTTGGTATATACTAAGTGAGGTGAAGAGCTGAGAGAAATACATTACTTGTTGGTATGGGAGCAGGAGCAGGTGGGTGGTGGCAGGTGGCATAGTTGTTTTTTGATTTTTGATAGTGTTGTGTGAGAGTAAGTTTCTTAGGCGAGATGATTGGTTGTTCCACAAAGGAGTCCAATGGCCCAAACTAATTATATTTTGGGCCATGTCCCTTGGTCATTTTTATGGCCAGCGGGGTTTGACGGGGGATCGGGCCCATGGTTGTCAACTAGCTCTGGCTCATCTGCCTGATCTGACTAGGAAGGACATGGAGGATCTTCAGATGGTAATGTCATGGTTTTCTCATGCATATCATGGAGCAGAGTCAAGTATGGTGTTGAAACTTCAGTTCCTGCTATTTTTGGCACTGATTCCCCTGCTAAGTCTGTGCTAACTGCTGAGCAGGTAGAGTCTCTGCTTCCTTCATGGGGCACAGAAGTTACTCCAAGTTTCACGGTCTGCTTCATGTCCCTGACATGTAAGGTACTCCATTTAATTTTTGAAACTTGCCAGTTCATTTGGTCACTGCTACATCCAACTGGGCTTGAAAAGTGTGATGAAGATTCCACCTCAGACATACACTTGAATTAGAAGCTGGACCATGGGGAGTCATAGCTCTATGGAGGGCTTCGGCTTTGTCTGGCTAAGTCCTAGAGATGTAATGGATAGCTTCCTACAGAAAGTGAAAGGTGCAGGAGACTCCGTTGCAACTAATGAAGAGCTTAGCTTGGTATTGTAATTTATATTGAATTGCAAGCTCCATGGAGAAATCATTAAAGATGTAAATTCTGTGACCCTGCCATTAGAGGCATGCCATGCCTCTGGCAAGAGAGAGGATCTTTTCCATGTCTATGTATTGGAGGAATCTACAATTATCAGTCGAGGCCACTCTCCAGGTTTTGGAGGGGGGCCAAGAATTCTATCCACCCTCCCAATTTCAAATACCTGCTTCAGGAGTGCTTTAGTAAGACTGGGATTTCACGCTGCAGAAAACTGATAATGTCCTTGTTTTCAACCCTCTCAGAGAAACTAAAGAAGTACAGATTATTTCTGCAGCTTCTATTCTCTGCATCTTTAGCTATCTACCAAAGCTAGGCTATGAGGTGTTGCAACTCCTGAATGCACGCCTCATGCCTAGTATCTTTATCATCAATGTAAGTCAGAAATGTTTTGGTATCCCTTACTTTATTTTGTAACTCATGGACTTTTTCTTCTAGTATGGTCACCACTGATTTGAAGGAGGAGATCTCCCACAGCACCTGATGCAGCATGGACTTAATTTCTTGTGTGTCCATGTTAGAAGTCGCAGCCTGGGCCGACAACCCCTAAAGCATCTTCCCACTACTGGAGGTTGCTGCTGCCAAAGAGATTTGGTGATTTCTCCTGCCTAGAGGTATTCACCAAAGTATGAAAAGGGTAGATCAAAGGAGTCAAATTTTTACCACCAAAGTAAACTGTTGCCACCAGGTAATTTGGGGTATTATCGAATTTTTAACAGATTACTATTACTAGGTGGCACAGAGCTAGCTGCTCAAGTGTCCATCCTCTTCCTCGGCTCGTGCATGCCTGAATCAATGGCTCTTTCAACAACCACCATAGCTGGTTGGCTGTTCATGGCTCAGCCACTTTCTCTGTAAAACAAACTTTCTCAAGTCCCTATTGAATCTTTTTCAGGCAACTTCCACTAATGCCTGTTTTTTTTTTGATTCACCATTCCTGCTGAATATTTCCTCTCAATGTACTCATACCTTAGTCATTCCTTTTAGGAACTTGAAGTTGTCTATCATAATACCCTTCACCCTTCTGGTCTCTACTGAGTATATGTTCAGTACCTTAAGCTGATCCTTGTAGAATCTGCCTTGCTGGCTTTGAATCATTTTGGTTTCCCTACACTGCACCTTCTCTGTACTGTCTTTCTTTTCATAGGCGGAGAAACCAGAACTTGGCACAATATTTCAGATGTGGCCACACCAGTGATGCACGACAAGGTAGTATCACATCTTCCTTTCTGTTATCGAAGGCCTTCACAATACACCCCAACATTTTAGTTACCCTGCTGTAGGCCTTGTTACGTAGGCTACAATGTTTTAGGGAGTTACTTATGATGACTCCCAGGTCTGTTTCCTCAGGGGTAATATTCAACGTTATCAATCCCATCCAATATTATGTCCTGGAGTTCTTGTTCCCTATGTGCATCACTTTGAACTTCTTGGTGAAGAATTTGAACTGTCAGACTTTGCACCATCTCTCTAAGATTTGCAGGTCCCTCTGAGACTCCCTAACCCCATCCCCACTGTTTTCCCTGCCACAGAGCTTAGTGCCATCTGCAAAGAGACACATCATGCCCTGTATTTCTTCTCCTGTGGAACCAGTGAACATACTGTACTGAAAAGGACTGGCCCAGGACTGACAATGTGGCACCCATCTCATGAAGTCCCTCTTCCCTGAATTGACCCCATTTACCACCAGCCTCTGCTGTCCCCCAGCCAGCTTCCCACCCAACTAATTAGATTCTTCACTTCACTCAGATCCTCTGACTTCTTCAGCAACTTTCTGTGTGTCACAGAGTCAAGTGACATGCTGAAGTCAAAGTAGAGTAAACTCACTGCTTGTCCCATGTCCACTGCCCTAGTTACCCAACAAAATAACACAATCAGGTTGGTCTGGCAAGAGTTTCCTGCTCCAAACCTGTGCTGCTTACTACTGTGGAACCCATTTCTCTCCATGTAATTCACTAGGTCCTCTTTGAGTACTGTCTCAATTAGTTTACTTACTATGAGGGTATGACTAACAGCACTGTAGTTTCCCAGTTACTCCTTGTCTCCTCTCTAGTGGATCAGAACTATGCCCACTACCCTTTAATCTTATGGAGCCAGCCCTGACTGCAGCAAGCTATTGAATAGCCCTTCCACCATTCAGCTAACTTCAATGCCTGTTCCCTGAGCATCCTCAGGTGCATCCCATCTGGTCCTGAAGCCTTCTCTATGTTTGTGCTGCAAGCCCTTTTCTAACCCTTTCTTCTGTATATACCACCTGCTCCATTTCTGGGATCCTTCTTGCAGAAGCCTTTATGCTACTTTCAGGCACGGGCCCCATGATCTTCCACTGAGAACACTGAGCAAAAATAGTTTCCTTCCACTTGTCTTTCTCTATTATCTTGTCCTCCCTAGCATCAGCTTAATAATTTCCTTTTTTGTCCCCCTTTTTTCCTATTGTAGCTAAAGAGCTGTTCCTGCTTCTTGACCCCCATAATACACATTTCAATGATTGCTTTTGCAAAAAAAGGTTGACCATGATCCAATAAGGGCACAAGGCTGATTATCCCAGTCAACTTTGCACATTTTTGCCATCAATAAAAATTGTATTTTTCCACACAGGAACAAAAGCACTATTTGTGGATATTTGAGCAGCTTGCATGAGAGCCCTTACCCTGGAAGGAGCAGTAAGCGCAAGGTTTCCTTTTCTGAATTAGTGGACAGTTCCTAATCTCTGCACCCAGTTCCAAGTGTAACTATTTACCCTTTTGTTGCAGAAATATGGAAACCTAGGCTATTTTTATTTATTTTCCTTTTTAATTTGTTAATCAGGTGGGTGCACTGACTGGTCCCAGGATAGTTTACATTTGGAACTGGGAGTTACTGTGGTTTTTGAGACAGAATTTTGGAACTGCTTATGCTACTGGACTTAATGCAGCTGCAAGCATGGCAAAGCAGTATGCATTTGCCACTGATGACTGTTTCAGAGGGCCTTTGGCTTGAATTAAAAAGTAGTGTTGGGGAAAAGACAGATTCTACTTGGCTCAGCATTTCCATGGAAAAAGCCTTTCAGCTACCTTTCAACCACCAAACCCTGACACTCTGAGATACCGATTTGGTATTTTTCTACTTTGCAGATGGTATGCCATCATTGTAATTTCATTCTGTCTGAATTTTTTTTATGTATATATAAAAATACAGTGATCTGTTTTCCCAAAAAGTTATCGTTTTGCTTATTCCTTGTCTCCCCAGGGACTCAGAGTGCCACTGTTTAGAGGAGATGGTATAGAGATAAGTGACTAAGGAACAATGAATTCTGAGGGAGTTCCATCTTGCCTGACAAGTGACAACATTGGGAGAGCAAAGGTGGGCAGTGCCAGAGGCAACCGAACCCCAGGAGCCGAATACTAAGGACTGGGTGATGAGGAGGAAGATCATGGTGCAACAGCTGCAAGCTGATGTGAAGCTATTTCGTGCTCAGAGAAGCAATGTCTGAGAAAAGGATGGTTAGTCCTGCCTGATAAGGGGAGAAAAGCTAGCAGTCTTCTACAGCAGCTTTTACTCCTCTTTGTTTGGAAACTGTGGTGTTGAAATTTGGTATTCGTGTAAGCGGCAATACCTCTGTTGGTTGGACTCAAGTTCTCTAAGCCACCACATGGAATACTTTCTAAACCCCATTGCTTTAGGACTTCAAATTGTAATAGATCTTCATTTTTTACAGAATTTAAGAGTTTTAACTTCATATGAATTTAAGGGGGTTCTGTTTAAAAGGACAGTTATATTTTTTTGTTTCATGGTGCTAGCAATGCCCCCATTAGTGAAGTTTAAAACAATAGGCAGATATTTTGATAAGCACCTTTATTGCTAAAATGTTTAGTTCTGGCAATTCTTTTATTCCAGGTGATTCCCTTATTTGGAATCTATTTATTAAATTCATCTCATCCCATTTAAATTTTGACACAAAAACTGGTCACCTGATCAAGATCTATATAAACAACTGCTTCTAGTGCAAACAATTAAACTTCAGAATTTGCAAGAACTTGTCAGAAATATGTTCTTGCTCTAAATACTAGTTTGGAAATGCCAAAATTTACTTTCTAAAAAAAATTTATTTTGTGAATACAGAATACGCATAATGGTAATCGTTGCTGATCATTAAAGCTTGCTTGCTTACTTATAGGGTACCCTTGGTTGGAAAAGGTCAGCATCTGCCAACCAGATAGAGCTGTGGTAGAGTTACTGCTTACCATAGGGATGACCTGGGTTTGTGCCCTGAGCCTGGAACAACTGTTGTTGACTGGCAAGGCAGGCTCAGGCATCCTTTGGACACCTCCTGCCTCAGGGATGGAGGGAACCTCCTTCCATTACACAACCACCCCCTGGTGACCATGAGGGAGGGGGGTGTAGGGCAGCAAGAAATATGTGGTCCATCTAGTGTGACCTCATGTTGGCACCCCTCCACTTGCATGCCAAGTGCTGTGAGGGCATTGTCTGCCCACAGTGGGGCCAGCAGGGGAGTTCTGAAGGTAGGAAGGGCCTTACCCATCCTTTCACTGGCCCTAATAGGTGGATTCTGGACCAACTGTCTGGACCACACCATGGGCTGGGATAAGGGGAGGGTTTAGCAGAGGATAACATGCCCCCAGCAGCATCAGGCAGATGAAGTCACCCCACCCACAATGCCACAGTAGGATCACTTTGACTCCTCCCACACCTCACTGGCTTCTCAACATGGGCCCTGACAATCAAGTGAAGTGTCTTCTCCTGGCTTGTGGGAACCACAGAGTCCCACCTGCAGGGAATAAGCCATGAGTTACAGTCAGTGTATCCAGGGAAGGTTGTCAAGCAAAGGCTGATGGTATATAGGACCACCTAAGGACTCCTTTGGTGGGTATAAGGGCTTGGGTAGGTGGATGGAGGTCCCAGCAGCTGACAATAAAAATGAGGGACAAAAACAGAAAGTAAAAAAAATAAAAAAGTCAGCATCTTGACTAAAATAGCCAGTCTTGCTTCAGCCTTGTTTCTGCAGGCTGGTCATGATATATATAACAAAAAAATAATCATCCCCCTCCAAAGTGTCAAACAGCATGGGAAATAAAATCTGTGAAGATAGTAGACCAAAAGGGGTGGAAACAGATTTGGGAGGGTTATAGGTGCACATTGGCATCCAAATACTGGAGGGAGTTTCACTGCAAAACTCTGAGCAGATTTTTTCTCACCCCACCAGAACAAAACACTAGATGCTGAACAATACAGACAGATCTGCTGTGATTTTTTTCAATGTGGGGGGGAGGTGCTAACAACAACAAAAATGGAAAGGGATCTGGGGGTAGTCATATCAGATGACCTTAAGGTCGGCAAGCAATGTGAGAAGGCAGTAAGGAGGGCTGGGGGGATACTGGGATGCATACGGAGAGGCATCACCATTAAAAAACACAAAGTTGTTATCCCTCTGTACAGACAGTTGGTTAGACCCCATCTGGAGTACTGCATGCAGTTGTGTAGACCCCATCTCTGCAGGGACATAGACAGCATGGAGGCAGTCCAGAGAAGTGCAACAAAAATGGTGCAGGGTCTGCACCAGAAGCCAAATGAAGAGAGAATAAAAGAGCTTAATATGTATACCTTTGAGGAAAGAATGGAGAGGGGGAGACATGATAGAAATGTTCAAGTACTTCAAGGTAATCAAAAAAGTCCAAAAGGGTAGCCTTTTTCAGAAAAAAAAGATGTCCAAGAACAAGGGGGCATAATTTGAAGATAGAGTGAGTATGGCTCAGGGGCAATATGAGGAAGTATTTTTTTTCATGGAGAGGGTGGTATACACATGGAATGGCCTTTCTGAGGAGATTGTGGGACAAAAAACAGTGGGGAAATTCAAAAATGCATGGGACAGACATAAGGCAATTCTGATGGGGGTAGGAGGAAGTAGGCTGTTGGTTAACTAGGATCTGCAGCTTATCCAATAGGTAGGGAAAAGGGCAGATTAGGTGGGCCAAGTGGTCCTTATCTGCCATCAAAGCCTATGTTTCTATGTTTCTAGATGTTGGTAAGGATATGGGGAGGATGGGAATCACTACCATGTATTCAGGAGTTGCCCGGTATTGCTGACTTTTTGGAAGGCAATAGAGGAAAAGTATGGACAGATGATAGGAACCCAAGAGAAGCTGGGCTTCAAGCATTTGCTTTTGGGAAGACTGCTTAAAGGCAGAAGAACAAATAGCCAAAAATAATTTGCAGGAATATTGTTGGCAGTAGCCAGCAAGGCAGTTACCAGGAAATGGTTAAACCCAGAACCTCCCACACTACAAGAATGGGTGGACATAATCAAGGGTATTTACCGCATGGAAAAAAATCACATAGGATCTTCATCTGCAGACAGAAAGATTTAAGGGGATATGGTTCCCTTTTATGCTGTTCATGGAAGAATGGGAAGGCACATCTGTCCTGTTGCAGCAGGCACATGGGTACTAAAAAGCCAGGGGAGAATAGAGCCACCCAGGGTTGCCTAGGTAGGAAAGAGAGGAAAACATGAGTATCCATAATAGAGAGTTGGGTAGGTCACTATGACTTCCCATGGCAACACACTCAAAGGGATGGATAGGCACAAATAAGAAAGGGGAAAAAAAGGAAAACAAAGAAAATCAGCCACACATGTTTTATGTTATTTATTGTTTATTACTATTCAGTTTTTATTCAGAAATGTTATAGAAATGAAAATTATGAAATTGATACTGTCAGATTATCATTGGCAGGTCAAAACTGATATACAACATGGACCGGGATTAGAACCTGGATCCAATAGGAAATAAAGAAGCAAAAGGTCAAAGTCACAGTCAGGTCACTTTTACCTTTTTTTCTCTCTTCTAATCTTCCTGCTCTTGCATGGTGGATAAAAAACTTGTATTAATTAGATGAAATGAGAAGCTGAAATGAAAAAGACAACCTGGATATAAAGAGGGAGAAATAGATTAATTATGTA
Source organism: Neoceratodus forsteri (assembly GCA_016271365.2). Taxonomy (NCBI): domain Eukaryota; kingdom Metazoa; phylum Chordata; order Ceratodontiformes; family Ceratodontidae; genus Neoceratodus; species Neoceratodus forsteri. Next base: position 830,975,338 of record CM028132.1, on the reverse strand, counting down.
ATGCTAGCAGCGTACTTGCCCTTTTTATGATGTAAATGGATCTGACCTACACAATAAAGAAGTTTTTTTTTTAAATTCAGCCTTGTTTAACCTTTTTGCTAACTGTGTCCTGCTGTTGTCTGAAAGAATTGCTCTCCCCCTGTGCTCATGTTTGTTTCCAAACTTGTGCACACCATCAGCATCATCATTACTGGTGACTTCCTTTATCAAAAGGCCTCTTGCAAATGCCATAATAACTGGAAAACTGGTTATTACGGTGTTCTCAAAACTTCTTGTTTCACTCTTGCTTCAGTTCCTTGTAGCGTGTATCTCCTTGACTCCTATTCTGTGTTTGGACAGAATGAACAGTTTGGCAAACACGGTGGCTCTGCTTTTTTTTCATTACCAAGGACCGCACTGCTGTTTGCCTCTCAGAGTCATTGCAGGTAAATTATTAAATGTTTTCAACATTTATCTGGTTGTTCCTGCCTTGACAACTTTAAGAATCTATTTGGTTGATCCTGCTGTTTGTACCCATCATGCAGCACAGCATCTGTGATTGAAAAAAAAGGAAAGAAAGAAAGGAAAAAAGAAAAGAATGCATCTTCTGTAAAGAAAGAGACAGAGACAGAAAGCATGTGTGTGCGTGTGTGTGTGTGTGTGTGTGTGTGTGTGTCTATCTCTGTGTATCTGACAGCCTGCTTGAGCAATTTTGGCATTCACGCCATGCACCATTAATTATAAGCAATAAAGACTATGCAACTGTGTTGTCATGGCCTATTTTACTATCCTTGGTGTGTGATGACCTCATAAACCTCTTGAGCTTTGCTCTTGAGGTTTATGGGTCATTGCATACCTCAGGTGTGTAAAACAAATCCATAACATACAGTTGCATAGCCGTTATTCTCTAATTCATGGACTTTTAAATCAGAAACATAAGTGAAGCTATAAATGCAGATGTTGATGTTGTATAAAGTGCAAACTGTGGGAGAGGCCTTTCAGCACCATGAAATTCTTCTTAAAGTTGAACCAGCATAATATTCTGTGGTGATTTGCGTATGTAGCCCATGATGCTTTGCATTATGTGGGCATGTGTGATTTTGTATTTTCTTGAAACTTGGCTTCCCAGCCAAATGCCCTTTGGGGTAACCCTTGCCTCAGTGTTTACGCATAGAGGTTCTTTGTCTTTTAAATAGTTTTTATTTTAATGGGTTCACCACAATATAACCCAGACAGACCATCTTAGGGTAGCTGGTTCATTCCACTGGGGTGTTAAACAGATGAGGCATACTGATGAGTCCTGGTAGGACAAAACATGTGTCTATGTCATCTGTTAGCACCCTTTGCAAACAGTGTGAGAGGCCTTTCAGCACCATGCAATTCTGCTTAAAGTTGAACCAGCATAATATTCTTTGGTGATTTGCATATGCAGCCCATGATGCTTTGCATTGTGTGGTCATGTGTGATTTTGTATTTTCTTGAAACTTGGCTTCCCAGCCAAATGTCCCTTGGGGTAACCCTTGCCTCAGTGTTTGCGCAGAGAGGTTCTTTGTCTTCTAAAGTCTAAATCTATTAACTAAGTGGTGAAGCTGCTGAACCTGGAGAACTCAATGATAGAAATTGATTTATAGGTCATTACCTGCATAAAATGATGTTTTAAGTTGATTCCTAGGATTCTTTTTTATGAGGATAAAAGTTAACAAACAGTATCACTATTTTTTTTTTTTGCTGAAACTTTTCTTCTACATTTCTATAGAACTTACTGGGTTAAGTATGTCTTGTTTATTCATTCATTACTATATTTTTCATATTTAAATATTACTATTTATATATTAGCAGAGTGTGAAAAATAAAGTTAACGGAATCAAAAAGTCTAGCATAAATAATCTTTTTCTGTTTAGCTTTGAGTTTTTAAATTTTCAGGTGCAAACTGAATATTGGTGTATCTTAAGTGTACTAACTGACAATCTTCCATAGAATTAGCCTCTAACAGAAAGTAAAATGAGGATAAGAAGTAAACAAAATGGAAATGGAGGATTCTAAACAAGATTTAAATACAAGAAAATCAGAAATTGAGATAGAAAAAAGCAACAGTGAACAAAGTAAAAAGCATAAAAAATAAAGCAAATAAAAAAATGAAAGGACCTCAAAAATGGTAAAAGGAGAAAGGAAAAAATAAATTTTATAATCTTAAAGGGATTGACCCTGGCCAGCCATCAATTGTTAAACATTTAAAGAAGACATGAAATGGAAAATCATTACTTGGTGATCAGATGTATACTGTCATCCCCTTCTTTAGCATTGGTACCTTGTACATAAAATGATGGAAGGGTTGATATCTTTTATTGAATCAACAAGTGTCTTTACAAAGATGGAATAATACACAAGCTCTTGGGGCCACACAGGACCCTTCTTCAGGTGAATAGCAAACTAAGCAACATAAACAGCATATATATCCACTGTGGAGCAATAAAAAAAAAGGGCAGAAAGTGAATTAGGAAAGTGAACAAGGTCTGGCAGAACCACTACGACTGGAAATGCATTAACTAGATAAGGGTGTTTCATGGGCTAAAACATAAACATTTATTTATTTACTTATTTAAAAAATATCAGCTTTACAAACCTTTGAGTCAGAGACTCATTTACAAAGGCACCTTGATGAAACTAATACAAAGACAGCACAGTTAACAAGTCAAAAAACAATGGATCGGAGAGCAGACAGTTATAACAATCATTCAATGGAGATACATGGGTAGCAGTAGATAAACAGATTACATAGTTAAGGCACACAGGCACCACATCAAGAAGACCAACGCAGTTCAAACAATATACAATAGCTAAAGCAAACAGACATCAGGGGTCAAAGAGAAGCCCAGAGTGTTCACATGAAGGCTGTTGCATACACTAAGTGAATCAAAGTATAGTACATTGAGAAAGGGCATATTTAAGCAATAAGGCATGACAGGGTGTGTGTTATCATGTAATAATGTCACTCCTGTGGTGTGTTGAAGCTTGAGGCAAAGCCGAGTGCTTCCACCATCCCAGGAGTGACGTTATTACAAGATAACATACACCCTGGAGTACCTTATTGTAATTATACAATGGCTTGTTGTTATATACAGAACAAAAAATACATTTTAAAGGATGTTTTTGTTAATGTGGAAAAATATTTCTTAAGAGAAAATGCAAGGAATGATACAAATCCAAAGCTACGGTGATGTTATTGTGTAATAACATCACTGTTTCAATGGGTCAGCAGCCAATCAGCTTCTTACATTTTTCCTTGCCATTGTATAATTAAAAATAATGCCACCATCTGTATTACAGCTACTTATATGTTTTGCATTTTATTCTATGCACTGTTATAGCAATCAACTCAACAGAACCAGGCCAACATATACATCAAGGTACTACACCCTAACTGGAAACACTGCTGAGACAACTGTATGTTGTGATAAGGTGGAAGATAAACACAATGTTGAGACAAGTTTTTGAAGACATTTGATGTGTTTAATTTTTTTTAGAGACTGATATACAGTTCACACACACAATTCATATAACATAAAAGTGCATATGCCCAAATGCCAATGTAAATTCGACACATTTCATTACAAGCTGTTCTCTTGAAGGAAGATATTATTATATAAGGCCTAAAAATGGGCATCAGGTAAATGTAAACTGGGGTAGGTGTGTTATTGAGGGTATTGCATAGTTTATCTTTTATTGCTGCTCCACTGGATCAGCAATATTTGCACAAGCTGTGCCCAGTTCAGATTTTACAGCTCTGGCCTGGGTCTGGTGATGTGGGTTTTACCCATACCTCACTGCATGTGGCTTAGTGATATTCTGTACAGATGGCTACAAAGCCTAACCAATTGAAGGTTGAAGTTTCAGAAAACCATTATGATAAAGATATCAAGACTCACTCCTTCCTTCATCCCCCAGTCAAAATTAATCATCTACCAAAGTCATGCTTAAATACTGGTGCCTCTACATCCACACCACTAAGCTTTTAATGCCAACATGCTTCTTTTTTCTGCTGCTGTGAGTTCCGTCACCCATGAAGTCTCATTCTGCTTGTGGCAGCCCCTCACCCCAAACCAGATAATTTATTTAAAAACATTTTGTTGAGAAATTTTTGTTTTAGTACATCCATAGTCAGGAAAAATGAATTTGTAAAAGAAACCAACATCCCCATTTATCAGTTCATTGAATCACAATACAGCATATTATGAATTGTTCCGATTCTATGTGTAACCTGCAGTAAGTCAAACAGTAATTAGACACACAAATGCCTGCCTATTTGCAAGTGAAGCAAATGTAGTTATTATCATTCAGTTATAAATACCTAGTGTAACAAACTGAAAGTTAAGTCTCTTGCTATGCAATGTCCTTCAAAGATGATGGTGTCAAATGGCTTAATGAGGTGCTGTGAGGTGCCTAAGGGAACTTGTTATGCAGAAGGTTCCAGGAGCACAGTGGTAAAAACTGGAATAACAGGTTTCAAGGAGTAATTAACCCACCAGGAATGTTCTTGCTTCCCTCATGGTAAAAATGTGAAACAACATTTTGTGTTATTTTAAATGAAAAATGAGTGATAACTAGCTTGTCCAGTTGGATGGCAGCTCTGATAGTTGTTCCAGTCTTTCTTTTCACTGATATAAACTGAGCCAGGGAAAAAAGTAAATAGGAAAATAAAACAGCATTGTGTTTCTACAATTAGTTGCTAATTGCAGCTGGTATTTTTAACATGTACAAGTCAACTCCACTTCTCAAACTTAAAAGGAAAAATACACTTCATCACAGACTGTGTTTACCAAGTACTGTGTCCATTTTAGTATATAAATGTTTAAGAAATACCTGAAAGCTGGCTATTTTCCTTGGAAGCTGTATCCGTAAGCTTCTCCTGGTCCTTAACAAAATGCAGGGACTGTGAAGTCCCATTCTGCTTGTGGCAGCCCCCCCCCCCCCACAAACCAGATAATTTATTTAAAAACATTGTGTTGAGAAATTTATGTTTTAGTATATCCATTGTCAGGAAAAATGAATTTGTAAAAGAAACCAAAATCCCCATTTATCAGTTCATTGAATCACAATACAGTATGTTATGAATTTTTCAGATTCTATGTGTAACCTGCAGTAAGTCAAACAGTAATTAGACAAACAAATGCCTGCCTATTTGCAAGTGAAGCAAATTTGATTATCATTCAGTTATAAACACCTATAGTCGCAAACTGCAAGTTAAGTCTCTTGCTATGCAATGTCCTGCAAAGATGGTGGTGTCAAATGGCTTAATGAGGTGCTGTGAGGTGCCTAAGGGAACTTGTTATGCAGAAGGTTCCAGGAACACAGTGGTAAAAACTGGAATAACTGGTTTCAAGGAATAATTAACTTACCAGGAATGTTCTTGCTTTCCTCATGGTAAGAATGTGAAACTACATTTTGTGTTATTTTAAATGAAAAATGAGTGATAAATAGCGTGTCCAGTTGGATGGCATCTCTGATAGTTGTTCCAGTCTTTCTTTTCACTGATATAAACTGAGCCAGGAAAAAATGTAAATAGAAAACAAAAAAATAGCATGTTGTTTCTACAAGTAATTGCTAATTGCAGCTGGTATTTTTAACATGTGCAAGTCAACTCCACTTCTCAAACTTAAAAAGAAAAATACACTTCATCACAGACTGTGTTTACCAATGTCTGTGCCCATTTTAGTATATAAATATTTAAGATATATCTGAAAGCTGTCTATTTTTCTTGGAAGCTGAATCCTTAAGCTTCTCCTGGTCCTTTACAAAATGCAGGGACTCCAATGGCTTGTTCTGTTCCTAGGTCCAGATCAAACTACTGAGACTTCTTTCAACATGATACATTCACCTAATGCCCCCCCCACATGAATAAATAAAAAAAGGTGGGGTCAATCTTTAGGAGCTTCTTGGGTGGAGGTGGGTTGGATCTTACTTCCCCCCAAAAAACAATTCTGTCTCCTACTACTCAGGTTCCAGTTCTTGTACCATCCATTTAAAAAAGAAAATAGTACCCTGCAATCATTGACTTACATGAAAGTGTATTTATTTGAGGGCAGAACACATTTCTTGGAGGAGGGTATGGTGGAGGAGACTGTTTACGCCTTCAGTCAGTTCCACGGACAGAAAACATGACATTACTCCTTTTGTACATGCAATACTTCTGTAGGCTCCGCACACAGTCATAAAAAAGGGGTCTAGAGATAAAAAGTCTGTGTAAGATACAAAGAAAAAGAGCATTTGTCAATGCTGAATGTTTGCTTGCTGGTATTAGCATTGGAAATGCAGGAGTTTGACAGATGCAGAGTAGGAATGGCAGTGAAGTATTGAACTTCATGTCAATCCCACCTCCACCCTACAGAGACAGACAGGCATTGGGGCATCCATTTGGGTTGTTGCCCATAACATTCATGCCATTTCACCCCACCCTATCCTGCAGACACTGACAAGTGTTGGGGTGTGCCTTTGGGTGTTCGGCTTTATGGTCACCCCACTCCATAAGGAGATACACTGAAATGAGTGCAATATAGAATGAGGTGAAGTTGAGGCTGAAGAGTCCATGGCACAGCGTGATGCCTGTCAGTGAGTGCAGGGTGGGGTGTGGGGCTGGAATGGTATGAGCATTGTAGTCAACAATCCAAAGGCATACCCCTGATGCATGTCAGTCTGTACAGGCTGGGCTGTTATGGTTAGAAACCGTAACGCCCTGGACACTTGTTGGTATTTGCAGTACAAATTTTCAACATGGCCATTTTGTGGCCTCCACCTCATGAAAATATTTGGGACCTCTTCTCATGAATGGTGGCACTGTGATTTTGTCAATGTGTCCCAAAATTTGAGTTTCCACAGTGACCGTGCCATTGTGCGCCAGATGTCCGAAAATACAGATCAGGCAGGATGTGAAGAATGATAGCTGTACCATTCATAGGGAGGAGTGAAGAGATAGCAATGTTAAAAATCTGTAGTGAAAGTATTAAAAATGCTCAAACTTCTGAGTGCACATGGGAACTGCGCAACGCATGCGCGTAACACAGACATTTAGTGGAATTATTTCAGCAAATTTTCAACATAGGCATTTTAGGACCTCTGCTCATGAACAGAGTCACTGTGATTTTACATACAAACATATGAACATACGAATCTGCCAGCAGAACACACCAATCAGTCTATGTAAGTCTGCTCAAGTGTGCAGCTAGCACCCTAGATTTTTCATCCTTTCCCTCTTGCCATCCCCTATTCCCCCCCAGCCAGGGTGCCTTCCTTACTCATCTGCCTTGCCACTTAGACTCCTCCCTAACCTCCACAGTTCCTCCCTCAAACTAGCCAGTCGTCTATAGATCATACACCCCCTCCATCCTCCAAGCCCAGTCCAGAATCATGGCAGACCCACACCCTGTACACCCCACCCTTCCAAAGATACCCACCCTATTGACATGTGGCACCTGCCCCATTTTGACCCCCATCTTATGTTACAGGCTTTTACTCCCAGGTTCTGTACCCTACTACAACTGTTAGGCCCCTATTTATTCAAATTCCTGCCCCACCAACAGTAATCCCCCTACTGGCCCCTTGCCAATCAGAGTAATTCAGTTTCAAATCTCATCCATTAATACTGTATCACTGTAGCAATCTTAAAGTCTCCTTGTCCAGTTCTCACCCCTCAGCTACCATACTTTTTGTTCTAAGCTCTCATACAGTTTCACTTAGCCAAGTTAGAAATTCTAGAACTCCAAGCATTACTCAGCTGAGTTACAGAAATAAACAGAACAAATAAATATGTATTATTACAGCAATCATAACAGTATAGCTCAGTACTTACTGTAGCTCAGTAAGAGAAATAAACAGAACAACTAAATCTGTATTATTTCAATACCCCTTAAAGTATCCAATCATTGCTTTGTCTCCACCCCAGAGACTCTTCTGTAATGTAGGACCACAGAGGACCCTGGGCAGCAGGGTGGGCAACTCTAAAGTCTCAGTAGAGCTCCGTTGAGCTTGCTCACTACCCCTCTCTCACTCACTCATTCTGTTTCTCCCGGTGCTGCAGGATGCCCTTTTACACTGGGCTCCTGTCTGCATTGGCACCTTTTTCTGCCCACAAAGAAATCCACAGCAGTCCTGACAGTACTCCATTGAGCTAGCTCACTCCCCCTCTCTCAATTACCCATTCTGTTTCTCCCAGCACTGCAGGCTGCCCTTTTGTACTGGGCTTCTGCCTGCATTGGTGCCTTTTTCTGCCCACAAAGAAGTTCACAGCTGTCCTGACAGAGCTCTATTGAGCTTGCTCACTTCCCCTCTTTCATTTACTTGTTCTGTTTCTCCCAGCACTGCAGGCTGCCATGTTGTACTGGGCCCCTGCCTGTGTTGATGCCTTTTTCTGCCCACAAAGAAATCCGCAGCAGTCCTAACAAAGATCACCTGAGCTAGTTCACTCCTCCTCTCTCACTCACTCGATCTTAATCTGTCCCAAACACTGATTTCCCACAGCCACCATGTTATTCTGCACCAGAAGTACAAAACACATTTCAGCCAGGATGTGAAAAATGACTGCTGTACTGTTCATAAAGAGGTGTGAAAAATAGCAGCGTTGAAAATCTGGCGTGAAAATATTACAAATTTGCAAAGTTACAAGAGTGCGTGGAAACTACACAATGCACACTTGTAACACAGTCATTTTATGGACTTTCATCACCACATTTTTAACATAGGCATTTTAGGACCTCTGCTCATGAACAGTATCACTGTCATTTTCTCAATCTATCCCAAAAACTGATTTCCCTCAGCGACCGCGCTATTCTGTGCCAGAAGTGTGAAAACAAGTTTGGTCAGGATGTGTAAAATGACAGCTGTACTGTTCATAAGGAGGCGTGGAAAAATGCCAGTGTTGAAATTCTGTAGTGAAAATGTTACAGATTTGTGAAGTTATGAACGTGCATAAAAACTGCGCAATGCACACTAGTAAAACAGTCATTTTTTGGATTTTTTCATCAAATTTGCAACATAGGCTTTTTGAGAACCCACCTCATGAACAGTGGCACTGTCATTTCATTAATCAGTCTTGAAAGATGATTCCACACAGTGACTGTGAAATCACCTTTTGGGACTGAATAATGCCATGACAGTGGCTGAATTCATGAGGAGGGGTTCCAATAACCCCATGTTGAAAATTTGGTGCCAAAATTCCCCAAAATGACAGAGATATGCACCAAAGTTGAAAAACCCTATTTGTACCATTATACAGCTTATCGGCATTTCTTCAGTTCATGGTTGGTTTTGAAGATTGCAGACATGTTCGCGGTCCACCAAAGATCATTGCGCTGGGCTCTGGAGGTAAGTATGGGGTGGGGGGTGTGTGGTGAGGCAGGGTGCACAGAGGATGGCAGCGGGTTGGGGAGGGGCCACTGAATTCAATGAGGGACCATTTTCTGTTTTACAGGTTTAAAGAAAAAAGAAAAAGGAAAACATCATGGGGCTTTTTTTTTAACAGGGACATTTGGCATGATGGGGTGGGCTCCCAGTGTGCCACCTGAGTGTTTTGGTGGGGAGGGCTGCAGCTGAAGGGGGATTGGGCACAGCTGTTGGCACTCAACAAATTTTGGGGGGGACATTATGTCGATGGGGAGTGGGTTCCCCATAGGCAAATTTATTGGGAAGGGTGAGGACTGAAGCCGATAAGGATTAGGGTCCCCATCAGCAAAGAAAGACTGTTGGGGGGCACATGATACCGAGGGGGGTTGGGCACCACACTTGGCACACAACAAATGGGGGAGGGGTTACAGTATGCTGACAGGGATTAGGCTCCCTCTTCGGCAAATGTACTGGGTCGGGGGCATGTGGATGGCAAGGTACAACCCCGCAATGATAGGTTGCTCCCTCATTGCAGTGAAATGGCTGATGATGTAAAGACAAGTTGGCCTCTGATTGCAGCGCCAAAAACGTTTCAACTTGGTGGCACTTCTGCAAAACCAGTGTCATCAGGACATTGGGCCTGCATTGATCCACCAGTGCCAAGCCCCCAAATGCAGTAGCCCCATTGGCTGCCACAGTTCCCCACCTCCACAACCCACTTCTCTCCTAAGCTGCTGCATAATGTTTCTTGCGCATGCATGCAAGCAAACATAAAAATGATGAATGAGAAGAAAAGTTGAGGAGGGCTGGTCAAGAGGAGATGAAAGGAAGCTGGAGAGGGGAAAAACAAAGGAACAGATAAGAAAGATCTGATATCAGAGGTAGGCATAAGGGTAGAATAGACAGGAGATGTCAAGAAATGCATGAAAATCAAGACATAAAAGAAAAAAGGCCCAGAGAGACAGAGTGAGAGGTAGTAAACAGTAGGTATGAAAACAATAATAGAGCTGAGCAAAAGAGTTTGTAGGAGAGGCAGGGGGATGTAAAAAAGAAAAAAAAATTAGGCAGAAACTCAGAAAAAACAATAACTGGAGAAATACATAACCAAAGTATGATAAATAATGTCAAGATTTAGTCCACAATAAAAAAAAAAAGAATTACAGTTTTTACATATAAATTTGCATTTAAAATGTTAGCCTAATGTTTATCATTTGAAATCAATTGTTTCTTCTAGTATGGCTGATTATGTAGTAAAGTGCAGTCAGTTTTCTGGTCAGTACCGTGCTGAAGAGATCGAGCCATTTTAAAAAAAAATTCTTTATTTATTACATTTTGCTCCCATTTTCTCCCATTCCCCTCCATCTTCATGTCCTTGGCAGAGCCTGCACATGTGGAGACACGTGGATGTCATGCTCTACGAGATGTCCCACCCTACCTGTTGCCCATAGCCACCTGCGCTGCCACCAGACCTCCATCCAATGATGGTGGGACTTCAGATGAATGACCCACCCTCCCAGGAGGGGGGAGCAACTGGTCAATCCTCTCCCACTGTCTCCCCCCATGCCGGCACCCCAATGACCCGAGGTCATTCCTGAACCCAGGTCACTGGCATAGCATGAGGTAAGACAAGGATGCCTCAGCCCTCAGCACCACCAGGCCAGTGCAAGCCATTTATTTGCTGACATCTTTGTTTGTTTTTGGTGCCATCTAGTGTCCTCATGCCTGGCACCGAATTCAGTCTCATTGCTGACAACATAGAGTTTCCATCAGTTATGTCCCCTTTACTGTCTGGTAATGGGGACAGTGGTGTTTGAGAAGGACAGTGATAGAGAGTGCTCTTCTTGTGCATCCTGAGTTCCAATGCCAGCAGTATGCATAAGTGCCAAACCTTCATACAACAACATGTGAACACAGATAGAGAAAAAATCTATACTGAACCATTAAAAATGATGGTTACCCAGTGGAGAAACCATATTTTTTAATGGTTCTGTAGATAATTTCTTTCTCTGTTTGTGTTCACTTTTTGTCATATGAGGGGTTGGCACATCAGTATGGAACAGCATATCTGCTGTACCTCAGTGTGAGGTAAGGACTGAGACTGACAGGGTCCAGTATCAGGAACAGCTGGATTCAGGATGGGGGCAGTGAGGTAGAGTACTCATATTAAGCATCCCCGATTTTGGATGCCTGCAGTTTTGACAAAATTATTCTGCTCAGTGACCCGTTCAGAGAGAGACTGACAAGAAGGGTCCAGTATCAAGGACAGGGAGGAAGAGTGATCATACACTGCTCCAGCAGTACGGATCGATCAGACAAGTTATCCAATGGAAGAGAGATTGATATGGAGGTTTTTTTTCACCTTTCGGCCTGACAGCCCTCCTGCCCTCCTTCAGTAATAAACAGAAAGTGGAAACAACTTTTTTTTTGGGGGGGGGGCTATCCAAATATTGGCTAACATGGTCAGTAAGGGAAGCCCAGTAATCTAACCAAGCTTGGGGAACCTGAAAATATGGTTTGAACCTATAATCTATCAGAGAAGCTTGCTTATCCTATGTTACCAAGAGGAATGGGGTTTTGAACACAGCAAGGCACTCTGGAAATATCTGAATGATGTGGGAAGTGGGGAAGTGGGGAAGGCTCACTGCTGCCTCCAGAACCAACCCTTGAATTTCACAAAGAACATTCTTGGCACTCCTGCCCACAGGTGAGATCAGCGGTTCCACTTGGTTTTTTTGTATTATCGCATGCTGAATCACATGCTGCTGAAGCATGGACAGAGACAGTGAAATGCAAAGGGGAGAGCTGTTCTATGTGTGCACTCACTCAGATTGATGGGAATAAGCAGAGAGGAGAGAGGAGAGAGGAGAAGTAGGTGCTACTGGATGAAGTAAATGCTGAACTGTCAAGGGTTTCAAATTACCAAGCACAAGCTACACTGTCATCATAACAGTCATAACATGCTCTTGCATCTTACTATGAATGGACACAAAAATTGATTGATGGCACATTTCCTTTCTTCAGGATATCCAGTATAGAAATACACTGGATAAACAATTTAAGTTACTTACTGTTGGCCATGCTCAGATTTTGAACCACCAACAACAGATGGAATGCACAAATGAGCACATTAGCTGATGACACTACATCCCATCCGATGAACTCATGCCAAAAAAAGAATACTCAGGATCACTATGTACAAGAGTATAGTGTTTGAATGATATGCTCCCAATCAGTTAATACAGGAGACCAAATAATGGGAAAGACATGATTTTAATGAGAATTACAATACATAAAAACATTATAAGCCACATAAATGCATTCTTGTCCCATTTAAAATGGAATAAAAAGAAGAAATGAGTCAGACCAAGAAGCAAATATTTTAACTTCCACACCCTTAACTGCCATAAAAGTACAAAAAAATGAAAAAAAAAATCTCAAACTGTGGAAGTGTTAGATTTAGTTAATTCACAAAATAATAACACCAAAGAGAAACGTATTAATAGTTCCCTGGAATGATCCCCATTAATGAATTTTGAGAGTCAACAAGAAAATGATAATAGAAAGCAGAAGTAGCTGGATATAAACAAATTCTGGCACAGCCACTATGACTGTGAATTCATTAACTAGATAAGGGTGGTTCATGGGCTTAAACATAAACATTTATTTAAAAAAATATCAGATTTAAAAACCTTTGAGTCAGAGACTCATTTACAAAGGCACCTGGTCAAAACTAATGCAAAGACAGCACAGTTTACAAGTCGAAAACAGTGACTCAGAGAGCAGACAGTTATACCAATCATTCACTGGAGATAAATGGGTAGCAGTAGATAAACAGATTATATAGTTTAGGTACACATGCACCACATCAAGAAGACCAACACAGTTCAAACAATATACAATAGCTAAAGCAAATAGACATCAGGAGTCAAAGAGAAGCCCAGAGTGTTCACATGAAGGCTGTTGCATACACTAAGTGAATCAAAGTATAGTACATTGAGAAAGGGCATATTTAAGCAATAAGGCATGACAGGGTGTGTGTTATCATGTAATAACGTCACTCCTGGGGTGGGTTGAAGCACGAGGCGAAGCAGAGTATTTATTTATTTGCACGTATTTATTTGATCCACTGGATCAGCAATATTTGCACAAGCTGTGCCCAGTGCAGATTTTACAGCACTGGTCCTGGTCTGGTCATCTGGGTTTTACCCATACCACACAGCATATGGATTAGTGATATACTGTACAGATGGCTGCAGAGTCTAACCCCTTGAAGGTTGAAGTTTCAGAAAACCATTATGCTACAAATATCAAGACTCACTCCCTCCCTTACCCCCCAGTCACAATTAATCGTCTACCAAAGTCATGCTTAAATACTGGTGCCACTACATCCACGCCACTAAGCTTTTAATGCCAAAATGCTTCTTCTGCTGCTGCTGTGAGTTAAACTCTTTATTTAAAAACATTTTGTTGAGAAATTTTTGCTTTAGTATATCCATGGTCAGGAAAAATGAATTTGTAAAACAAACCAAAATCCCCATTTATCAGTTCATTGAATCACAATACAGCATGTTTTGAATTTTTCAGATTCTATGTACATCATACCCTACCTACTTACCACACATAAACTCAACTATATTAAAAAAATAATTCTAGGCACATTATTTCTTTTTACCAGGAGAGACACACTAAGCTGAACGCTTGTTTACAGGTGTGACCTGGGAGCACAAGGAAGTTAAGTGATTTGCCCAGGGTCACACAGTATGTAAGTGGGGGCTGTGGGAGTCAAACCCAGGTCTCCAGGTTTGTAGCTCAGAACCTTAAACCACTGCATACTTAACCATTTACAATATGGCTATTTAGTAGCTGTTGTCTTACAGAAACCCCATTTAGCTAGCTCTTCCCTGGACTGGGAAGGGAGAAGCCTGAGAGGGTGGGGGAGCAGCAAGGTCAGCTCCCAGGGTGGGGACTGACCAAAGAAGCAGACACAAAAGCCCACTAGGCCTATTCTGCTGGCATTTTTGTATGTTAGTATGCTTACTACACCAACACCATGAACCACAAAACAGATGACTGCCATGACTAGGGAGGCAGTATAGCAGAGTGGATTAAGGCTCTTCTCTGGAGATCTAGGTTTGAATCCTACAGCCCCCACACAAATGTGGAGTATATTTTTAAGAAAGTATAAAATACTGTGAAATGATTTTAAAGCAGTGCACATGCTAAATCCTACTGCCACATTCAAAGCATCATACCCTGCCAACTTACCACATATAAACTCAACTATATTACAAAAATTATTCTAGGCACTTTTTTTTTTACACCAGGAGAGACACACTAACCTGAAAGCTTGTTTACAGGTGTGACCTGGGAGTACAAGGAAGTTAAGTGATTTGCGTAGGGTCACACAGTATGCAAGTGGGGGCTGTGGGAGTCAAAACTAGGTCTCCAGGTTTGTAGCTTAGAGCCTTAAACCACTGCCTGCTTAACCATTTACAACACGGCTGTTTAGTAGCTGTTATCTTACAGAAATCCCAGTTAGTTATGGCTCCCCTGGACTGGGAAGGGAGAAGCCCGAGAGGGCGGGGGGGCAACAAGGTCAGCTCCCAGGGTGGGGACTGACCAAAGCAGCAGAAACGAAAGCCCACTAGGCCTATTCTGCTGGCATTTTTGTATGTTAGTATGCTTACTACACCAACACCATGAACCATAAAATAGATGACTGCCATAACTAGGGAGACAGTACAGCATGGTGGTTTAAGGCTCTTCTCTGCATATCTAGAAATCTAGGTTTGAATCCTACAGCCCCAACACAAATGTGGAGTAAATTTTAAGAAAGTATAAAATACTATGGAATGATTTTAAAGCAGTGCACATGGTAAATCCTACTGTCACATTCAAAACATCATACCCTACCTACTTACCACATATAAACTCAACTATATTTAAAAATAATTATAGGCACTTTTTCTTTTGCCAGGAGAGACACACTAAGCTGAAAGCTTGTTTACGGTGTGACCTGGGAGCACACGGAAGTTAATTGATTTGCACAGGGTCACACAGTATGCAATTGGGGGCTGTAGAAGTCAAACCCAGGTCTCCAGATTTGTAGCTCAGAGCCTTAAATCACTGCCTACTTAACTATTTGCAATACAGCTATTTAGTAGCTGTTGTCTTAAAGAAACCCTAGTTAGCTAGCTCTCCCTGGACTGGGAAGGGAGAAGCCTGAGAGGGTGGGGACAGCAAGGTCAGTTCCGAGGGTGGGGACTGACCAAAGGAGCAGACACAAATGCCTTCTAGGCATATTCTGCTGGCATTTTTGTGTGTTAGTATGCTTACTACACCAACACCATGAACCATAAAACAGATGACTGCCATAACTATGGAGGCAGTATGACACAGTGGTTTAAGGCTCTTCTCTGCAGATCTGAAGATCTTGGTTTGAATCCCACACCCCCCACAGAATTGTGGAGTATCTTTTTAGGAAAGTAAAAAATACTGTGAAATGATTTAAAGCAGTGCACATGCTAAATCCTACTGCCACATTCAAAACATCATAGCCTACTTACTTCCCACATATAAGCTCAACTATATTAAAAAAAATAATTCTAAGCACTTTTTTTAACCAGGAGAGACACACTAAGCTGAAAGCTTGTTTATAGGTGTGACCTGGGAGCACAAGGAAGTTAAGTGATTTGCGCAGGTTCACACAGTATGCAAGTGGGGGCTGTGGGAGTCAAACCTAGGTCTCCAGGTTTGTAGCTTAGAGCCTTAAACCACTGCCTACTTAACCATTTACAACATGACTATTTAGTAGCTGTTGTCTTACAGACACCCCAGTTAGCTAGCTCACAGACATGCCTATGCAGTGGAGAACAGTAAAGAACAGAACAGAAGATAGTTAACCATTTACAACACTGTTACACTTATATATAATACAAACTTCTCAAACTTGAAAGAAAAAATACACTTTACCATCAAAGTCTCTATTTACCAAGTACTGTGCCCATGTTTAAAATAATTTGAATCCCCCAAAATATGTGCCCTGACAAGAAACTGCAGGTTTAACTACAAAGACAATTAAAAATTGCATTTCTAAATGCATTTCTAAGACCAATACTTCATGATTAAAACAATTTCAAACCCCACCCCATGACAGATTGCATTCTGGGAAGATTGCCTTAGCATGATGCTATAAAAACACAGAAAAACAGGTTTAATGGAGTGAAAGCTGACATCCTAGTTCTAGTGTCCATGAGGAAAGAAAAAATATTTAAGATTGTTTTATGTCAGCTCTGATCAGAATAGCTTTACAAATCACATTTGATTGAATTAGACCAAACCTAACTAAAGGTAGAATTTATTTGTTAACCTTGACCTTTATTCAAGTAAATAAATTATCTTGTAACAGTACCGAAAACTAAAACTAAAAACCTATATATCTTGCTAGATGTTTAAGAAAACATGTGGCTCTTACTGTAAATTAGAATGTGTGTCTAGGCCTCCTTCTGAGGCCCCAGGTGGTTCTGATAATCATTTGTTCCAAAGGATTTTTTAGTCAATTTAAAGGCATTAAATATCTTCTGTTCCGTAGTGTTCTCCACTGCACAGGCATGTATGTGTCCCAAACTAATGTATCTTGTTACAGCATGCTAGAGCTATCTCATGCCCCTCCCACATAAATCAGAAAAAAGCTTGGGGTGGAGGCAGAGGTGGATCTTACTCCAAAAAAATACCTAATGCTGCCTCCCACTACTCAGGTTCCAGTTCTTGTACCACCCATTTAAGAAAGAAAATAGTACCCTGCAACCATTGACTAACATGAAGGTGTATTTATTTGAGGGTGGAAAACATTGATTGGAGGAGGCTAAGGCGGAGGAGACTATTTACACCTTCAGTCAGTTCCACGGACAGAAAACTTAACATCACTCCTTTTGTACATGCAATACTCCTGTAGGCTCCGCCCACAGTCATAAAAAGGAGAAGAAAATGTCATATGAAAGACAAAAAGTCTCAATAGAAACTGAGCAAGAATTTATAAATGATAGCTACCAGAACATATCAATTCCGACATTCAAAAGGAGTAAACTTCAAGAGAAGTTGGATTCTAGTGGAAGGCAAAAAAAACAAATCAAAACAGATATTCTGGAAATAATGCAGGAGTTACAACACACTGTTGGAAGTTTAACACTTGCTGTGCTGTGGACTGATATATCAGTCCAGAATTCCTATACATTCTAATTCTGTTGGCAACCTAAAGGTTAATAGAGGTAGCTGACAAAATTAAAACATATAAAAATGAAATTAAAATAGAAAGACAGATTACTTATTCCCCCATCTTGGATGAAAATCTGGTATAAATTCTTGAAAAAATCCACATGTGGCAAGTGTAGCCATTTTAAATCAATTGGTTATATAATCAATTCCACTTTTATGTCATTCAGATGTATGACATTTCTGGTTGTATGCACCCTTTTGTTTGATCCCAATTATTTTCCTATTCTAATAATGTTAATTTGTTCAACTGTATGCACATGCATTTTCAGTTGTATGCCTCCTTTGTTCCATTAATTCAACCCCTGGCAGCTCCCTGACAGCAATAATGATTGCCTAACGAGGTGCTAAATGAGTGTTAATTGATGGCAGGTTGAGGCTGGCTATCAGGCTATGTAGTCTAGCAGAGTAAGAGTGTGAGCAGAGTTGTTGACATGAAGAAAATGAAATGGAACATCCTCTCATTGGTGCACTGTATTGTTCTCCAAATTTCACATGACCCTGCTATATTGAATTGTGTGATTTGTGGAATAATAGTCTCTATCTGATGTAACAGGTCATTCCTGGTTCCCTCCCCCCAAGTCTCTCACTTGATGACTCACTCATTCCCGCACACAGTCTTACACATCCGCACTCACACACATTCTCATACCTGGCTACTGATCATGGACAGCCGACAACTGAACAAGCTTATAACAGACACGATACAGGACAGCAATGAGGACATGGGTAATATTTAAAAAAATGGTGCTGTTATGACAAAACAAAAGGCAGTAATGACAATGTTGCATGGTTTTATTTATTCTAATGCCACATTCTAATGTCACAGAGTTGTCCTCTTACAAGTAACAGTTAATTCTGGTGGTATGCATTTTTGGATGTATGCATAAAAAACCTGTTCCCCGAGGGTGTACATACAACTGGTACTGATTACACTAAAAAATGAGATAGCATCTTCAAGAGAAGATGTTTCAATAAATGGGGTATGTCTGGATGATTTACCTGAATTTCAGAGAAAAAAACAATATTGCCAAAAAGAATCCTACATCTCCATAATGCTCAAGAAAACAAAGACAGTAAAAAATTTAACTTATAGGGTGGATTTTATGACTATAGAAATAACAGAAGAAAAGATACTAAAAGCAGGAAAAAAGAAAGTATAAAATTAAAAGGAAAAAAGAACTTAAATATTGGACAAAATTAGTCAGTTACTGAATCCATAGAGAAAATGCGGGGGGGGGGGTCGATAAAGAGGTAGGCAAAATAACCTTAAAGAAAAAAATGAGGAAGCAAAGATGCTGAGGTTATGATAGTTGACACCATCTTTATACATGAACAGTGTGCCACTAAATATTTAAAGTCAGATAGTCCAGAGGAAGCAGAGTCAACACTTACAATAAGAGGGGGTACAAAAAACAAATTATGAGAAATCATAAATTCTAAGGATTCTATGTCTCGTGATTTGTGAGGATCTATTAGGGTTTAAAATTGCCCCAATGATATCTGTGATGTGGATCAGGAAGGCCATTCCATGGTGGATGCATGGAATGGCCTTCCTGGGGAGGTCGTGGGGTCAAAAATAGTGGGGGAATTCAAGAATGCATGGGACAGACTTAAGGAAGTTCTGGTGGTGGGTAGGAGGAGATAGACTGTTGGTTAACTAGGATCTGCAGCTTATCCAATAGGTAGGGAAATGGGCAGGTGGGGTGGGAAGCTGTCCTTATCTGCTGTCAGAGTCTATGTTTCTATGTTTCCATGTTGATGTGGTAAGGTGTGATGATCTTACAACAAAGAATAATTCCTTGATATTGGTTAAATATGCAAGAGTGGTTTATTACTGTTTGTCTGGCATAATGCCATACGATTGCAAAAATACAATTTAAGAATGGATTTCCTTGTTAAAATTAAATCAAAACTAAATATGGGAAATCTGGAAGTTATGACTAAATCAAAGTTTGCCATAGATCTGGCCAAATGTCCAAATTTAGGAAGACTATTATACAAAACTGAAACAAATAACAAAAAAACAGGTTACCCATGACATAGTGCTGTTAGTTTTTGATATTGCACATATAGATTATGAAAACAAAACAAAGTTAAACAATATGATTTGTCATCTGTTCGGAAATTTTTAGGTTTGGAGTTTTACATGGAGGATATAGTTGATGTTCAAAGAATATTGAAAAGCTGGACTCAATGTGATCAGATTGATTGAATACTGCAAAACAAATTGCTAACAGAAAAACAATACTAAGAGCAAGGCACAACCTTGACAACTTGGGATTTCTAATTACCAACTTTGATCAACTTTACGGGCAAAAAAAAATAATGGACAAATACAAGAAACAGATAGCAAGAAAGGGGGGCAAATAGAGCTGGAGTACAATGTAGAAGTGAACAATCACTTTAAGATATTGGCTGTTATGTACAGTTAACTACTAGGTTAAATATATGAAAAGGGGGAATGGATGAAAAAAGATGAAAAATCAGAAATAAATCATTCAAAGGAAATAAGTAGCAGAGTACATGCCTTTTTAAAATAAGACCACACAACATTTTATACACTATCATGAAATATTGCTAGGCACGCTTCAAAACTGATAGATGCAGACTATTCCAAATTTCTTATGTTAGCAGACATAATACATTTACAAGAAACTTGGCATAGCAAGAAACAAATAGATACTATAAATATAAATGGAAATCAATTATTTCAAATACCTGAACAAAAGTTAACTAAAATGGGTAGGGAAAGTGGTGGCATAATTACTTACATCAAAGTAACTAAATATCTGGAAGTTAAGGATTTATAAATGATAAAAAAAACACTATGATTATAGCAGTAAAAATTCTGAAGGATACAATAATATTGGTCAATATCTATAACTCTCCTAACAACTCACTTATGTGCAATAAATATATTCTTAATAAAATATTGCAAGATGTTCTTTCATTACAAAAATAGCACAAAATGCTGAACTGTTATTGGTTAGGGATTTTAATATTAGATATTTTAACTCTGCCTTACAAAGAGACACAGAGGGCTCACTTTTCAATGAGCCCTTAGAGCAATGCAAGTTGTGTTGTTCCAGGGCTGCAGCACACTCCAGGTACACCAGGGACCCTGCTCCAAACTTTACAAAAATCAGGGTACCAACACCAAACTCCCCCGGTTTTCTGCAAGCCAACAGCTGCACCAAACAGTTGGCACAAGAATTGCAACAAGGATCTGGCTATCACCCACCCAGTGCAACACTAAAGAGGCCGAATGGGTGAGGGGTGGTGGTGACTGTGCTGGACAGGTAGGGGCTGGGGGCAGAAGGGGCAGGGAAGGTGGCATGGGGTCATCGGGGAAACAGCTGAGTATTAATGACTGTGCTATGAAACCCGACAAAGTGCATTTGCTGACACATGTATTTGCATGTTATACTGTACCTATGAATTATACTGTATGGAGTGGTCCAAGGACAGAGTGTGCAGCTGCCAGGGCAGTGCCCTCCTGATACCATGTCAAGCTCTGTCCCTGGACTCACCTCTACAGTATAATTCACAGGGGAGGAGTGGATCTTTATGTGAGAGAATACAGAAAATCAACAGAAATTCAGGGGGAACAGGGAGAAGCAGAGGTACTGTGGGTCACCCTGGAGATATGGAAGGGTCACCTATTTTTACTGGAGTGATCTACAGACCTCCAGCACTGGGTTGGGGGGTGGGAAGGTGGATAAGGATATGATGGCAGAAATCCAGAGGATGGCAAACAAGGGGGAGGTATTGCTGGTGGGGGACTTCAAACTACCGGATGTGGATTGGAACCTCCAAACTGAAGCAACAATTATTTATTTTATTTAATTCATAAATCGGATTTACAACCTTTGAGTCACAGACTCATTTACAAAGGCACCTCGTCGCAGGGAGGGGAACAACAAATAGTGAAGCAAGACAAGGTGGAACAATACAGGTGCGATACATACATTATACATAGCATAAGTTTCAGTGAGGGTAAACATAGGTAGTTTACCAAAGTACATAACAGTAATTCATTGGTAGGTCCTAGCAGGTCATCCAGGCAATAGCAAGTGGAAAATGGCGTGGGGTAGGCTATCGAGTGGGCTGTTGGACCTGCAACCCAGTTTGTGGCACACAGCAGGCCCTACAGTAGGCACATCCCAGACTCTCTGCAGAGGGCATTCCTCAGGCATCTAGTTAAGAAACCCACTCATGGGGAGGGGTGATACTGGACCTGGTACTCTCAAACGGGGACTGTATCACTGATGTCAAGCTGGATGGCCACCTGTGGACCAGCGAATATTGTATGGTGTGGTTCAATATAAGAACTAAGCCAGAATCAAATCACACTAAAATGAGGGTACAGGACTTCAGAAGGGCCAGTTTCAAGAAAATGGGAGAATGCCTCAGGGGAAAACCTAGCAGGGATAGGGAAAAGGGGTGGAGTAGAGGAACAGTGGGCAAAAATAAAGGAGGGCAATGAGTAGGCAACAACCCTCTGTGTCAGGCAGGTTAAAATGGGAAAGAGAAAAAAGAGACTGCCATGGTTCTCTAAGGAAGTAGTGGAAAAAGTAAAGGCAAAGAAGCTGGGATTTAGACAGTGCATGTCAATACAGAAGGAAAGATTATTAGGAGAAACAAAGGGAGGCAGGCAAAGTAGTTAAAAGTGTGGTACCATGCAACAAGGGTGAAGGGATAAGGGCGACAGTAATTACTGAAAGCATGCCAGTTGGGTGAAAGCACAGGAGCACTCACATATGCAGGGGGCTTCACCCCACACCCACTATCACTCTTTATAACCATCCTTGGGCCACAGCAATCAACACACACAGGGCATCAGGAAGACAGCACACTGTCACCCTTCTGACTATGCCCTTTTTTCTGGTGCCCTTTTTCCTTTCACTGTTATCACGTGACACGTAGAAGTGCAAAGCCACAAACAGAGAAGAATATTGCCAAGTCAGTAAACAAGGGGGATAAAACATTCTTTAGGTGTATAAGTAAAAAGAGGAAGAACACAGGAGGGATAGTAAGGCTAAAAGCAGAAAGAGAGATTTGTGTGAAAGAGGACCAGAAAAAAGCAGACATATTGAACAAGTACTTTTGTTCAGTATTTACAATGGAAGGGGTAGGTGATGGGTCACAGATATGGGAAAAGGGCATTACAGAAAGGGAGGTGGACACTAGTCCTTCTACAGATGAGAAAGTCCTCAAGGAACTAGCAAAACTCAAAGTGGACAAGGCAATGGTGCCAGGCAGGGTACACCCTAGGATACTAAGGGAGCTTAAAAAGGAGCTGAATGCACCTGTGACAGCCCTGTTCAACCTATCACTAGATACAGGGGAATTTCCGGGGGAATGGAGGAGGGTGGATGTGGACCCACTTCACAAAAGTAGGAATAGGGGAGGCAGGAAATTATAGACATGTCAGTCTGACTGTGGTGGTGGGCAAAGTAATGGAATCACTACTGAAGAAAAGGATCGAGGAATAATTTGAGACCAGTGGATTACAGGATCTGAAGCAAAATCTGTTCACATAGGGGAGATTGTGCCAAACAATCATGATTGAGTTCATTGACTGGGTGACCAGGGAAGTGGATTGGGGTGGGGCGGTGGATGTGGCCTACCAGGATTTCAGTAAGGCCTTCAACAACATTTCACACAGAAGATTGGTAAACAAGCTGGGCAGCCTTAGGGTGGGACCAAAAGTGGTAAAATGGGTATGAAGTTGGTTAAGAAACAGGAGTCAGAGGGGGGTGGTGGTAAATGGGTTCACTCTGAAGAAAGCATAGTAAACAGCGGGGTGCCACAGGGGTCAGTACTGAGCCCAGTCTTCTTCATTGTCTTTATTAGTGACATAGAAGGAGGACTGGAAGGGAAACTATGCCTGTTCATGGATGACACAAAAATTTGCAACAGAGTGGACATACTGGAAGGGGTAGAAAAAATTATGGATGATCTGAAAAACCTGGAAGACTGGTCAGGGGTTTGGCAACTGGGCTTCAATGTCAAAAAGTGCACAATTTTGCCCATAGGGCACAGAAACCCAAGGGCAATGTATCAAGTGTGTGAGGAGTCTCTGGCAACCACAAAACAACTAAAAGGACCAGGGGTCATCATATTTGATGACCTGAAGGTAGCAAAGCAGTTTGATAAGGTAGTGGGACAAGCTAGCAGAATGCTTGGCTGCATAGGGAAGGGTATCACCAAAAGAAAGAGGGAGGTAGTGTTACCCCTGTATAGATAGATGGTGAGGCCCCACCTAGAGTACTGTGTCCAGCATTGGAGGCCCCATCTCCAGAAAGACAGATCGGGTAGAGGTGGTACAGAAGAGGGCAACCAAAATGGTGTATGGCCTGCATCAAAAACCCTACGAGGAAAGACAAGGATTTAAATATGTACTCTCTAGAGGAAAGGAGAGACATGATAGAAATGTTCAATTATCTCAAACTCATTAATAAGGTACAGGAGGGTAGCATTTTACACAGAGATGTACGAGGACAAGGGGTTATGACATGAAGCTGGGGGGAGACTCAGAGGGGAATCTGAGAAAATACTTCTTCATGAAAAGGGTGGTGGACACCTATAATGGCATCCCAGCAGAGCTGATAGATGCTAAAATGGTAGCAGGATTAAAGCTTGTATGGGATAAACACCAGTGGAACATAATAATAGGGCTGGGGGGTGTAAGGCTGGAGGTCGAGTAGGGGTCTGTGGTAGCTCAGTAGGTAGGAAATTTAGGGCAGACTAGGTGGGCCAAGAGGTTCTTATCTGCAGACAGCTTCTATGTTTCTATAGGTATGGTACAATATGCAAATACACGCAAAAGCAAACACACACTGCTGGGTGCCACAGCACTCCCATTAATGCCCAGCTGTCTCCCCCATTCCCCCATGCCACTTTCCATGCCCCTTCTGCCCATGGCAATCCCTTGTCAGACCCCATCCTATTGGCACAAGCTACTTAGACCACCTCCTGGCTGATCTAAGTGGTGCCCCTTACTGCATCCATGATGGGGCTTGCAAAATCCTAAAAAAGAGGATGTTGTAGCCCCACCATGGTGCAAGCGCCCGGTTACTTGTTATACCAGGTTGTTTGATGCAGTATCTGGTTAGGATAGTGTGGATATAACAACGCAGTAAAATTTGTGTTGAGAAAATAGTGTGAGTGAAAAGAGCTACATGGATATAATAGTGTGGAGACATTATAGTGCAGTATATGTAGCTGTTTTCACTCATGCCAAGGACTGTAAGTCCGTGAGTGTGTGCTGCCTATCCATACTGGCAGCGTAGCATAGAGGTTAGAATCAGAAGCTGTGAATGGGGTTGCTGTCTCCAGCTGACTTGGGTTTGATTCTGACTGGTATTTTTTTTGGCTGTCATACCCCCCCTGAGTTACACACCTCCCAGGTTAGAATACTAAATCTGCCCCCCCCCCGCCTTTCACTCCCTTAGGATGTACAAAACTAATTCTGCTACCCACCCACTTTCACACACCCCTGAGTTGTGTCCCCCCTGGGAGTAAGAATAGTAAATCTGCCCCCTTCCACTTTCACCCTCCCGAGTTGGCAATAGTAAATTTGCCCCCTCCCAAGTTTCACCCTCCCTGAGTCAGCAGCAATTTACCTGCATTTCCCCCTGACTTACTGCATTGCTTTTAGCGTGTGGTGTATTTGTGAGGTGCTGTTTTTACTGGCTTTTTGACAGTGTGTTTCTTGACTGCAGCATTTTGTTTTCATGGTATTAAACTACACCCGTTTGACACAAACTTAGCGTAATGGGGCTTTGTTGCAGCTTCACCAGAATTTCACACAGGCTGCATTGGAAAATCTTGACTGATGCAAGTTGTGATGCAAGTCATCCCTTGGATCAAAATGTTATGATGCAAGTCCCTTATGACATTCTAGCCCCTTTGAAAATTGGGCCCATTTAGTAGAATGTCTGGGGATAAGTCAGTGACACCGATGTTAAAAGTCATTAATGCTAAATTCATAAATCAGGGACTCTATAATGTAGATGTCTGTGGAAACACAGATTTATTGGATGCTATATTAAATTTATTATATAAGCAAGTGTTAAAGTTATTTAAAGGAACACCAAATTCCTCAATTAGGACCTTGATAGGACAGATAAACATTAAATACATAGTACAGACCAGACTGATAAATGTTTGGATGAAAATTTTCTTACAGCCCCCAGGATCAAAATTATCAGACTGTACTAAACAAAAGAAATATATTATTCAAAGAAATCTAATAGAAATATGGTTAACTAACATTTTCAAACTTCTGAATGCATCTAATCTATCTCAAAACCTTGGTAAATCAGGGTATAAAAATAAATCAATCCTACACAAAATGCATCACTAAAATAATACAACAAAAAGCTAAAGAAGATTATCTGAATCACATTACGAAAATAAAAGTTTTTAAATGGCTACTAAATAATACCAAGGACCCTTCATTGAAATGTTATCTAAGTGCAATGTAGAATCCAAACTACAGAGATATATTGACTCTGTTCAGATCTGAGGCATTTCCCAATAATGTTACTAATTTCAGACACAAAAATGAAGCTGTTATATCGACAAACTGTTAACTATGGCCTACAGGAAGCTGAGGATTTACTTCATGGTATATTGCACTGCCCTTAGTATAAACAAATTTGAAACAAATTTCTGGATAAAATATTAGAAACATTACACGTACTGGTTAGAGTTATACTGGATTTGCTTTTTAATGCTGAAAATATGGATATTTTGGAAAAACATGCAATTTTCCTTTTGGAAGCAATGAAAACTAGAAGATGAGGGGCCCAATTCTCAAAAGCCAGAGTTTGACACAAGGTGCTTGCCTCACACAGCAGTGTCACAAGGGGAACCTTGCATCAAAACATGTGACTTTCACAATTCGCAAAGGCCCCCTGGAACCCAATGTGTTAGACTGGCCCTGCTTCAGGTCTGTGCCAAGAAGTTGGGTGTGACGGGTGCTAGGGGGGTTGTGGCAGATGCAAGCTGCCATATCCCCTAAATTGGGATTCTCTAAATCCTCTTAGAGGGCACATTTCTAAAGGTCTAATGGTAGTTAGAGGTGTGCCCTCTGAGAGGGTTAGAGTACTTGCTCTATCCTAGAGCCCTCCCTTGGTGGGAGGGAACATATGCTGTGGTTTCTCTTCCCCATTCCCAATCTTTCCTTGTAATAAACATGAATCTTCCCTGGTGGTCTAGCTGACCCCCATCACTATCCCTGATATCTGCTTGTATTAAACATGCTTTATCTTCCCTGGAGGTCTGGCGGACCCTCCTCTCTATCCCCAATCTGCCTGCATAGAAACATAGAAGTTGTCAGCAGAAAATGACTTATTGGCCCACTTAGTCTGCCCTAGGATCCCTACCTACATTGCTACCATAGACCTTAACGGATCTCCAGCCTTACCCCCCCCCCACAGCCCAGTTACCAATGTCCCCTTGCGTCTATCCCATGCATGTTTGAAACCAGTTACCATTTTAGTACCCACATCTGTTGGGAGGCTGTGTTCCAGATGTCAATCACACTTTCCATAAAGAAGTATTTCCGAGAGTCATGTGATGTTTGCACCCTGATCAGACACAGTTGGATTGGCTCTGGCTTTTGTGGATCATTAACATGGCTTTTTGCAGTTTATTTGGTTGTTTTTTTATTTCAAAAGTGTGCTGTCAGGTCACTTTAATGTGTGTGAGGGTACTGTTTGGTTTTCTGTGATGTCCAATGCGGAGTCTGTACTGATGGAGACTGCTGTGCCCTCTCCACCTGCACAACAACTTACACTGCAGCTGCCTCCAGTCAAATGCCACCCGGTCTTGGATTCCACCAACGAGCCAGAATCAGAAGGCCTGCACAACAATTTGGACAAATTCTTTGCTTTGCTTGCAGCTTTCAAACTCACCTTAGTAAAGGCATCAGATGATCTTAAGGCTCTTAAGCCCTTCTTGGAGCATCTGGCTACTCGTATTGAGGATGCAGAATGCAGGAGCTCTTCCCTTGAAGTCTCTTATACCAGAGATGAGAGAGAGCTCATGGAGTTGAGGCTCAAAGTTGAGAAATTGGAGGATAGGATAGAAGACCAAGAGAACCGATAATTGGCGAAATAACTTGAACTTTTTGGGCATACCTGAAAAAGCTGAAGGTTTGGACATGCTAAAGTTTATCCAGGATCTGCTTGTTGATATCACTGGGCCCTCTCCAAAGGATTACCGTTACTATGTGGCCTATAGATTTCTTTAACCAGTGCCTCATCCTAATGGCAAGCCTTGAGCTGTAATTATCCAATGTCTCGATTTCCAGCAGAAGATCTATATTGAAAAGCTCTCTGTTCTGGAATAATCATCACTTCTACATCTTTGGAGATGTTTTTGGTTTTTAATTTAGTTGTTTAACCAAGAGTAGCACACTAAGCTGAAAGCTTTTTTACAGGAGCGACCTGGGAGCACAGGGAAGTTAAGTGACTTGCTCAGGGTCACACAGTAAGCAAGTGGAAGCTGTGGGATTCAAACCCAAGTCTGGTCTGCTGGATGTCACCAGGTTTGCAGCTCAGAGCCTTAAACCACTGCTCCCCAGGTTCAAGATCTGCAGATGGACTATAGAGATGTAAAGCAAGCCTTACATTCCACTAATGTGCAGATTTGCATGCTTTAAACAGCTCACTTGTTAGTGTATGCCCCATCATACAGTGTCAGTGGCTCAGTTGGTATCACACTCGCCTCTGTGGTCGGGAGATCAGAGGGCTGTGGGTTCAGTTCCCACATCTGGCACTTGGGTTATTATCCCAGCACTGACACGGTAGTGCAGCATGAGAGGGGTGCTGCACTTCTGAGGTGCCGTCTTTCGGATGAGATGTTAAACCGAGGTCCCATCTGCCTGGATTGGTGGTAGTTCAGGTGGATGTTAAAGATCCCATGACACTTATTGAAAAGAGTACAGCAATTTCCCCAGTGTCCTGGCCAAATTTCCCTCATTCACAAAAATACCACAAACAGCTTAATCTGGTTCAAAGTCAGTTGGTATTTATCTGTATCCCCTTCCCCCTGGTCATGCCTGAAAATAGGCAGGATTTGTCTAGTGCACTTACCCAGTCAACAAAAACTAAATAAATAAAAATAAGATAAAAATAAATAAATAAATAAAATCTGGTACCACAGAATTCCAAGCTGCTGCAGCATCCCAACATGGATTGCCACAGCTTGTACCCAGCATTCAGCTGCCCATTGCTCATTGACTAGGTCTGTGGGGCTCCACTTTTCGCTACTCTGCTGATCCTAGTCTTTTGGACCTATCATTTTGGGACACTTTTCTATGAGAAGAACACTCCTGAAGTTATGCTGGCTTGATATACTGTACTTCTATTTGCTAAATCTGTTATTTTGTGGCTAGTGCATTCTATTGTTAATCGCCTCCAGAGCTCTCCTGGAGCAGTTGTTTGCTTTGTTTTTTTGCTAATGAAGATTAATTTTAGATGGTATCACCCTGCAAGTCTGAAGTTAAGTGACTGCATTGCTGTAACTGTTCTGTCCCATGTTTCTGTATTGTGTGTTCGTGTCTGGCCCTTTAAGCTACACGTCAGACTGCTGCTGGTCATCCTTAGGGCTGATACATTTCTCTTTGGTACTTCTGCGGCCAGTTTGATTTCTGGATTGCTGCTCTGGAGCTTCAGTAAGCTGCTCTGACTTTGGTTTAAGTTATGTTGCAGTTCCTTTAGCACGATTGTGTGATTGTGTGGCCAACTGGATGGTTCAGCATAGTGAAGTCCCTCATTGTACATAATGTTCAATTGTGGGCTGTGATTCAAGTCTTACAACAGAGTTTCTATTGGACATTTATTGGACTAGTTTACTTTAGATCTGTAATTGGTTATTCTATTTGTTTCCTTCCCTTCTGGGCTAGATACTTTCTTCTTTCATTTCTATTTGGACCCATATATTACTGCTATATATTTACCCCTCTCTTTTAATGTTTTTTCTCTGTTATCCACCTGGCTCTCCTGCCCTCAAGTACACCTTTCGTTATTCTTATTGCCCTTTCTCATCCTATTTAATTTGGGTCTGCCCTGTCTGTTTGGTTAAACTCTGTGGTTGATTTTTCTTCCTTGGCTTCACCCTTTTTTTTTTTTTACTTCCCCTCTCTCTTTTTAGTTAATCCCGTTGGCTATGCTTGAGTGCCTGAGGTTTATCTGTGACCTGACTAGTACAGTCCTCAAGTGGTATAAGTCCTTCCTCACAGGCAGAACTCAAAGGGTGGTGTCGGGGATATATTCCTCCGACCTTCTCTCTCTGTCATGTGGGGTCCCTCAGGGCTCAGTGCTGTTCCCATATTGTTTGCAGTGTATATGCTGCCTCTCAGAAACATTGTAAGATGGTATGGGCTGAGGTTTCATTGCTATGCTAAGGATACCCAGCTCTACCTGTCTTTTACACCCAACCAGGGTAGTGCACTCTCAATATTTAATAACTGCCTCACTGAAATCCAGGATTGGATGAATTCCAGCTGGCTGAAGTTGAACTCGGGGAAGACTGAGGTGATGGTGGTGGATCTGGGTTGCCTGATAGGGGGGTTGGGGGCTGGTCAGCCCTCGGGTCTTTTTCTGGGGGGCTCCCAGCTTCTCACCTCTGAACTGGTGCGGGACCTAGAGGTGGTGCTAAGATCTCAGGAGTCAGCAGTCATCAAGTCTTCCTTTTACTGTCTCAGGAACATTGCTAGGATCAAGCACCTGGTTCCATCTGGAGACCTCCCTACATTGAACCACGCCTTTGTGACCTCGTGCCTTGACTACTGCAACTCCCTTTACTTTGGGTTTCCGGGGGTTGATATATGCTGCCTGCAGCTAGTGCAGAATGCTGTGGCCCGGTTGTTGCCGGGGACTCCCCGGAATTGCCACATTACACCGGCGTTGTGTGAACTGCACTGGCTGCCAAGTTCAGTGGTGGATCACCTTCAAAGTCAGATTACTGACTTATAAAGCCCTGCACGGACTTGGCCCTGACTATCTGAAAGAACTTTTGTCTCCTTACTGCCTCAAGCGATTGCTCCACTCAGCTGACAAGGGGTTGTTAGAGATTCCAAGGTATCTTTGAAATCTTCTGGGGCCCGAGCATTTATGTACATGGCCCCAGCCCTTTGGAATTCTTTACCCGGTCAGCTTCGGGAGAGTGCAACCATGGGGGGTTTTAAACAAGCTCTAAAGACCCATTTGTGGAGCTGGGCTTTTCCTGAGTTTTAATGGTTGTTTATTGGATTTTACAGAAGATTTTAATACATTACTGTTGTATTTTTCATTTCAAATTTATGTAATGTGCCTTGATATTTGAGAGGCGCATAATAAATAAAGATCTATCTATCTATCTGTCTATCTATCTATCTATCTATCTATCTATGCTGCCCTATATTGGTGAAAAATGCTGTTTTCCTGTAATTGTTGAGCTTCTTAGCAGTCCTATGTATTCTGTTTGGTTGTGTTTTTTAAAGAAACATCCTTTTTTTGTTGTTGCTTTTGTTTTTTTGTTTTAGTATGGTTCCTGAGGCTGCTAACTCAACTGGTGGCCAGGTCCAGTGGGTTCATGGACGTATGTCTCATGGACCATAATGTTATTTGGGTGCTTTGATGCCCAATTTGGCATCCGCCAGGCCAGCTCTTTGTGATTCTTCAGAGGTTAAACTGTGCATTTTGGTTGTTCTTGATTCTCAGTTTATGGTTACCTAGGTAGCTAGTTTTTGGGGGGGTTTGAGTTTTTTTTTTCTCCTCTGGGTGGGTCTTTTGTATATATAGTTCTTGGGTTTGCATGTGTTTGTTCTTTTTTTTTTTTTATTTAGCCAGGAGATTTTGTACTGTTTTCTTCTGCTGTCTGATCTGTCTGTACAGTTGCCTATTTCTAAATTGTGCCAGACCATTATTTGCTTTATTCTGGTTGCCTATTTATTATCTATGAATCTGGGCAAAGTTGGGAGTCTAATACTCATAGTTTAATTGTGTTATTTTTATCCTTTTCTGCATTGTTACTGAATGATGGATGGCTTTACCAAGTTTTCTGACTTTTTCCCATAAATTTGTTAGCTGGAATGTTAAGGGACCCCACACTCCAGAAAAAAGACACATGATTCTTATGCACTTGAGCTCCTTGGGATCCCAAATAATATTTCTTCAAGAGACTTATACTAGATTTCAGGACTCCATGTTGGGGAGGCAGACATGGGTGGGCCAAGCCTATGCAGCAGGCTTGAGTAAACGTCTTGCTTAACTGGCAGTCCTATTTGCCAGATCTATTTCTTTCCAGCTTATTCGAGATTATGCAGATCCAGAGAGCAGATATTTTATTTTGTATGGTACCCTTGGTGGATCCCTTATCACCCAGGCTTCTATTTATCACCCCAATGCAGATGATCCACCTTTCTTTACTTCCCTTCTTGCACTTTTGAGCTCCCTGGCTGATTCTTCACTTATTTGAGGTGATGATTGAAATCTGGTCCAAGACTCTAACTTGGACAGATCTCCATGGTGACATCACCTGCCCAGAGGGCCCTTTCTGAGCTCACAACTACTCTGGGGCATGTTGACCTCTGGAGGGTACTTAACCCTACCAGAAGCAGTACACCATTCACTCTACAGTTCACTCATACTTCTCTCATTTAGATTACTTTTTGGTTTCTCACACTGTCCTCAATAGTATTTATTTTTGTTATATTGAGTCCTGGGTTGTTTCTGACCATGCCTCCGTATCATTAATAATTGTGCCTCTTCCTCACTTAGCCAGAGAAAAAGTTTGGTTAGTCAATAATTATCTTCTGAAAGACCCCCATTTTCTGAAACAGGTGAGGGATTTTACTGACTCTTGTTTACAAACTAACATTGGATCTGTGGAATATTTACAAACAGTTTGGGGCACCTATGAAGCCACAGTCAGAGGAGATCTGTTCTGCTTGGCTTGTTTGCATAAGATGGAATGCTCATGGGCCAGTAACCAGCTTCTAGTGGATATTAAGCAGTGGGAGAGGACTATCCACTACCTCATTGGAGAAGGACTGGCATGCATTAGCTGTGGCTAGATAACAATATGCTGACCTTCTGCATGAGGGGGCAGAGTGGGCACTACTTTGGGCTAAAATGCATTATGTTGACCAGGGAGAGAAAGCAGGAAGATTGTTAACACTTCAGCATAACCAACAAGCTGCTGCTCAGATAATTCCTGCCATCGGACATGCTCCAGATCCTCCCTGTTTCACTGATCCCTGGAAAATTGCTTGCTGCTTTGCTTCTTATTTCTCTGACCTCTATGCAGAAGAACCTTCCCCATCCTCTGGAGCCACTCATTCCTTTTTGCAAAATGCCACCCTCCTTAACTTCATGTTGAACAAACAGAGCTGCTTAAACAACCGATATCCTTGGATAAGATGGATAGAGCTATTCACGCCCTCCCTTTGGATAAAGCCACGGGCCCTGATGAGCTTTCTACCAATTTTCAAGGCCCTTAGACCCCAGTTGGTACCTCACTTAACTACATTTTTTTAATGAAACTCACTCTAAGTCTTATTTGAACCCATCATTTCAAAAGGCATTTATCACTTTTTTACCAAAGCTGAGCTGAAACCCAGAACTGGTCCAAAATTATAGACCTATTTCTTTATTAAATACTGATATTAAATTTTTGGTGAAAATTTTGGCCTAGAGGACATTACTGGCATGTCATGATCAGATTGGTCCTGAACAGACTGGGTTTATGCCAGGCCGTCACTCCTGGGACCATCTGTGAAAACCATCCCATCTTTTTTCTGCATCGGAGGGCTCTCACACCCGTGCAGTGTTGGTGTCCCTTGATGCAGAAAAAGCTTTCAATAGCATCACTTGGGGGGTTATTTGATGTTCTGCAGCAGTCTGGGTTCCCCTCAGAGTTTACATCATGGGTGAAGCTGTAATACTCTCAGATCTCTTCGAGGATTTAATGTAATGGATTTCTCTCTCCTCCCTTCCCTTTAAAGAAGAGTACCCGATATGGCTGCCCCTTATTCCCCTTGTTATTTAATTTATATCTGGAACACCTTACCCGTACTATAAAAGGGCACCCCCCGTATATATGGGATTCAGGTTGTTGGTCAATCTTACACCATTTCCACATATGTAGACAAATTCTGCATTTACAAGACCCCCTTGTCTTCCTCCCTGCAGACTTAAAAGTGTTAAAGGTGTTCGGCTTTATTTCAGGATATAAACTGAACATTGATAAAATTGTGTTTATGCCTCTAAATTCTAGTACTTTTAAGTATGAGGTCATGAGATGGGGGGGGGCATTTGGGTAGCTAATCCATTGAACTATCTGGGAATCAGGTTGTGCAGAATGGCTCATGCCATAATCAAACATAATCTCATTGCTTTGTTGCCCACTCTGAAGCAAGACCTGGTTCACTGGCTTAAACTGCTTATAACTCAGCTCTCGGTGAGCAGAGCAAGCTGAGCAGGGTGAGTGTGGTATTGCGCACATCACCGCACACAAAGACGTGTGCAAAGACACATGCATCAGCACATGTTAAGCGTCTAAGGCGAGAAAGGTGAGTGTAGTGGGACTATACCAGTAGTAAGTACAAATGTTTATTTCCTGCATAGGCCTCAAATTATTCTTTCCTAAGTGGCTAAGTTTCTTTGATCTTGTTTCATTTACAACAGTAATATGGTACCAGACTGCAATTATGGAATCACTTGTTCAAACAGTCAAGGGTGAAACAGGTATATTATGTCAATCCTGCAGTATGTATATGTTAGTATCTGCTCACCCATCAAATACTATATTTACTTGCACGAAATGTACTGAAAATGCAGAGATGTCAGCCCTGTTAGCTCAGTTTAGTAAAAGGCTTAGTGAAATAGGACATAGTCAACTTGATATGGCTGAACGTTTTCAAGTTCGTCTTCAAGCACAATCATCAAACAATGTATTAAATCTAGACCACACTACTGTACCTTTAAATAATAAAACACCATGTAACACTACTCCTGCTCTTGTGATTAATACCCCTTTGAATAAAAAAAGAGTAAGGGAAGAAGAAGAAACCACTGACCCAGAAGATGCTTGGTATTTGGTGCAACATTTAAAACACCCCCCCAAAAAGACGGGAAGGAAATCTAATCACTTCAATATAGAAATTTCCAATATATTTGATCCCTTAGACTAGATGCAACTCATGAGGAAATGATTAGTATGACCAGTGTTCTAGATAATGTAATAACACCTGATATCACTGCAGTAGCACATAAAGCGCATCCCAGCACAGACAAAAATCAAAAGGATAGACCTGTAGATGTACCTTTAATAATGTTAGAGACTGCACCCATAGCTTTTAAGCAAACTGAAGATAATATGGAAACTGATTCCTCCCAACAACAAATAACTGAAATCTTTGTTCTAAGTGACTCCATCATCAAAGGGCTGGACTGAACTATTTGTAACATAGACAAAGCCCATCGAACCTTATTATGTTTTAAGGGTGCTAAAATCTCTGTTATCACAAAAATTATCAATTACATTATCTACCCAAACAATGTTAATAAAACAGTAATCATACACGCGGGCTAATAATATCTTTTACCAACAACCTCAACAGATTAAGCAGGAATTTGTCAACTTAACTAATAAACTTGTAGACTTGGGCTGTGCTTTTGCTTTTTCTGAAATATTACCAATTCCTAGAGCAACATACCGACAAAATTGCATTCTAAAAGAGATAAATAACTGGCTTAGACAATGGTGCCTTAAGCAACATATTAATTGTATAACCCACTGGGAAGAATTTATTGGGAATATTGAAATGTACAGTAGTGATGGGTTAAATTTAAGCAAAAAAGGTTCAAAATTCCTTAGTTATCAGTTCGATAATTACATAGATGCAGTTTTAAACTGAGTGATGGGGAAGGGGATGTATCTAATTCCACATTATTTCATACAGTAACAAAATACTTGAGTAATCTGAGTAATATGAGTTATAAATCCAATATTGGCAAAATCACAAAATTAAGGAAAACCAAGAAAAGGAAAAAAAATATGAAAAGACATTCCAGCCTTGGTCTGTGTAAATTCAATACTGCCCAAATCTATGAAAATAATGCTTCAAATAAAGATCTTACTTATCATAAAAGTATCAAGAAAATAAAAATTCTATTAACTAATGCATGTAGTTTAACAAACAAATTGGATGAGCTAAGACATGTTCTCATTAGTAAAGAAACTGATATCTGTTTCATCACTGAAACGTTTTTTAGAAAATGACTCGAATACAGACATACTTGGTTTTACAAAGTTCTTAAAAAATAGACAAAATAACAGAGGGAAGGGGAGGTTTAGCACTATATGTATCTAATAAATTTAATTGCCAAGAGATAATTCTTGATGACACTCCAACAGAAATATTATAGGCTAGGATTGAGCTTGGCCAAGAAACTTTAATAATTGGTCTGTGCTATCGGTCCCCCAGTTTAAAGTACGAAGAGAACCTAACCTTTCTGAACCAGCTAGAAAATAAAATTGTAGACAGTAATTTAATGTTACTTGGTGATTTTAATTTCCCACACATAAACTGGGAAACATTTGACACTAACTGTCCCCTTGAGAGACAATTCTTAGAAACCACCTTTAAATTTAGCCTAGAGCATTTGGTACATCTCCTGATCTAATTTTTATGAATAACCCTGATTTATGTTCTTCTCCAGTCATATTACCTCCTTTGGGCAACAGTGACATGTGATATCTCACAACATGTTAAGTGTAACAAAGGAATAAGTACATTAAAAAATTATTATAAAGCTGACTGCACTAGTATAAAAAAGTATTTAATTACATGGAATTGGCAAAATGAATTGAAAAATCTTGACATTGAACATACATGCATAAAAAATAAGGATAAAATAGACCATTGTTTAAATACATGGGTACCAGACAGAGTTAAATACAGCAATAATACCAAACTAAGAATACCTCCATGGTGGTCCAAAGATATAAAACATATTATAAATAAAAAACATCGCGCCTATAAGAAATTTAGTAAGACCAAAAAAGACTCTGATTGGTGCAAGTTTAAGTTACTTGCAAAACAGAACAAACAAATAGTAAGAATGGCAAAACAAAAACTAGAAATCAACTTAACTACTAATATCAAAGATAACAAAAAAAGTTTTATAATTACTGTATATTGGCTCTCTCAAATAAAATCATACAGGAATTGTCCCCCTAAAGCTAAACAATAACATTATCATTAATGAAACAGAAATGACTGCATAACTTAACCATTACTTCACAAGTATATTTAGTTCTAAAGAACCCATAAATCTTAGTATACAACCGTCAGTTGATTTTATTTCTTTTTTTTTTCTGAACAAGACACTCTAGAGACCATTAATCTAATAAAATATAATACATCTCCTGGACCTGACTGTGTATGTTCCAAGTTCTTAAAATAACTCTCAAAAGAATTAACTGGACCACTCACCTACTTATTTAACACATCTGTGAACTGTGGTATTGCATTACAGTCTTGGCGGGTAGCTAACATAACCCTTATTTTTGAGGGTGGCATTAAATAGCTGACATCTAGTTATAGGCCAATTAGCTTAACATTGTTTATTAGTAAAATTATTGAACGATTGATTCAAACTAAAATCTCTAACCATATTATAAGCACAGGTTGTATAGATATGTCACAGCATGGATGTACTCCTGGTTGGTCATGTTTAACTAATTTCATTAGTTTTTTCTAACCTGTCAGTAATGCTTTGGACAATGGCATACCAGAGGAAATTGTCTTTCTGGACTTCGAAAAGGCATTCGATACTGTATCCCATAAGATATTGATTCAACAACTTCTCAATATAAATTTGGATGTTAACATAATTAAATGGATTTCATTGTGGCTATCCCAATGGACAACAAAGGGTGGTCATACTTGGGCATCAGTCTGACTGGAGCCCAGTTACTAGTGGAGTACCACAGGGTTCTTTTCTGGGTCCTCTCCTTTTTAATATATTAGTGTCAGCATGGCTCAGTTGGTAACACATCCACCTCTGGACCAGAAGGTTGTGGATTCTCGTCCCACACCGGGATTGGACTTCCACCTAAAAATCGCTGGCATCTGAGTGCAGTAATGGGGGGTGCTGTACTGCTGGGGTGTGCCATCCTTTGGATGAGACGTTAAACCAAGGTCCCTTCTGCCCAACCTGGTGTTGTCCTGGTGGGTGTCCAGGTGGAAGTAAAAAGAACCCAGGGCACTCTTCACAAAAGAGCAGGAAACATTCCCGGTGTCCTGGCCAACATTCCCCTTCCCATAAACAGGTTCATGCAATTATCCAGGCTGTGTGTGGGTGATGATGTGTGATATGGCCATCACCACATATTCAGTCACTTCACTACCAGTCTAGCATTGCTTGTAAAATGCTTTGGGATACTGTGTATGAAAAGCGCTATATAATTGCTGATTCTTCTTCTTCTTCTTAGTCTGTAGTATGCAAACATCAAAGGAGGTCTGGATCAATAAGTACGCTGACAATTGTAAAATAGGTTGCCTTGTTAATGACATTTCATCTGCTAACATCCTACAAGAAAATTTAAACAGACTGACTACCTGGGCAGTAAATAATAAGATGAAGTTTAATGTGGCAAAATGCAAAGTAATGCACATAGAGAATAACAACCAAGGATTTAACTATTCTATACAGAATATGAATTTAATGGTCACAATAGAAGAAAAAGATCTGGGCATTATAATATCTGACAATCTAAAATTTAATTCTCATACTAACAAAACTGTTAAAAAATGTCACATGATTCTGGGTAACATTTTGAAACACATTAAAAGTAGGAAACCATCTGATATTTTGCCATTATATTCTTGCCGTGTTCGTCTACACTTGGATTAGTGTGCCTTATTTCGTGCTCCAACCTCAACTGGTTATTTCAGTATAGTAGAAAGGGTACAACATAGAGCTACTAAAAGAATAGACAATATGTCTGATATGGATTATGGGTCCAGACTTAAAACATTACAACTATTTTCCTTGGAATACAAAGTATTAAGAGGGGACCTGATTTATACTTTTAATGCCTACCAAAATGAATATTTGTTGAATACGACTGGATTAGAAAAGAATCTTGCATATAATCAAACAAGATCACATAATTTTAAATTTAAAACTTCATTATGTAAAACAAATAAACATTCCAAATGTTTTACTCAGAGAATCCCTTCAATATGGAATTCATTACCTGAAGATATTGCTAATAGCAATAACACTCAACAGTTGAAGAAAAAACCTGACTCTTATATGGGTGACAGGAAACTTTACTTCCACTACTGAATTGTGCCGGTGAGTTCACTTATGGGCACCTGCCTCCTGAACTTGTAAACATCTATGAATCTATGAACATTATGGGCTCATATTAATGTAATCAAGATGAACATTCTTCCACGTCTTCTTTATTCCCTCACTATGACAGGTGTATTTTTGCCAAAGAAATGGTTTTGTTTGCTGCACACCTTGATCTCTGATTTTCTGTGGCCCGGTAAGCATCCCAGGAGGGCATATGCTAAGCTTGTGCCTGGTAAGGAATCTGGGGGGTTAGGTTTGCCCAACATCTTTCTTTATTGTTTTGCTGGTCATACATCTTGATTTCTTTGGTGGTCCAATACCTCTGAACAAGAGACCTACATTAGCCAACTCCCAGCTTATCAAGCTACTGAGATATCCTTGGCCAAAGCACATCCCCTAGATTTAAGCTCCCTTACATGTAGTTCTTGTCTACTGCTTCTGAGTATATTAAAAAACTCACCAATTGGCAAATCAGTTAAAGTTAGTCACAAGTTACATACTTTTTTAGGCACCAATCCCCTTTTAGATTTTTCCCAGAAAGTTAGATACAATTCTGACTTGCATATTGGTTCTATGCCTATTGGATCTGCCTTTTTTTCCTGGCACAGAGTTGGGCTCTCTTTCCTCCTTAGTACAGAATGGCAGGATTTTTTACAGCATGTCATCCATAAGGTAATGGGTCCTCCCCCGGTCTACAAGGACTACAGATTTCTGGCCTGAGCCTCGCCGTGCCTCTACACAATCCCAATCTTTTTCTCAGCTTTACAAGAGGCTTTGACTTCATGCATCAGAGCAATTGAACCTTGGCCTTTCTTACTAGGCATACGTATTTGGGGAACTGGAAGACCAGTCCACTAGGTCCATAGTATTGCAAAACTTGCATCGCTTTTTGAAATTCAGCAGCCTTATGCTATCTTAAATTAATCTCCTTTGTGATATGTATTATACCACAGATAGACTAGTCAAATTTCGAATATTGGATAATCCTGTATGTAATAAGTGGTAATAAGTGGGTAGGGGAACCCTTAAGTACATTTTTTGGGACTGTGAAATAAACAGCATTTCTGGCAGGACAAAATAATACATTTGAACCCACTGCTGGGCTTTCAGGATGTTTTTTCCCCTGTGCTTTGTCTAACAGGGTTGGGGTTGGAGCATCTTGTGGGACAACACTGCTTCCACATGGCATTGATCGTGGCTCTGGCTAAACCAGATCTGAACATAAACATTAGGTCACTAGATGGGCAAACATTAACAAATGTGAAGGAATACAAATATCTTGGGGTTATTATAAATGACACACTAAAATTTAACATACACATAAACAACACCATCATAAAAGTAAACAAACATCTAGGAGCACTAAAAGGGAAGGCTTACTTTTTTACCAAAGACACTAGGAAAACAATAGCTACACAATTCTTATTACCCATACTACCATACTAGAATATGGTAACCTAGCATATCAGCATGCCACCAACACCACAATGAAAAAGCTTGACAGAACATACAATACTAGGATACAAATACTGTACAACACACAACACTGATCAATGTATACAGACCTACAATGGGACTCGCTAGAACTAGAGCACTAACTGCTTACAAATTGTACAAGGATCCAACTATACCATCTGAAAATATATAGGTACCAGTACATATGCACACAATCTATGGGAGGTTAAAAAAAAAATAAATAGAGGAGTTCTCTTACTTAGAATATCCAGTTCCTTTGGGGAAATGAATTCATGCTAGTTGGCTGCAAACCAGTGGAATAAGATGCTCCCAGACATTAGGAAGGCACCTACTGTGACAGCATTGAAAACCATGTTAAACAAACATTTACTCGATATTGTACAGAAACATCCTATACATCAGCTACACTGGTGAATTTTCTGCGAAGTCGCCAAATTCACCTCTGAGGATCAGTTTGCTAAGTTGTCCCATTTAAAGGGAATTGGCCATTTGTAACTTTGCTTGCTTTTGTTTTTGTTTTTTAAGTGCAGATCAGAAAATCTCCAAAGCAATGAGAAGTTATAAATGGGGAATCCTCCAAATCCCTGGTGTGTAATGGTGTCCCCTCCCCACCTGCCGATCACTGGCCCCAGTGTAAAAAGAAATATGTTGTTATTTAAATCCAAGGTCTGTCGTGTCCCTACCTTGCCAATTGCCAAAAAATATATATTATTTAAATCCCTGTTGTCTAGTGGTCCCCCTGCCAATCACTGAAAAAATATATTAAATCCCTGGTGTCTAGTGGTTCAGCCTGCCAATCATCCCAAAAAATTATTATTTAAATAACTCTCTAGTGTCTAGTGGTCTCCCCCACCAATCACCCAAAACTAAAATATTATTTTTAAATCCCTGGTGTCTAGTGCCCCCCCAATCCATGATCGCTGGCCCCGATGTAAAAAATAGTATATATATCATTGTTAAAATCCCTGGTGTCTAGTTGTCCCCCCTCCCACTAATCACCAGCCCCAATGTTAAATCCCTGGTGTCTAGTGGACCCACCACAACCCCGTCAGGGAGTGCTCCACCACCTCACTCCCCCCACCTGACCCTGAGTGAGTGACCAGCACAGCCCTCCACTCTCCACCACAGCTGGATGCCTGACTGACCTAGAATGAATGCGCATGTGCTTGTTCATTGTATATCAGTTGGGTGGCCAGCCATGGTGGAGAGTGGAGGGCTGTGCTGGTCCCCCACTTTGGGTTGGGGTGGGAACACTCCCTGATGGGGTCAGGGTTGGGGGGTCCACTAGATACCAGGGATTTAACACTGGGCCAGCAATCAGCATAGGGGGACCACTAGACACCAGGGATTTTAAAAATTATATTTATTTTTTTACACTGGGGCCAGCAATTGGTGGTGGTGCGGGGACCACTAGACACCAAGGATTTAAAAATTCTATATAAACAGTATATCTTTTCTGGTGATCACTGGGGGGGTAGATCCAATAGACACCAGGGATTTATTTAAATTTTTTGCGATTGGCGGGGGAGGATGGGGACCATTACACATCAGGGATTGACTATATTTGTTTTTACATTTGGGCCAGCAGTTAAGCGGGGTGTGTATATATATATATATATATATATATATATATATATATATATATATATATATTTTTTACACTGTGGGTCAGTGATCGTTGAGGAGGTGCCCACTACTAGTAGGCAGACAGTAGTTTTTTTGCATGAAGTGTGGAATTTCATGAAATTCCACACTTTGCAGTCAATCCGTGCTCTGCAAATTGGTGAATTTTGCAAATTGCACTTCCCAAATTGAACGTAATTCATAACATATTTCACAGAGTGAATTTGGCAGCCTTCACACATCACTAGTGCTGATACATGTTAGTAGGTTTAATTTATCCTTATTTGTATTTAAGAAACTTTGCATCTAAATGTATCCCTCCTTGTATATAAAAAAACTTTGTATCTAGTATGTATATTACACTATCAGTCTGAAATGTCTTGTATTCCACCTTTACATATAAGAAACTTTGTATCCAAGCAGAACAACTTTGTGAGCAGGGCTGTTAACTCCAAACAGTTCCATCCTGTTGAAAAAATAAAGATCTATCTATCTATCTATCTATCTATCTATCTATCTATCTATCTATCTATCTATCTATCTATCTATCTGTGTCAGTCGATCCATCTATCATCTATCATATAATTGTATCTATGAATAATTGTGGATGAGCTGCTGTCCTGTTTCCTAACATATTTTATCATATGTCCTTATCCATCCTTATTGCTATACTCTTTTTTTATTATATCTCTGGTATTTATCAACATACAGAGATAATGAGAGTGAAGCTCACCAGGATGAATCCCAATTCTGCAGCATTTTAGAGTTACTGCAGTAAGCAATGCAATTTCAGTGAGAGTCAATCCTGTTTGTCATACAGGACAACTGTGACACTGCACTTTATCTTGTATGTGGAAGAACTATTAAATTATCATCTCTGAACTATGACATTTGCATAAGCTGTTTTAAGTATGATGATATTTATGTGATGCTTTACTCTGCTAATATGTTTTTATATGTACATTTTTTTTATAATGTACTGTATGATGGTTTGCTTAACTCTGTATTGGCATTATATGTAATGGTCAAATGGCCAATCCGTAAAGCTAACTGAACTGATTGAATGAATTGATTATCCTAGTCTCTGACAAGCCCATAATCAACAACTCAAATACACTACATGATAGTGTATCAAATAATGTACTATAGTGGTGCAATCCCGGGTGCAATGCAGTAATGCTGCAGTATATCACAGAGTGTTGCAGTGTGAATGAATGAATGAATGAATGAATGAATGAATGAATGTTTATACAGGCAGTGTATTGTTAGAGTAGCACCCTATTTACAACAATTACCCTGTACAAGACCATAAAATAAGCCACACACACATACAATTGCATAATGTATCTCTCTCATACAATGCAATTCATGTTAAAATACATTAATCTATCTAAAACAATCACAGATATGTTGCAAGTACTTTTTTAATGTCTTTAGGAATTGATTAAGAGAAGTAATGCTTTTCAATTTGTTTGGCAACCTGTTCCAAGTTCTAGCTATAGAAGGTTGGAGCATTGTATTACCAAATCTATTGTGAGTTCTAATTGTCTGGACATTCAGGCTATTAAATCTTAAATTATGGCCCTTATCTCTTCTGCTGATAAGATTTAGGTTACAACTGGTCTGACCATTACTTTGAGGGTATATTATTTGATGGCACCAGTGTAACCAAATGTAATTCCTTTTTTCATCTGGGTGAAGCCACTTTAATTTATGGTAAAGCTTACAGTGGTGTGTACCACATGCATTTCTTGTGACAAATCTTATTAATTTATAGT
Source organism: Neoceratodus forsteri (assembly GCA_016271365.2). NCBI lineage: Eukaryota > Metazoa > Chordata > Ceratodontiformes > Ceratodontidae > Neoceratodus > Neoceratodus forsteri. The sequence continues at coordinate 830,931,465 of CM028132.1, read as the reverse complement.
ACAGTTGGTTTATTTTATTCAGTTCTGCTTTATTAGCATTTCTGTACAACACTGAACCATACTGAATTACTGGAATTATCATTTGACTAACTATTTTGTTTCTAGTTTCTTTTGATAAGTGATTTGATGTCCTTCTAATGGCACCTAACTTTTGGCTAGTCTTTTTAACAGTGGACTTCATATGTTCTTTGAAGTCTAATTTACAGTCCACCAATACTCCCAGATATTTGTGTTGGGTAACCATTTCCATCCTGATTCCATCCCCAAATTTTATGTCCAGGATACGATCCTGTTCTCTTTTGTTACTTTGTTCAAAATATAAGCAGTGGGTCTTTTTTTATTCAATAACAGTCTAGATTTCTTAAACCATACTTCCATGTTACTCAAGTCACTCTGGAGTTTTTGCTCCAGTAAAGGGGGGCTGCATGTGGACGCAACCAAGACAGTGTCATCTGCGTATAGTCGCACCTCACTATTACCAATATGGTTCTCCAGAGCATTGACATAAACATCAAATAATAATGTTCCCAGGAAGGATTCCTGTGGTACCCCATGGATTATATGTTTTATACTAGAGGCAACTGTACCATTTATAACACATTGTCTTCTATTTGATAGGTAGGAGTGGAACCAACTTAATAGTTCCTGATATACTCCCATCCCCAATAGTCTCTCCAACATTGTTAGGTGATCGACCAGGTTAAAGACCTTACTTAGGCCTGTGAATGCCACCCCCTTGTCCCTCCACATATCCATTGTAGAAGTGATTAAGTTGTTAAAGTCAAGAAGAACGGTACTTGTGGACCTCCCTACCCTAAATCCATGCTGTACATTTGACAAAAGGCCATGTGCTTCTAGGTATTGGCTCAGTTGTCTATGCACCACCCTTTCTAGGGTCTTTGACATGGTGTGCTTCAGGGAACTGTGTAACTCAAAGGCAAAAAGCCCTTTTTTTACTGCAGTATTTTGTGACATGTCATTAAGTCACTGCGCTGCATCATGACTGGCTCCACTGTATGTTAAAGGGTGAGTTATAGTTGGAGATTAAAGCTACCAACATAAAAGAAATACAAGGTTAGTGTAAACAAAAGTCATTGAGTTTAAATGATTGTGCAGCCGCAATACAGTATTGGTGTTACCCAAACCTTGACACTGTCATGCCAAGCACAGAAAAATACTCACTCACCAATGCTTTGGGAATGGACACCAAAGTTAGGGCAACACCAATGCAGTATGTAATCATCTGAACCCTAGGAAATGCCTTGTGACAGATTAAGCAAGGCTCATGGGACTTTTTTGTACCCTAAAGTTACATTTGATTTATTCTGCAGTGTTATGCTTTAACACTGTTGGGATCAGTGCTGGGACCAGTGCTCTTCAAGGTCTTCATAAGTGATATTGCAGAGGGTCTAGAAGGGAGGGTTAGCCTGTTCACAGACAATGCAAAGCTATGTGACGGGGAAGATACACAGGAAGGTATAGAAAAAATGAGGAGAGATATCAAGCAGCTAGAAAACTGGTCCAAGGAATGACAGTTGGGTTTCAATGCAAAAAAGTGCAAGATTATGCACCTGGGGAAATGGAATCCTAGGGTCGAGTATGAACTAGATGGGGTAATACTGGAGGCCACCACAGAGGAAAGGGATCTAGGGCTAGTCATGGAAGACAACCTCAAAGTGGCTAAATAGAGCAACAAAGCAGTCAGAAAGGCTAACAGAATACTAGGGTGCATAAGGAGAGGTATAACAAGTAGAAGGAGGTAAGTGGTGGTATCATTGTACAACTCCCTAGTAAGGTCGCAACTGGAGTACTGTGTTCAGTTCTGGAGGCCTCATCTCCAGAAGGACATAGACAGGATGGAGACTGTATAAAGGAGGATGATGAAAATTGGGTCTGGGATGCAGCATAAATTGTATGAGGAAAGACTCAGAACTCTCAGTATGTACTCCCTGGAGGAGAGGGGGGGCATGATAGAGACCTTCAAATATCTAAAGGGGATCAACAGGGTACCAGAAGGGAGCATCTTTCACATGAAGGGAAATAGCAGAACAAGGGGGCACAGCATGAGATTGAAAGGGGGAAAACTTAGGGGGAACTTAAGACACTTCTTCTTCTTCACTGAAAAAGGAATGGAGAGATGGAACAGTTTTCCCCCAGGAGGTGGTGGGGCTGGCCACAGTTCAGGGATTCAAGAATGCGTGGGATAGGCACATGGGAATTATCAATCTAGGGCGAAATGGTGGGGGGAATTGCAGCATCTAGGGTACCTTAAGCATTAGAAAGAGAGATAGGGCAGATTGGGTGGGCCACAATGCCCTTATCTGCCAACATCTATGTATCTATGTAGCTATGATTTAACATAGTATTTGCAGTACATTGTTTTACTTTTGTAATCACTACTTTTGTATTTGCAATCCTGGCTTTTTGTCTCCATTGTCAATGCTTTTAATGAAAAGCAGTACCTGGTCCCAGTACCACTCTCTACCCTTACCACCCCTTTTCCCAAGTAGTGCTGGCAGCTGTGTGGCAGACACTCCTTCACCACATCCCTGTATCAAGCAGTTGCAAAATTACATTTTCAAATGTGAAGCTGGTGCAAATTTGGGAACTTTGCAGTATACATAGTTTAGCAAAGTTCAAGACTTCACCCCAACTTTGCTTGTGAACATAGTTTTTTAATAAAAGTTGTTTTCATAACAATAATGCCACTCTCACACATTGTTTATCTGCAACCCATCCCATCCCACCACTCAGGCCTTCAAAAATAAATCTACATTACTCTACCACCCACCTTGAACCCACTTCTTTTCTTCCCCCAACAGACCCGGTGAAGTTTCTTAAAGAAAGTGCAGTAACCAGTTGCATACAGTACTTGGTATAATAAATGCCATTCCCCCACCCATGCCAAATTATGTAACCACCCACCTCCCCACTCAGTCAACCACCCTGTCCCCTACGCTAACCATTCCCTAGCACCCAGCTTTTCTTCCCTCCCTAACTCACCATAATTTAAGTATGTATGGCAACACATAGAGAAAACAGCAGATCATCCTATAATGAAGCAATTTTGCTCTCTTCAGTGTTCTGGAATGCACAAGTGAATGCCAATGTCCTCCTGCAGTAATGCCTGATTTACTGACATGTGTTTGGATTCTGGGCAGTTTTCTTTTTATTGTAGGTCAGTATACAATTTTCCTTAAAATTTGGGGCTGAAGAGGAGGCATATTGCGTGCATGATGGTGGTAGGTTGGGGGATTTCCTATGGTAAACTGACTTGGTAGACAGACACAGGGTTGGAGAGATGGGTGATGTCTGTTTTACTAAAGAGACATGGGTGAGGGAATTGGAATAAGAGGATATCTCTTGCATTCCAACCATCTTTTCCAGGACTGTGGGGAAGGGAGGGAGGAAGGAAGTGTGTGTTAAAGGGTGGCTGGGTAGAAAAACTATATTTTAAAAGGTCTGGATGGTGGGGGGGGTGGGAACAGTTTGTAACAGTGGGTGGGTTACACATTTTGAAAACATTTTTTAACAAAGCACTTTGCATAGTTTCTGCCCACAAAGTCCTATCACACTTGATAAAAACTATGTGGAGTAGCACTTCACTGGCACTTTCAAGGCTGAAGTACCACTATCCATAGTCTTTCTCAGGCAGAAGTGGGCACTTTTACACTGGAAAATGATGTAAAGTGAGCTGCCCTGGTGTTGTGAAGATAGAGGGCCAGATATTCAAAACTTTGCACTGAACGCAAACCTTTTGCTCTGGTTTTGTGCCCCATTTGTACGGGGTTGCAATATTAAAAAGACCAAATAGTGCCAGCACAACAGTGTAGCCACAGTGCAAAAAAATAGTATATGTGTGGTGCAAAGTGGGGGTGTGGACATGAATACAGGTGCAACAGTATATTCAGTGCCATAGCGCCACACAACGTGTGTTAGCATGACATACAGAGTGGCACAAGTTAACACCTATAAAAAGGTAGTTTTAACTCTAGGTAAAACAAGCAGGGGGCATGGACACAGCAGTAGCAACAGGCAACATGGCTGTATGCAACAATAGCATCATGGTGCACTTGATTGCTACAGTCACTGAGGAGGACGAGCCACCCTGGGCAACGCCATAGGCCAAGGAGGAGATATGCTGCAAACAGGATGTATCAGACCCAAGTTTTCTTTGAGACACTCACAGATGACCACATTGTGGGCTGGTATCATATCAGTAGGGCCTGCTGAGGCAGCTCTGTGGGCTCCTGCATGAGCAGCTGCAGTGTACCACCCAGCACAGCATTGCCATGTCAGTAGAGGAAAAGTTTCAAAGCATCAAAGTCAAAAATAGCCTGCCACTCAAAAGTTTCAGAAATTCATTTGGTTTATTTTATGAAAGGGATTTTCTTTAGCAACCAGATCCACTTGTATTGCCCAACTTTTCACAGAACGTGGTCTTCTTCAGGGGCCTGGAATCTACATTTAAACAAAATATCAGTTAAAATATGATAGTAGACAACAGTCTACTCATTTTACAATTTTTTTTTTATTTCTGCCTCCATTTTGGGTGCAATACACTTAATCATTACATCATATTTACAATTTTTAAACTAATAAAGTAATTTCCCATGTAACGTTTCTATAGGGATAATGAAATACTCCCGTTTATCCACTTTCACGTGAGATAAAATACATTTCATAGATTGGGATGTTTTGAACATTTCTGTGGCCCCAACGTATGAATATACAACATAAACTACTGAAGGGAACCCACCCAACACCCTCTTTTGTTTTGTAGTACAGGAAAAGGTGACATCTGCAATGTGTTTCTGAGCCACTGGTCCTTCCAGACACCGGTTGGTAATCCCATCAACGTGTCGCAGTCTGCCACCTCGCGGCTCCTGGCTCAGTTCCTAGATGCACTGCCACCACATGCTGGTGAATTCATTGTATTCCCCAGCATGGCAGTGGAGTACAAAGAAACAATGCAGCAATTCTATTGAGTTGTACATCTACCAGCAGTACCCAGTGCCATTGACTGTACCCACATTGCCATCCAGGAACCCCTGGTGAAGTGGTAGACACCCTGAACAGAAAGGGGTACTACTCCATCAACTGCCAGGTGGTGTGTGATGCAACTGGGCACATAATCAATGCCCTAGAACCGTACACCGGCAGTGCCCACCATGCCTTCATCTGGCATCAGTCACAGCTGTGCCTGGCATTGAGGGTAGCCAAATACCCAGTGGACATCTTGTTGCTGAGTAAATGAAGAAGGCATCCCAATCCCCCATAGAGGGTACAGTGCCACAATACAGCACCCACATGAGGCATAGAGGGGATGGTGGGGAGGTGAGGATGTACAGGTACACATTATGACCAACACAGTAGGGGCTGCCAAGTGGACAAGGTCAGCTACGCACTGAACATGTGCTAACATTTATTTTTATTTATTTAGTTTTTTAACCAGGAGTAGCACACTAAGCTGAAAGCTTTTTTACAGGATCAACCTGGGAGCACAGGGAAGTTAAGTGACTTGCTCAAGGTCACACAGTATGCAAGTGGAAGCTGTGGGATTCAAACCCCGGTCTGGTCTGCTGGATGTCACCAGATTTGCAGTTCAGAGCCTTAAACCTCTGTACTATACTGCCTCCCTAAATTTCTGTATTTCTGTATTAATCAGGGGACAATGCCTGTCCCTTATAACCCTGGCTCCTTGCACCAGTCCTTCAGCCATCAAATGTGGCAAAGGACACATACAATGAGGCACACCAAGCAATATGTGACATCATTTAGCATGTCTTTGGCATGTTCAAAATGTGCTTCAGATGTCTTGATCATTTAGGTGGTGCCCTACAATATACCCCTCAGAAGCCATGTCACATATTCCTAGCCTATTGTATGTTACACAACATGGTGCTCAACCATGGGACATACCTAATGGAACCTGAGGAACATGGTGACAGTGACATGGAGCCAGAAGTGAATGGGATAGTGGAGCTGCTCGATAGGTGTGATCCATGCATGGCCAGAGGCCCCAGGAATATCAGATAAACATCATTAGAGCACTGACAGGGATAGGCAGGTGAGTGCAAACAACATGGACACCATTGATGCTTTCAATATTGTACTGTTATAATATGTACAAACAAACAATGTGAAATGAATGCACACAACTAACAAAAGAAACACAGGGTGATACAGTGGGGTTACAGGGGTAGGGGCAGGGTGGGAACTTACAGCAGGGAGCTTGGGAAGGGTGCACGTGAGGGAAAGGAATGTCAGGCATGGCCCCCAATATCAAGGCCTTCTCCAGCCACGAGAATGTACAGATGACCAGCTGCAAGGCCATGTAGGAGGGGGTCATGTAGACTGAGAAGTTATAGGGTGATGTCTGGGGATGGTGAAACCCTGGGATGCCCACGCCTCCGGCTTAATAATGCCAAGCCCAGTGTTCAACAAGGGGTTTGGGGAGTGCTCATGGTCGAAGTCAATGCAGCTGTGTTGGCTGACCCTGACCTGCCACTATGTGGGGTTGATGAATGCTGGAGGACAGCTCCTGCATGATGACAGAGTGCACCAGTATCGTTGTGTTCCTGTCCTGCAAGCACAACCTCCCTCACCGTGGCAGTAAGCTCCCTTGCTGCCCCAGTCAGTTTCCTAAATACATGGTGGAGGGCATCCAGGAACCCTGACTCACGCTTCTCTGCATACTGTGCTACACACTGCATGTCAGCATACAGGTTATCACAGGGGTGGGCAAATTCCTGCCGCATTTCCCTCCTGAAGATGAGAAGCTCCCATCATGAGATGAACTGGGAGTCTAACACAGACTGGAGCAGCTGCTGAGACTCTGATTGAGCCTGTTCCTGGAGGCATTGTCCTCTGCGACTGAATGCACCTGTGAGCATGTGTGCGTACTCAATTGTGTGTGCCCCATACCGTGGGTGGATGGTGGAGGTGGAAGTGCCTCGCTGGATGTGGGGACATGCATGAAGCAGGAGAGGGAAGGTGGGGGAACATGTTGGCTGCCCTCAGACACCCATTGAGTGGGGTAGGTGGCATGGAAGCTGGAGGATGTGAAGGCCACACCTGTGGCAGTGGTGGAGGGGATGGTGGTAGTAGAGGTAGAGGTGGCATGAATCTCCAGGGACCTTGCAATTGCAGATATAACTGTGGCCCTGGTGGCCAGCTTTCTGGTGGCCATGCTGGCCCCCCTTGTGTCCCCCCTGCCTTGTCAGGGGGGTCGAGGAACAATTCTGATAGGGTGAAACCCCCCAAGGCAGCAATAGCTGCAAGATAATCCCCATCGCTGTCACTGAGGTCATGTAGAAGAGTGTCCAAGACTCCCACTCCTCCTCATCTGCTGCTTGTCACAGGACACATGGAGTGGAAGGGCCAGTGCCCTTCTCCAGTACAACCTATTCAGTGGTGTCATCACTTTGCACTGTGGACAGAGAAGAACACTGTCAGTGTGGTGCACAGTACACAGTGGTCCTGTACCAGTGATGGCACATGCATATCCCACCATTTCAGTCTATGTTGCCCTGTGCCAGCATACAACAGGTTACTACAGCCTATACACCCACACATCTAAGGTGCACACACACCTACAGGTGGAATTAGGACTCTACAGGCATACTCACCACCAATGTATCCCTCACACCCCACACACATGCATACCATGACCCACAGGGAAGGCATAGTTAACCCACCCAGTGATATATGTACCAGCATGCAGCAGCGCACGTGGAAAACACTTTTGCAGCTGTAACACACAGTTTATGTGCATAGGCACACGGCACTGTATCTGTGTGCAAAGTACTATAAGACAGTTTTTGTGTGGCACATGATGCTAGGCAGGTATTGTGGTAAATACAGCTTCAGACTGTGCCATACAGCACACAGACCATCCCAATGCACACATGTGTGCATTCGCCAGGGCTGCATTGTGTCACAACACCAGCAAAGCAGCACATATACTCATGCACACCATGCTGGCACAGTCATGTACTAAAATGTCTAGTAGGATGCCACCTGTGTCTCACAACCACCACCAGTGACATCTTCCACAGCCAGGGTCCACAGGGTGGACACCACCACCTCCTCCACAGGGTCAAGTGAGTTGCATTCACCAATGTCCGAGGACCATCACCCGTGGTGTGCATTGCATGGGGCCATGCCACTAGATTGTCCTTGGCACAGCACTGTAGGTTGTTGAACTGCTTATGCACAGCTTACACAGCGCGTCCCCAGCCACTGATGGTGTTGACCTCTGCGGTGATCTCACTTCACATTACATGGACCGTAGCATCTGAGTATTTGTATAGAGTCATGTTGTGCTTCCTTGCCTTGTAGGCATATGCCAGGGCATTCAGCTCTTCCAAGAACTTATAGTTGCAGACTCATTCCCATTCGGCAGAAGCACCTGTTGGGGGTTGGATATGATCCAGTGGTCAGTGGCTGTGCTTTGAGTGGTCTGTGTGTGTGCCTATGCTGTACCAATTGGCCACACCATGGCAGTGGCAGTGGGTACATGTCCCAGGAATGTAGGGGTTTGGAACCTCCCCACCACAGGCTGTCCATGCCCATGAATGACACACACATGGCCATCCTTGAGCAGTGGACAGCTGCCTGTATACATGTGCCACATACATAATACCAGCACCATGCAGGATGCAGGCAGCAACAGGCCTTGTGTTGTGAAGCTACATGAACAGGTGTGGGACAAGTGTTGGACATGCAGACCTGTGCTGTCAGCCATGTACTCACAGTGTTCTGATTGGTGCAAAGCACAGCATGGGGTACATGTCCACATGATGGTGTCATAGGGATCTCCCATGGGAACAATAAGCCTGTGATTTGTGTTGTGTCAGTAATTCCCCCCTTCCCAGGTCAAATACAGCATACCTGTACATGCACAGGGGCAGCCATTTTGTGTGTCTTACTGTGCGACTCTAGTGCTATTGTCACAACATATATATGTGATAGGACAGTATGACAGTGCGGCACACTGTTAGCACACACCTGCCTGCTGGGCCTGGTGTATGTGTGACAGCATCATTCAGCAGTACCTGACACACAACACTGCATATATGTTCCCCATCATGAACTGTATCCCCATGTTACTCTAGCAGAATATACACACTGTAGCAGAACATGATAAAGGTGTATGGCATGAAAAACACCTACTTGTTCATGTGGTAGTTGTCTCCTGTGACATTATCAGGCCTACTGTTGGAAACTCAGCCTTCAGCTAACTGCTTGCAGTTCCAGTGAGACATGTAGGTGGTGCTGTGTCCACCCTGAAATGGCCCAGTCAATTCACACATGGTAATGCATGCAAATCAGGCCATAATGACATGCTAATGTGGTGGTTTGCCCTCTGACTGCCTAAGTAGGTTCATTTGCATAGCAGTTCTGAATATCGCATGAATTTGCACTGGGCAAATGTGTTTACACTGGGCAAATGGGTTGCACTGCGGTGCAGTGCTGTATAAATTGCATGGCATTATTTATAATAGAGTCACTCTAACAATGCATGCATGATGATGTCATCACTGGGTAGGTCATTCAAGGGTTGAGCATGTGCAGTGAGGCCATTCTGTGTTAGCACAAGACTAACGACAATTGGGAAGCACTATCTGTTGCTATCCCAGCACTAAGTCACGTGCATTTTCACTTGTGTTGTGGACACCTGTACAGCCACATTGGTGCTAGGGAGGAGTCTCCTTGAGTTTCTGATGGCCAGCAGGAGATGGCGTGGGCTCTAGTACAGAGTGATCAGCAGTGAGAAGAGGTGCAACTGGCCAACATGGTGGAGTTGCTGATGGCCAGGAAGCGCCAGCTTTTTGGAGAGTTGTGTGAGGGAAATAGGCCCAGGCATGAGGTGTGGGAATTTGTAGGGCATCACCTCATTGCCCGAACAGGTATCCACTACACTGGGGAGCAGTGCACGCATAGATATGTTGACTCCCAGAGGAGGGAAAGGCAGAGGTTGTAGAGGTAAAGATGCATGGTGTGTAACTGCATTGTGCCTGTGCTAGGTAAGTGGACCAGTCTATCACAAACCACCATTATGCATTTAAAAGGGTCAAGGCAGGCATACTCACAGTATACAAGTGGTTACATATTTGTAAGACAGGTCAATGCACATATGCCTCTTAAAATTATTTGTCACTGTCATGCAGTGTTCTGTGTGTAGACCACTATGAGTATGGTAGTGTCCCTGTGTGGGACAACAATGCTTGTTTATGATGTACAACATGTGTAGTGGACAGCTGTATTATGTGACAGGTATCTGTGTGTTTCATCATTGGTAGTGTAGCACATGTTGAACATTTACACATATATGTTACATACAGTAGGTTATGCAGTTGGGTGGTGTGTGTACAACACCAAACTATCCAGCTACACCTTTGTACATTAAACAGGTTTGTCGTGGAAGGGTCTATTGGCCACACACTGTCCAGACATGTGTGTTGGTTCTGGGCACACTGCTTCCTGTGTTACTGGCATGGTGGATGTGGATCCTCCCTGCAAGTAGACATGGTGGGTACTGTGTGACAGGGACAGGACTGTTGCTGACCACTTTCATAGTTTTGATAACATCCTCCTGGGGTGGCCAAACATCTGCCTGTGAGTGACGGATAGCTGATGGTCATGTTCCATGGACCCACTGTGTTTTGCCTATGTGCTGTATGGGACATGAGCCATTGGGTCCCTGCTGTGTCCAGTGGTGGGGTGACAGACATGTCAGTCACATTAATGGGCACTCTAGTGGCAATGTCTCAGTGCAGTGTGCTAGCCAAAGCTGTGCTGCCATATCCCCATCTACCATAGTCATACAGTTGCATCCGACGTATTGCCCCATCAGTGAGCCCCCTATAACATAATGACAATGCAGCATGGTCCATGGGGGGGAGCTACAAGTGGGACATAGGTGTGGACCATACATGCTGTGCATTGGGCATGTACCTTCAGTGGTGACAATCAGTTGTTTGTCACCTGCAGAACATATATGATGGGTGAATACAGCTGTGTAAACTTCTGTCCCACTGTTGTCTGTACATTACTTCTCCAGATGATGTTTCATGGCCTAGGATGTGTGATGTACATTAACCACTATAGCACAATGTACTGACATTGCATATGTGTTCCATATGATATATGCTAGGTGGTGAGGGGACACAGTACAGTGTTTGATGGGTGAGCACAGTGTCACTGGCACAGTTCGGGGGGGGTGCTTATCGATATCCATGAGGGTACTGGCACTGTTCTATTCCCTTCACTCTGCAGACCATAATGTCAGGGGACATTGGCGGCAAGGGCACAGCCAGTGGATCATGGCTCACAGCCTGCAGGCCAGGGATGATGATAATGGACAGCAGGATGCTGCATGTAAGTATGCTCCTTTGTGGATTACATATGTTGCATTTCTAGCTAGGTTGGACATGTATGGTACCCTTTTACAGCACAGTGTCACCACCATATGTGTGTTTGCTCTGTGTCAATTCACTAGTCCCAGGGGCACATGGCCTTGGATTGACCATGCTGCTGTGCTGCCAGACACGGCATTGCACATCCCTACCACCTCCTGTGGAATGGTGCACCTGGCCAGTAAATCCACTGGCCACACAGCCTGTGGGCCTGTTTTGTGGCAGCACATGGCACCTCACAATCCTTCACTGCCACAATACTGTGTGCCATGTATATCCGGACCATGCAGTGCTTGTACTCTGCACTTAGCACCCCTGTACATAGGTACTTACCCTCCTTGGTGATGCTGTCCTGCATCTGCATCCTGATGGATTGCATGTTAGCCATTCAGTGGCCCCAGATCACATATGTGGCTGTGACATGCTAGCATGGGCATGTCTGCGTCCTTGCACTTTACACATCGGATTACATGTGGTGGCCTATGGTCCACCGTGGGCACATACATTCATCATCAGTGGGCCATGTATGAGGCACTGTTCTCCCACTGTGTTCTCCATGTGTGCTGTGCATGGTTAATCTGCTAGCATTCTACAGTTGTATTATGTCATTGATTATTGTTGTCTCCTCATGTGGCCTATGGTGTACTACTCCTATACATTTGCCATGGGCAAGTTTGCATTGTACACATTGTGTGGCAGGTGTGTGGTGTGTATTCTTCATGACTGTGTCATGATGGGTGGGTGTATTGTCTGGTTCCTGTGGTTGTGTGTATGACCACAGCATGCATTATTCGCATGCCGTGCCTATGGCCTGGCCATAAACTATTCAGAAGTTGTGTACTCACAGTGGTGTGGTCATGTGTGTGCCATCCTTGTCAGGCATGCATACCTGTCACATTGCACTGTGCTGTTCTGGTGTGCCACCATGACAGGGCTGTGCTGCAGACTGTGTCCACCAACCCGGCGTCTGACTGAGGGTGTGTGTTGCTACTGATGTATAGCTCAGTGGTGTGTCATGACCTAGGTTACTGTGTCCGTTATATGACCACATGACACACATATGACATGGACAGTTGGTATGGCTGTCCAGGGGAGTGTGGGAACACTTGCATTTGGTTTGTAACATGGCCCTGTGGTTTGGTACTACATGCCACAGTGTGTTGCCCTGTGGACTGGGGGTGTGTAGGGTTTCTTTTTTCTTTTAATTCAAGTTTATTTATTTTCAGATACAGAGCAAGAAGTGTTACATACATACAAATTATATAACATGAAGTGATATGAGACACTTCCTGCCCTCCCTCCCCTTCCCCCTCCCCCATTCCCTCCCCTCTCCTGCCTCATGCCAACCCTTGCTATTAGCAATTCACCCAGTTCATCAGCAACATAGATTAAGTTCCAATTCAGTATTCCTACTGACAACATACCAACTCAATCATTACCGGATGTCTGGATTCCTGACTGAAGCAAGTATAAAGTGTGTAGACTTTCCCAAGTTTTGGTGTATTTAGGGAGACAATTCCTCATACTAGCACCACATTTTTCCATGTTCATATTGAACAATAACTCCTGTAACCATTCTGTATAAGTTATTGGAAGACCATATAGCCAGTGTCAAAGTACCACCTTTTTAAGAGAGGATGAGATCCTTACTTGATTTATTTATTTATTTATTGAATTTTGTTGACTGGGTAGGCCCACTGGGCCCCGGAGGTACCTTTTTCAGGGGCGACCCGGGGGTAAAAATAACATACAATAACAAAATAACATACAAGAACAGAACAGTACAAGTTGAAAGATGACTTATTGTGTTACAGAGCTGGATTACATAGGGTTACAATCAGAGTAGGAAGAGTTGGAACATACAGTCAGAGAGACCTCCAGAGTAGGAAATATAACAACATGTTGCATGCACATAAACATGAAGATCTAGGGAGAGCACGGGATAACAGCTACATTGCTAGGAGTCAGGTCACCTTCCTAAGAGGGATCAGGGGGGGTGACGTGAGGTCAGGTCCTAAGGCATTGGCAAGTGCTCCTGTTGAGCAGGTGGGCTTTGAGTTTGGACCGGAAGCAGGGCCCGACCCTGCCTCCCCCTACCTCCTGTGGGAGGTTGTTCCAGCTGGAAGGGGCTGTGAGCAGGATCGGATCTGGACCCAGCTTTGGTCCTTGTTTTAGGAACCACGAGGAGAGTTTGTCCTGAGGTGCGGAGGCTCCTATGAATGGACTTGACCGTGATTAGCCCTTTGAGGCTAGGGGGAGGAGAGGGGCACAGTAACTTTGAAGCCAGGCAAAGAGTTGGGTAGATGAGGCGGGCTTCCAGTGACGGCCACCTGAGCCTGGCCTGGGCACTTGTACTTCCACATTGGCATAATCTCCCAGTAGACACACTTCTGGAGTGAAATGTTGGTTAATTCCGAGCAGAGGATGTACCTTATTTTTAATTTCCTCCCATAACCTTCTTATTGGAGGGCAGTCCCAAAAAATATGGTATAGGGTTCCCTCTTCTTGGTGCCATCTATTACATAAGGGTCTGGAAATTCAACTGATTTTATGTAGTTTGGAAGGGGTCCAAAACAAATTCTTCAGAAATTGAAACTGCATTACTCTTAATCTGTCCTGTATTATGTATCAGTAGGTATGTTGCCAGATTCTCTCCCATTTCCTTTCTTGCTCTAGAAATTGGCCTGACCGGTAGTGAGACTTTCCATCAAGATCCGCATATGCTTGATTAAATAGCTGACAGTATAGTTTGGACACTACATGTGGCTCCCATACCACATGAGAGAGGAACTCAAAGAATGCCCCTGAAACACTGTCATCCCTCATCCTGTCCTGTATTGTCATTAATAAATGTTGTACCTGATATACCTTAAAAATCTGATTATATCCAAATGTTGTACCTATTAATAATAGCTTCTAATGGGTAACAGCTATCACATTGTAAAAAATCCTTAACCCTCAGTCACACTAGTTGAGGCAGCCAATTATCTGAGATCATTGTACTACCTATTTTCAGATAAGGGTTTTTACACAAAGGTTGATATGTATATTTACTGATTGAGTATCATAGAAAGGAGCATAGCTGAGTTTGAATCCATAATGAAACATTTATTGGTGTGGATACCAATTTGGAAGGGAGATTTTTCTTTGTGTAGTATAAAAGGGCAATTGGTTCAATACCAGCAGCTGCTATCAGCTCAATTTCTAATTTCACCCATGAAGGAACATAAGTCAGGGCCAGTTCTTCAGTAGGGGTCATTAACCATTTAAGGAACTAACCAGCACTACTTACCCAATAATATAAACCTAAATGTGGCAATCTTAAACTCTTAAACCAGCGTTCTCTTTGGGGGCTTCCAATTTATGATAAGCTCTATGAGGACATTTCCTTTGCTAGATGAAGTCTGAGATTATGGACTGGATTTTCTTATACCACTTCAGTGGCAACCAGACATTATGCATACTAAGGGGATAAAACAAGTGTGGTAAAACATTCGTTTTAATTAGATTGATCCTTCCCCAAAGAGAAACCGGGAGTTTATGCCATCTATCCAGATCCTGTTGAATCATGATCCTAATTGAGTCTAAATTCAGTTTCACTAACTTGGAGTCATTTCTTGCTAATACAATCCCTAGATACTTGAGAGTGTGTGGGCTCCATTGCAGTCCCAGGTCCATCAGTTCTTTCTTATATAACCTAGAGTTAAGTGGGAATACTAGGGTTTTCCCCTACATTTATTTTGTAATTTGGCATTTTGCTATAGTCTTCTATAATTTCTAAAACCACAGGAATGGTTTCTCAAGGATGTATCAGATGTAGAAGAATGTCATCCACATATGCTGAGACTTTAAATTTATGTGTTCCTAGTACCACACTTTGAATCCTCAGGTCAGATCTGATTTTACTAAGGAGAGGCTCAAGGGAGAGGTTAAAAAGCAGGGGTGAGAGGGGGCATCCTTGTCTGGTACCCGAGAACAACGGAAACACCTTGGAAAAGAAACCATTACAGTAAATTCTTGTACTGGGGTGATTGTATAAAAAGAACACACTGTTGCTAAAGGAAAGAGGAAATCCAAATTTCTTCATTGTAAGGGACAAGAACTACCAGTTCATTCTGTTGAACGCCTTCTCTGCAGCCACAGACATCAACCCACAAGGTATATTGGAATCCCTGGAAACAGAGAATACAAGAGACAGTTTGTGCATGTGGTCAGATGCCATTCTTTCTGCCATAAACCCCACTAGATCATTGTGAATAAGGAAGGGCATTACCTTTGCTTATCTATTCACCAAAATTTTAGCAAGGATCTTGACATCATAATTAATAAGTGAAATAGGTCAGTAACTAGAGATCTTATCTGGGTCCTTCCCAGCTTTAGGGATAACAATTATCAGGGCTTCAAACAGGTGTTTATCCACTTTATCTGAGTTAAGAATGCTAGAAAATAGTCTTTTCAGTCTGGGAACCAGTTGTTTGGTGAAACATTTATAAAAATTGGGTGAAAATCCATCTAGTCCTGGGGCCTTGTCCAAAGATAGTGACTGGATAGCCATCAGGATCTCTGCCTCAGAAATAGGGGGACAATCCCTCCTTCCACTTATCTGATATTGACGGTAACTGGATAGATGAGAGATATTCCTCCATCTCCATTCTCCGAAGCTGGAGAACCATGGTGCATACAGATCCCTATAATAATGTTCAAATTCCAGAACTATATTTTGAGGGAGTAACTTAGTTCTTCTGTTCTCTGGGAGGCAATAATTTGAATAATTTTGGAAGATTTGTTAGCCCTTAACCTCATGGTTAGTAAGTGGCTTGATTTTTCCCCCGATCTAAATACGTGGCCTAGTTTTAAGGATTGCGTATTCTGCTTTTTCTCTCAGAATTTCACTATATTGACTTCTAAGTCCAATCAGCCATTCCTTAATCTCAACTGGAGTAATCTTTGAGAGGTTCCTTTCTATTTCCTGGATTTGACCCAGTAGGTAACTTGCCTTACTCTCCGTCTGTTTTTTCCTATTCACTGCAACTTTAATCAACTACCCCCTGAGGACACATTTCAGAGCCCCCTATTCATATCTCCTTTGCCGGTTGAATTAAGATTTATTTTCATATTGTTCCATTCTTTCAATGATTCTCTCTCTTATTTGGTTAGATTTGAGTAATTGGTTGTTCATTTTCCAAATTGTCTGCCTAGGGAGGTTAGAATTAAGACTTAGGGAGCATTTGACCATGGAGTGGTCCGAGGTAACCCCAGGAACTATTGTACATGAAGAAAGACCTGAAAGTAGTGATTGACAAATGAAAAAATAGTGAATCCTTGACTTAGTATTGTGTACTACTGACCTAAATGTGAATTCTCTGAGCCCGGGGTGTAAGGCCCTCCAAAGGTCACATAGCCCTGCGTCATCAGACAGGTCCCGTATGGCTGATTGAGTTGGAGTTAAGCCTGCTCTTGTCCTTCCCTCTTTGTCAATCTCCGGGGAAAAAGGCAGATTCCAATCTCCTCCTAATAAAATAGGGAGATGGGCAAAGGGAGCCAGGATACTGAGTAAGTCTACAAAGAAACCTGGTGAGTCCACATTAGTACCGTAAACACTCCCGATTACAACTTTTGTTTGGTACTAGGGGCCTTGAATTAAGATGTAATGTCCATTCAGGTCTTTAATACATTTCTCACAAACAAATGGGGTAGATCTTATTATTAATATAGCTACTCCCCTACTGGCAGTACTATCCCCAGCCATATAAACTTGCCCCACAAACTGGTGTCTAAAAAGGTGGGTCTCAGAATCGAGCATATGCGTTTCCTGTAGACATATAACCTGCCCCTTTTGCAACTGTAGATGTTTAAGAATTGTATACCTCTTTGTCTGGTTCCTAGCTCCTTTAATATTCCATGTGATAAATTCGTAGATACTACCCATATGTCATAAACAGAGTATATGTCCCTTTTGTATTGATCCTGATTTTACTACTCTCCCTCCTAGTTCAGAAAGAACACTCCCCCGGTCACATCTAATGATCCCTGTTGCTTTGCATGTGAGGCTACACTCCCATCCCCTCCACTCCCTTCCACTGCCACATAATCTTTCCCGTCAATTATCCCATACCCCAATACAAAGATGGAAAAAAACCCTTTCCAAAAGACATAGAAAATTATTTTTCCCCCATGCACCCAACCAAAAAACATTTTGGTCCATGATTACAAAAGTTCTAACTTCTCTGTTTCCACTCCATACCTTCCCGTCCCTTTAAACCATCCTCTAACAGGCAAGTATGCTAAAAAAAAAAGAAAAAACACACTCCATCAACTTTTCAAGCAGCTAGCTCAATTAAATTATGTCCCCTCTCCTCAGTGACAGGAGTCCCCAGATCTAAATCTAAATATCAAACATTACCCTTAGGGTTGTTCAACTTAAGATGGCACAAGGGTTGGCCCAAAACAAGAATCTGTAACACCATTACAGCCCTTTCTACAAGAGGGGGCAATTAAATATATTGTATCCCATTAAATCCTCTCACCTTCAGCTTAAGGGTAATTTAAAAAGAAATATACGAGGACCAAGCTAACATAAAAACTCTGTTTTGCATTGAATGTAAACCTTACACTCTAATACCATTCACAGTAAGCTTCATACTCTAAATGTTTCTACATTAATGAATGAACATTGCCTACTCTTGAAAAGAAAGAAGCCCACTGGAATATACCTTCATAATAACTTAATGCCCCAAGAATGCACTTGCTATAACTCTCCCCTACTTTCAGAGGGAAGCAAAACAAAACATGCGCAAATTAATGTACGTCCTAAAATAAAACTGCGATCCTTGTTCCTTGGGCTATTTAAATTAAAATGTCACTGGTTTAAGCCAGATCAGACAGAACTAAATCCATTTCAGCTTTTTTGGTATTCTAGCAGGCAGTTGTTCTCATCGTATCCCACTACACTTCACAAAAACTAGCGTAATGGTATTTTAAGGATCATCTATCTAAAGCCAATCTACTGTTAAGTGTAATATTTTTTCTTTTTTTTATACTTTTGAGAGAAAATAAAAAACCCTCTGATTCATGCCCTCAGAAAAACTTAAGGTTCTTAATAAATATCCTGGGAAGTAACATAACAATAAAAACAAAGCGATAAATGAAAATAATAGATTATTCCCAGAGTTCAGAGAGAACGAGCTCCCTCTAGCCGGAATGCATAATCTGGTACCTATAGTTCATGATTTACACACACGAGGATGTGATCCATGCCAAAATGTCAATGTCCAGGCTGAATTTGAACAGTTTGTAGAACAGATTCCTCTCCAGAATGACCATCCAGACCTATGACATGGAATGAAATAGTCTCCACAGACTACACTTTATCATTGTCCCAAAGGAGAAACAAGAAAGGAGGGGAGAACCCAAGGAAAACACACTTCCCCTCTAACCATGTGGGAGACCCATTTAAGACAGGCAAGGGTGCAGTTGCCTTGGTTAAGGCAGATGAGTGAAACAAGAGTCTCTCACTTAGATCACCTTAGCCCTTCTCCCTTTACATGTAATTGCAAATAAGTAATGTTACAAGCCCTTTCAACCTTGTTGAAACAGATCTGGTAAGGCCGCTTTCAGTCCTGCAGCCTCAGCGCTTGCATCTTCATAGCTGACCCAGACACCAGAAAACAAAACTTGCAGCTTTGCAGGGTAGCCCATTTGAAATCTAACACTTGAGGCAATTAACTTTACTTCTAGTGGATGGTACGCAGCTCTTTTTTGCCGTACTGATACTGGTAAATCCAATGTTACACTCAGGGTGGAGCCCTCCCATTTTATTTCTTGTATTTCTTAAATTTTTGTAAGAAAATACTGTCTTTCCTGATAATTCAGGAATTGGAAGATGAATGTGCATAGTGGGGCCCAAGGTGGTGGCATTACCCACAAGGCCCTGTGTGCTTGCTCAATCATAAAATTATCCTCAAAAGTTGTAGGGTTTGCTAACTTCACCAAAAATTTCTGAGTAAACACTATTGAATTACCTCCCTTTTCCTTCTCAGGGAGGCTGATAATAACATTATTGCACCTACTCCTTCCTTCCAAGTCCTCGATTTTATTTTCCATCCTCGTCATCTTCTGCCTCAAGGTTACAATCTCGAGTTCTTGTTTAATAACATGATTTTCAAGTGAAGCGATTCTGACTTCACAGTCCCCTGTTCGCTTTGATAAGTCCTTCAATGCTTGGGTAACCAACTTTAATTCTTTGGTAACATTGAGCAATTCTGCTCGAAAAGGTTTAAACTCTGCCAAAAATTGTGCTAGTGTTAAGGGTTCATTCTCTGCAATGGCAGGCTCCGTCTCTGAATCTCCGGCTGATGGAGAAGCCCTGGCTCTTTTGGGGGCCTTTACCACAGTGGCGGGTGGAGTGTGTCTTGGCTGCGAACGTTGCATTTCCACGTCCATTTACCTCTAAGTGTCCTGTAATCACTTCCCCTCAGCTTCTGACAACTATTAGGAGAGAAAACTATTGTCACTTTGGCTTTTTAATCCTGAAAATTAAGGTAAATTAGGACAGGAGGCAGGAGCTGCTGAATCAGGCTGTTAGTCAGGAACTTGCATCACTTGACTCCTCGGGTGTGGGGTTTCTGATAGTGATGTCACAATGCTTCATAGGGCTAGGTTATGTTGGTAGCCTGTGATAATGACGACCGCAATTGAGCACTTTCAAAAAGGGCGACTCAATCACGGCACCTGTGCACAGGGCTACCTGGCAGGAAGGGTGACCTGATGGGTTCAGCGAGTATAGCGATGGGATGTCTCTATGTATACAGCTGTGTGGGGAGGGTCAGGGAGGGACCACACCATGCGATGGGTGGAAGGGAAGGGAGGGTTTATTGGGTGTAGTGCAGCAGTGGGCTGCTGAGCTGGAAGTGTGGCATGGTGGGATGGTGGCAGGCTGGGGTTGGGAGGGTGCCAGGTTCTGTTCTGGGCGCGCTCTAGTTTTTGCGCTGGGTCATTTTTTTTTTTTTTTACTTTTGTAGTCCCCCCATGACATGCATCCCCCTGGAGTTGAGAATTCTTTAGTAGGGGGTGCGAAGGTTGAAGTCTAGGGTGCCCTCTTACTGTTTGCCATGAGTGTACATCGCCAAAATTTATTTTCGGTGATGTACACGTGCCCAAATGCTGATCGCCATCTGTGAGATCGCCGTTATCACATGGAACCATTATGTTCCAGTGGGCAGTATGTCCCTGTCATTATGGTACTTCAGTATATTTGATCACGCTATGGGGATGACTGGGGGTTATCTCAGGGGGGCTGTGTGGCAGTACTTTGTCATGGGCAGCACTGGGTATGCATGGGGTGGCATCCAATTGATGGTGGTGGGGTAATGGCCATACCAGCCTTCACATCTGCATGGGATGGGCTGGAGGGCACCATGGGGTTATAGGATGGTGCATACTGGCACATGTTAGGTAGTGTCTGCACTGTTTCCATTGTTGGGTACATGAGCATACTAGTTGGGACAGTCTGTCCTTCTCTGAGGTCAAATTCTGGGTTCTACATTACTTCACAGTGTCATCTCACCATTCTTATATGGGTATATTTCTCCCATAGGTACACATCACACATCTGCATGGGC
Source organism: Neoceratodus forsteri (assembly GCA_016271365.2). NCBI lineage: Eukaryota > Metazoa > Chordata > Ceratodontiformes > Ceratodontidae > Neoceratodus > Neoceratodus forsteri. The sequence goes on along the minus strand of CM028132.1, from coordinate 830,910,422 downwards.
CAGATTGCAGGAGGAAGGTGAGGGCCGGGATGACCTGCTGAGGGGGCTCGTCTGACTGCAGCAGGTAATGATGAAACAAAAGGGACAGTTGGTGCACTTCTGTAGTTGGAACGTGGAGCTCCTGGAGGAGCTGGTACAGGGGCAATGACCAGCAGCGGAGCAGTAAACTCCCCCATTGCCATGTTCTTTCCCTCTTCCCTGTCCCCCCATTTCATTGTTTGCTTTTACTGTCATTTCACCTGTATGTAGCTTGCAATGTTGTGTTTCAATAATATATTTTTGAATTTTATGGTCCTGTGTCATGTGTCTTTATTGGTTACCTGTAGTCAGTTTACCTGCTGTGCAGTGTTGCACCTACTGATCACCTGCATCACCCTGGTGGCTACCATCCTTGCCTATCTTGTGGCATGGGATTCTCACTGCTCTCCCTGCAGTGTCTGTGGCTGCGCATCTTCCTGTACATTATTGTAGGCATGGTAGGTGTGTTATCCTGTTGGCTGACACATTCTGTTCTCTGTGTGTACCCTACATGGCCTGTGTGCATGCCAGGCAACCTCTGGTTTGTGACTGTCCATGGTCATGGTCTGGTCCCTGTTCTTTGGGTGACCCCCACCTGCATTGCCTGCCTGGGGGGGAGCATGATCTGCAGGCCTGTATGTGGCATTGTCCTTGTTGCCATTGCTGATGTCCATCCCACTGTGTCCACATGCTGCATGTCATGTGGTGTGCTGTCCCCTGCTCTGTGTGAGGGATCCTTGTATCCTCCCCCTGTGCACAGTGGGCATGGGTTGGGGTCATACTGGCACACTGGCATGGTTTGTTATTTGTGTGGGACACTTCCCCACTGTCCCAGCTCCACTCTTTTTCCACAGTTCACATCCGAATAGTGTTGCTACATTTTGGGTTACATGTTTCCTGACAATGCCTTTGGTGTACCTGTTGCTATTATTTGTGTTGTACACTGCTCTGTGCTCATGTTTCTCATTAGTTGAACCATATCTTTGCTGGCACCCCCAGTGGCCACGTGGTTCACCTGTGTCTGACTCCACCTCTGTGTGCACTGTGCTGCTGTTACTGTTTTCACTGCTGGTTGCTATATTCACAGCTGTCTTTTCTGCCAGGCTGTCTTTGCACTGCACTCTCAGCCATGTTTGCCTGGCATTGTTTGCCTGCTATATTCAACTGTGTTTGCCCCTGGGCTATTCCTTTGAATATTGCGTGCAATTGGATGTGGGCTAATTTTGCCCGCTGGGCAGTGCAAAGTTTGCATGCAGGCAAAGTTTTGACTATTGGGCCCAGTGAGTCTTTGTGAACTTCTGTAAATGTGAATTTCCCCAACTTTGTATATGCCTAAAAGTAACTAACTTTCCTAGACATCTGCTGATTATGCAAATATCAAGTCCAACCCTAATTTACTTATTCTATAAACATTGCATAACATGTTGCATCATGCCAGTAACACCACACAGTTTTGTGATTCACATCATACAACCACATACTCAAATTTCAACACCATTTATCACATGGATTCATGATTTACAACACCATATAACACTAACCCATGAATTGGGTAATGAAAGACTGTTTTCTTTGTAATATGCCAGAAAAATAATTAGTAAAATTAGTGCTTGGACATAAACCCATAACACCAGGGAGTAATCTGCACCCACAACTTACAGTTGCTGGCTGCTGCATTAAACTTGTACTGTTTAAGTGGTTTATACTGTACCAGGCAGCATATGAAAACACCCCTTCTAGTGGCACTCAACACTGCCACACTAGAGCAAGTACTGCAGAACAGATGAAGTACTTTGTCAATATTTCAGCAAATGTATTTTTTCCTTTTTTATTTTGTTTACATACTTTTCCCCCAGACCACCAGTGCCCATCACTCTGCTGTACTTATCTGGTTGTGGTCCCCATAGATTACCCCTCCTTGGCGGGGTACAGGGGGATAGTCATCCTCCACCCAGGCACACATACAATGTCGGCCAGGTGTCCTGGGGTGATGGCACAAGCCTGCAGGGAGTGAGCAGGGCATCATGTAGCCCAGACTCCACTGTTTTCCTCCTTCAGTTTTTTTGTCCCTTGGTCCCTCCCACCACCACAGATGGCTGATGCAGTCTCTGTCAGCCTTGACTGCAGTAGCATGCTCTGGGCATGTGCGACATCTTGCAAAGAAACAAGCTCCCAAGCTCACTGCAAGGGGTTACAGCTGTGATGGAACAAGCTATCTTCCTCCCCGGCTGGCTCACACTCCCTTAGGGAGCACTCCCCAGCTTGAATGCCCCACCTGTGCAAACCCGGGCTCGCTTCTAAACCTGGGTTGCTGGTATGGAAGCGCAAAGTGTTTCCGGTGAGCCATGGGGTGGGGGGGCTGTAAACACATGTGTTATCAATCTTTTTATTATTTATTGCAACATTTGTTACTTTTTGAATTTTTTTTTTATTGTTGGACCATTTTATAATTGTAGACATTCTGCTGCCAACAAAGAAGTTGCCAAACATGCCCTAACATCATTACAGTATATACAATCTCCATTCATCACAAGAAACAGGACTACAAAATACAGGGATCATTTAACTGCTGCTCCGCTAATGTGTTATAGCTACCTCATCCAAGCAAAATAATTGAGCTTTTAATCTCATTGTTAATTTACTACTCTTGTTAGCAAGTGACATTGAATTTAATCCTGGCCCCATTATACCTTCACCTTTGCAACTTCCAAAATGATTGAGGGTGGCTCATTTAAACATCTGTAGCCTCCTCCCTAAAACTGACCAGTTACCACCTATCGTGCTTAATCTTCAACTGGATGGTTTTATCTGAAACCTGGCACTTGTCTAAGGTCCACAATTCAGATGTAACTATATCTGGCTACACCCTAGTCAGGCAGGATCACTCTAAAAGGGGTGTTGGTGTTGCAGTTTACATATCTACTAGGTTCCAACGAATGACTGTTTTTTCTGCCTCCTCCTCCTATTGCCATGAGATGATCCTCCTTAAACTGTCCCTTCCCTTCTCTATTCCCATCATTATTACTGGTGTTTACTGCCCCCCTGATGTATCCTCTGATTCAGTTTCTGAGTTTCTCTCCTCTATCTGTTCTAGCTCCTTGGGTGGTGAGCTACTTATACATGGTGACTTTAAGTTAAATTGGTTCTTCCCTAATGCAAATACATTTTCACAAAATGCTAAATCACTGCAGATGACTCAATTGATTTCTGAAACCACTCATTTAAATTCCAAATCCTTAAACCACTTTCTGCTAGACTGGGTCATTGCTTCCAATCCCCACTGTGTAGTGAATGCAGGTATCCTTCCTGATGTAGTCAGTGATCATCATATGGTTTACTGTGTGTGAAAGCTACATTGCTCTAAAGCCCCCCACCCATTTATATTTTTCACTTGACTTGGCCTCCATCCTAGCTGACCTTTGGTCAATTGATCAGTAGCCCATCTCTACAGCAAGTAATATAAATTCTGCCCAACATTACTTTCAGTCTAAATTCTTGACTGTACGGGATAATCATGCACCCCTGAGAGAAACCAGAGTGTTGGGTTCATATCTTCCCTGGATATTGACTGAGGTACATACTTGTCTCTGCTCCTGACACCTTGCTTGATGTACCTTTAAAATCACTGGCACCAAATCTTTTTTGACCATCTATAGACACCTTTGCAATGCCTTCACCAAAGCCATCTGACTTGCGAAGTCTGAGAGTTTTGGTTCCAGGTTCCAAAACAACATTAATAACCTCTCCAGTTTTGGAAGGTTATCCACTCCCTTTTCATCCTTCAGACCCAGTCTCCCCCTCCCATTCTTAAGATTGTCGACTCCTTTATCTCTGACCCTTCTGCTGTTGCTAAGTCTTTTAACTCTTACTTTACTTCCCGTGCCCTTTCTCTTATCCCTTCTTCCAGCCTTCCTTCCCTATCTGCCTTCCTCTCCCTTTCATTTTCATTTTCATTTTCATTTTCTTTCTCTGCTATTACTCCCCGTTTCCCTAAAGTCTCTACTTTCCCTTAACCCATTGAAGGGAGGTAGTCCTGATGGCCTTGATCCAAAACATCTCCTTCTCTTGGCACCTGCCATTGCTCTGCCATTTACTTTACTTCTAAATCTTTCCTTCTCTTCTGCTACCATTCCTGATGTCTGGAAACAGGCTATTGTCATACCTATGCACAAAGGTAGTGACCTCACTTTTCCTGGTAACTTCCATCAAATATATCTCCTTCCTACTCTGGATAAGTTACAGGAACACATTGTTCTATCTCAGCTCACTTACTTTCTTGATAACTTCTTCTTTTTCACTTTCTTCCAGTATGGTTTTAGATAATCCCTCTCCACTTCCACCTCCCTCCTTCATCTCACTGACTCCATATTTACAGGTATGGATCAAGGTCTGATTATTTCTGATATTTTTATTGATCTTGCTAAAGCTTTTGACACTGTGGCTCATCCCCTGGGCAAACGTAAGGCTGTGGGCGTCTCTGACTCTTCAGTAAGTTATTTTTTTCTTACATTGAAAGCAGGTGTCAAGCTATCCAGATAGGAAAATTCATTTCACATTCACTTCCCATTAGCTGAGGTGTTCTTCAAGGATCTGTCCTGGTTCTAATTCTATTTTCCATTTTACTAAATGACCTACCCTGTCTCTGTTCATCTGCATCCATTCAAATGTATGCTGATGACACAATTCTTTTTGTATCTGGCTCCTCTCCTCATGACTTTACCTCTCAGCTATAATTGGATTTTGACAACATTCAGCACTGGTTCAACTTAACCAGTTATCCCTTAATGCCAAAAAACGGTCTCAATGACTTTCAGCACCTGTCAGAGGCTTGACAAACTTACTTCTCTCCCACTATTTAATACATTTGATGGTGCTAAGATATAAGATGCTTCCTTCTTTAAGTCACTAGGGGTCTGCCTTTACTGGCATCTTGACTTCTCAGTGCATCTTGATGCAATTCAGCATAGGCTTCACCTTAAACTAGGTGCTTTGTACAGGAATAAAGCGAGTATTCTGCAACATGTCAGCCGAGATCCTTCTTATCTTTGACTACAGTGACTTAGTCTACAGTACTGTCCCTAAATCCTACCTTGCCAGACTGGACCCCCTTTTTCATTCTTTCTCTCATTTTGCTTTAAATTGCTCACCCCATACTGACCACTGTTCTCTTTACTCAGCCCTTTTTCTCTCCTCTCTGGATGCTAAGTGCCTTTCCCATTGTGTCTCTTTTTTATCCAAATTCTTTTTCGGCACCCTTCCTTTGTACCTCACATCCCTCATATCCCCTCCTCTTTTCTTCTCCTACTCTTTCCATAACACTATTTTCCATTGCCTCTCTCTCTTGCTTCCAGAAAATCTACCATTAGTCAATCTGCTTTTTCTTATCACTTTCCTAAACTTTGGTCCTTGCTTCCCCTTTCTATTTGTTCTGCCTCTTCTCCTTCTTCCATAAAGTCTTTTCTTTATGACCTGCGTTCTCCTTCCTGCAAATGTCTATGATGCTCTCTCATTATATTCTACTGGTTGTCCTACTGTTACTCCCCTTCTCTAGTTTTGCCCTGTTCATTCTGTTTCACTACTTTTTCCCTTCTTAGATATACAGATTGTTATATTTTTCTAATTGCATTTTATTAAATTTATTATTCTGCTTGTAATTGTACATCATTGTATTTGACTTCTTGTATTTTTTGTAATTGTATTGTTTGGCTATCTTCTTCTCCTGTCTCCCCAGGACACATCTGGAAATGGGCTGTTATAAGCTCAATATATTTTTCCTGGTTAAACTTTTTAAATAAATAAATAAATATCTGATTGTGTGCTCTAAATCCCCCTACCCAAAACTTTATATGGTGGAAACAGGGAAGACTCTTAGGAACTGAATGAACATGCAGAACTACAATATCAAACATCATATGATCACAAACACAGTGGCGGATGAGCATTTCTCCAGCTTAGGACATGGTTTAGATGACATGAACGTGGTAGTTCTGAAGGGCAACTTTAGAACACAGAGAGAGAAATGGGGCTCAGAGTTCAAATTTATGCAACCTTTGAACACCCCAGAAGTGGGCTGAATAAAGGCAGAGGTTTCCTGTCTCACTATGTAACACAGTCTTTGATTTTATCATTCCCTTGCTATTAAACAAACAGCAACTGGACTGCTGCTACATAACAAAAGGCCATATAAAAACAGTTTCTTAATGCTGTACCTTCTGCTCAGACCCTGTTTGTTGTAAATCAGCATCACTAAGCTTGGTTTAACCCTAACATTTAAAAAATATATGTAGCTTTTTGTCTGCGAGTCTTTAAAAAACAACTTCCTGTACTGTGACAACAGAATGTAAATAGTGACATTATTCCCACTGTTTTGGTGTTAATTAGCATGTCAACATTTTTTTTAGACCTTTACAGTTTTCCTTTTCTTTTTATCTTGCATTGATAATCAAAACCCAGTTTCCTCAGCAGGTGGGCAACATTAGCCTACATTTTAATATGCTTGATAAGGAGGCATTCAGGCCTCAAAAGCTTATATCTTTAACTTTTTATTAGCCTAATAAAGGTATTATCTTTACAAGCAAAAACATTCTGTTTTTGTTTCACTCATCTCTTCTAATTTGGTAATTTCTGGCAATCATTGTTTGTTACTCCAGAAAGCTGCTGATAAGATATATGTAGATATAAATGCATCCAAGTTAAGTATTACCTTCATGTTATCCATTAAATTAGCATTTGCCACTTTTTGGACTTCCAAGTAGATTGGAGCCTCCCAGCTGCAACAACAGTTAGAAACAAGGAAATCCTAGACTCCATGAAGTGAGTGTTCCTCAGGCAACTAGTTAAGGAGTTCCCTTGTGGGGGGGTGCCATACTGCACCTGGTACTGTGAAACTGGGACCGTGTCACTGATGTCACAGTGGGGAGCCACCTAGGGACCAGTGATCATGGTACAGGGTGGTTCAATATAAGGACTGGGCCAGAACTGAACCACACTAAAATAGGGTCCTGGACTTCAGGGGGTGCGACTTAAAGAAAATGAGAGAGTGCCTTGGGGAAGCTGTAGCAGGGACAGGGAAAATAGGAGCAGTAGAGGAACAGTAGGAAAATATAAGGAAGGCCATTGAGAAGGCAATAAACCTCTGTGTCATACAGGTTAAAAGGAGCAAATGAAGAAAGACACTGCTATGGTTCCCCAAGGAAGTAGCAGAGAAAGTAAAGGCAAAGAAGCTGGCATTCAAAAGGAACAAGTCAACACAGAAGAATGAGGCTAGGGAGGGTTATCAGGAGAAAAAAAGAGAAGCAGTTAGGAGAGTAAAGGCATAAATGGAGGAGCACATTGTCAAATCACTCAGAAAGGAGGATAAGATATTCTGTAGGTATATAAGTGAAAAGAAGAAAAACAAGGCAACAGGGAAGTCCCAGGGGACTGTAGGAAGGTGGATTTATTTATTTGTTTAAGATTTCTGATAATCTGGTATAAACAGCACTGGGCCACATGGCCCTTTTATGGGCTTGACTTGGTGAGAGTCAGTGACACTCAAACAATTATCACAATCAACAAAACAGTGACAAATATTATAAAAAGCCAAAAAGGCATCCATTTAGACAATAAACCATAATTCAGACTAATACCAAGAGTTAGAACTTACATTAACATAAATGGATTAATTGAATGTGTAACATTAAAAAATATTACCTAACTATATCTCTTTATTTACAATGATATATGGACTTAGAATACAATACTTTTTTCTGTGATGTCTTTAAAAAGATTTAAGTTCTGGGCATTAAGCAAATCATCAGACAATTTATTCCATGTTTTTATTGCTCTCTGTTTGAAGGGTTTTTATTCTTTTGTTGTTGTACATGATGGAACTACCAAAGAAATAAAATTCTGAAACCTCAGTGATCTAGGAGTGGTTCTTTGTGCAAAAATTTTTTTAACATTGGGTTATGACTTCCTCTACAACAATTGCCCCTCATCGGTGCTCAGTAAACTTGACAGTCTTTACTACTGGGCCTTAAGGTTCATCCTCAATCTGCCTTCTCGCACCCACCACTGCCTGCTGTACCAAGAGATGGGATGGGCCTCACTCTCATCAAGGAAGAAAAGAAATGCCTTCTCTGGTTCTTCAGAGCTCTGGCTGATAAGCTTCCACAAACATCTTGATCTTCTTCAAATGTGCCAAGGGATCTTATGATTTGAGACACTTCTCCATACTCTGCTTCCAGATAACCAGAGTAAAAACATCCTATGGCTCGGCTTCAAGTAATTTCTCATTCCCATCCTTATAGAACACCATGCAAAGTTCACTAAAGCACTCATCCCTTCCCAGTCCATTCACATTCAAAGCACTAATAGCTGAGTACTTGAAGGAAACCTGCAACTGTTTTAGGTGACTATGTGCCCTTAGCCTCTGGTATTGCTCACGAATCCTCTGACACTTAGATTCGCTCAACTCCCATCCCCAATAGGAGGTCCCCAGCACTTAGTAGCCCCCCTTCTTTTCTCCCAGTCTTCACCATCCTAACTCCCCTCTGTCTTATACACCCTCTTTTTTCCCCCATTCTACATATTTTAGTAAAGGTACTCATCTTTATATACTGGTGACTGCTTAGGGTCTAAGCTTTTTTACCTCCTGTGTTTATTTGACAAAGAATTGTAACTGTGTTTATCTGTGTTAGTTCTGTATGCATAGGCCTGAATTATCTTTCACATGTACAATGTTTTGCTTTGTCTACCATATTTTTGACTGTGAATTATTTGATGTCCAGGACCTCCTTGAAAATGAGCTTGCTCAATGGTGTTTATGCCTGGTTAAATAAAGTTTGATTGATTGATTGAGTGATATTTAGTACAGTGAATAGATTTAAAGACAAAACATGACATTTGCAAGGTGTCTGTATGTTCCAGGGGTAACCACCCCAGCCTGCTGTACAGACTGCAGTGGTGTTCCCTGATTCTAGCCCTTAAGGCAAATCTGCATATAATGTTATAGACACTATGGGCCCGATTCCAAGATGAATTTCACAACTCACAGGTGTATGCGAGTTGCAACATTCTCCGCTATGCTGGGGATCCTGTGCCCTATTCCAGAGCAGGCGGGGTCTCCAGCACTTACACCCTGTGACTTGCGGCAGCCGCAAGGTTGCACCATGGGAATGGTGTAATTGACCTGGGTGCAGCAAGCTGCCAACTGTGGGAACAGCCCACCTCAGCTCTGAAACAAGCCTGCAAGACACTGTGGGCCATGGAGGGGTTGGCAGTGTGGCATAGGTGCAAGGGGTACCACAAAAAATAGACCCGGGTGCCAGCAGGTGGCACCCAGGTATTGCAGGGGGGGCTTCTTAGTAATGGGAGGATCTGTGGAGAACAACTGTGTGCGGGTTGTGGCACTGTGGTGTGGGGCAGCCACCGTTTGGCCAGGATGGATGCCCCTTAGACCAGCTAACAGCTGGTCTAACCCCACAGTGTCACAGTTTATCTTGGAATAGCATAGGTGGGTTACAGCAAGCATCCTTTCAGAATAGGGCACAGCTGCTGCCATAACCCTCCCTTCTGCTGTGCTGTAGGGGCTGTGGCTGGTGGAAGACCCCTTGGGAGCAGGCCACCCACACCATGGTGCAGGCTGCCTCCTGGAATCCCAGCAGGTGTATCGCATGTCACAAGGTGTGACTTGCACTATTGGGTTTGGCGCAAGTCACCTTGTGACATGCGTAACCTGATTTGGAATCAGGACCTGTTTCTCTGTTGTCCAATTTTTTCAATTGTATCTCCCCAGATCAAACTCCCATAATCCAATATAGACATCAAATTGGTCAATGCTATGGTTCTCCTAGAGGCGTCTGTAAGGTAGTCCCTCACTGCACACAGGGCACCTGTTTTCTTGTGCAATTGTTTGGTTATGCTATTAAAGTGGGTTTGAAAACTGAAGTTACTATCTAAAGTCACACCTAAGTATTTAAAATCAGAAACAATTTCAATATTAGTCCCATCATTGGCAGTTATTGTACAGTAAATGCTTTCTGTAACTTCTTAGGTTTTATGGAAGAGAAAAAAGCATTCCCTTTGTTTTTTTCTTGTTAAGCACAAGACGGTTTTCCACCAATCATCCCATTAGTTTGTTATATTCACTTCCCAAGTTTTGTTGGATCAAGTTAATGTTTTTATCAGCAAAATACTGCACAGTGTCATCTACGTACAGAACCATAGAGGACTCTGTACAAATAGATGGTAACTCATGCGGGCAGATGTGGTCCCACTTCATAAAAATTGGAATAGGGAGGAGGCAGGAAATTACAGACATGCAAGCCTGACTTCGGTGGTGGGCAAAGTTGTGGAAACACTGCTAAAAGAAAGGATTTGGGAATACCTTGTGACAAGTGGATTACAGGATGCAAGGCAGCATGGGTTCAAAGGAGGGAGATCTTGCCAACCAAACCTGATTGAGTTCTTTGACTGGGTGATCAGGAAAGTAGATCAAGGAGGAATGGTGGATAGGCCTACCTGGATTTCTGTAAAACCTTCAACACTGTTCCACACAAGAGGCTGGGAAGCAGCTGGGAAGCTTCGGAGTGGGTCAAAAGGTGGTCAAATGGGAAGGTAGTTTGCTATGGAACAGGAACCAGAGGGTGTTGATAAAGGGGATTCACTTGGAAGAAGGCAAGGTAACCAGTGGGGTGCCACAGGGGTCAGTACTGGGACCGGTGCTCTTCGATGTCTTTATTAGTGACACTGTAGAGGGGCTGGAAGAAAAGGGAAGGTATGCCCATTCATGGATGACATAGAAATGTACAACAGATAAGACACACCGGGGGGGGGTAGAAAAAATGAGAGAGGATCTGAGAAAGCTAGAAGACTGGTCAAAAGCTTTGCAACTAGGCTTCAACACCAAAAAGTACAAAATTATGCACAAAGGGCACAAAATTCCTAGGGCAATGTACCAAATTTGGGGGGAGGTGCTGACAAGCACAAAACAGGAAAAGGACTTGGGGGTTATCATATCTGATGACTTGAAGGAAGCAAAGCAGTGTGATAAGGCAATGGGAAAGGCTAGTAGAATGCTGGGGTGCATAGGAAGGGGTATCACCAGAAGAAAGATGGAGGTACAGTTACCTCTGTATAGACTGATGGTGAAGTGCAATCTGGAGTACTGTGTTCAGTACTGGAGACCCCATCTCCGGAAAGACACAAATCAGGTGGAAGCAGTACAGAGGATGACAACCAAAATGGTGCGTGGCCTTCATCAAAAGCCCTATGAGAAAGGTTCAGGAAATTAAATATTTATTCTCTAAATAAAAGAAGGGAAAGGGGAGATGTGATAGAAATGTTCAAATACCTAAAAGTTATAAATAGAGTACAGGAGGGTGGAATTTTACAGAGAAAAAGATGCTCAAGGACAAGGGGACATGATATGATACTGTGGGGGGGGAGGCTCAGAGGGGATGTGAGAAAGTACTTCTTCACAGAAAGGATGGTGGTCACCTGGAACAGACTCCTAGCAGAGGTGGTGGGTACCAAAATAATGGCAGGATTCAAGCATGCTTGGGATAGATACAAGGGGACCTTAGTACCAGGGTTGGGGGAGGTAAAAACTGGTCATGTAGGATCTGCCATAGCGCAGTAGGTAGGGAATTTTAGGGCAGACTAGGTGGGCCAAAAGGTCTTTTTCTGCCAACAGCTTCTGTGTTTCTAAGTCTCACACAAAACTTTCATCTTTAAATAGCTTAAATTTTTATTTTCTATATATTTGACCTCTTTGTGTTACCTCCTAATGCAATTGTCACTAAGTCAGGGTTACAATCTAACACAAATAATGATTCAATCAAAGCCATGTGAAACAAATTATTAATCAGTACGTCCTTTGACATTAACAAGTAGTGTATTCTGGTAGTGTATTCTGGGGCAGACTTAATATTCCACAGAAAATATGGAGGGATGTCACTATGCAGGACGGGCCAAGAAGGAGTAAAGACATAAAGCATAACACAGAATAAGGAAGTGGAGTTAAAAGCATTTCAGAATGAAGGAATGACAAGCAGCATTATGAAGTGCATGTGTGTAAAAAGTAACAGTTTGACTACTTAATGAAGAAAGGAAAAGACATCATAAAGAATGATATGAAGCATATGCGGGTGAAACACTAATGTTTTTATCAACTTTAATCAAGGTATATCACTGAGGGCCTGACGAAGTAGCGTGGCCACTAAACTGTCACCCATCTCTAGCAATAAGCAAAATAAAAGGAAAAAAGGTTTATATATGTGTGTTGGAGTGGAATTCATCCAAAATCACTTTTGAGCAGCTTGATTGGTCTTTTTTACTGGATGACTCAAGCAGTACAGTATATTAAAAATGATTTCATTAAGGGGAAGGGCAACCTGAAAACAGTACCTTTCGAGCAGACTTAATGTTTCCCAGAATAATTAGTGTACAATTTTTCATATGGGTGCAGCTCTTTCCAGGTTAGCACTGGTGGCAAAATTGCTCAGTATTCTAGGGGTGGGATATTCAGAAGGGTTGCGCATGGCGCAAAACAGTTGTGCCATGCCCAACCCACTGATGCACTCTGGCATGATATTCAAAAGGGGAATGTGCGTGGCACAAATCCCGATGCGCCAGAACGCATCAGTAATATATGCAGTGCAAGTAGAGGGTGTGTGCCCATGCATACACTGCACATCCTGATTTTCAGCCTGGGATGTGCTGAGCAGATGCTGGCACAACCTGTACCTGCACTGCACACAGTTGAGGGAAAAATAAAAGGAGCAACAGCTGGCCACCCACAGGTGAGTTGCCATATTGCAGGGAGCAACACAGCAGATGCCAGCTGTGGGTGGCCACCCACGCTCCGGCGGCACCTTCATGGTAGCTCACCCCCATGCCCGTTTGTGGGCATTAGTAATGAATTAATGGTCCAATAACCCTGGTGGCCCAGTGGACCACTCACAGCCTGATTGCGGGCAGAAGTGTAATTGAATATGCCTCCTATATCCCTGGAGATCCAGTGGACTGCTTGCAGCCCGATCATGGGCAGAAGTATAATTAAAATGCCTCCTATATCCCTGGTGGTCCAGTGGACCACTCGCAGCCTGATCACGGGCGTCAGTTATAAAATATTTAAAACCAATCCATCCCTGGTGGTCCAGCAGTACCCCCCTCCCCAAGCACCCACTGAGCCCCACCATCCTGCTCCCCCCCAGTCAGCGGCGGATGGCAGCTCGCCACCCACATGCCACCCCACTGCCCGCCGACTGACTCCATACAGTAGGGCTGCACGCCCATTGGTCCATAGTGTGGGCCAATGGGTGTACCAGCCATCTCACACACAGTCCAGAAATGTGAATGGATTCATTCACAATTCTTCACTGTGTTATGCAGTAGAGTTGCATGCCCATTGGCCCACGCTGGACCAATGACGTGCAGCCCTACTGCTACGAGTCAGTCAGCGGGTGGTGGGTGGTATGTGGGTGGGGAGTTGTCACCCGCCACTGACCAGGGGAGGGGGTGGTGGGGCCCAGTGGGTGGTGGGAGGGGGTACCACTGGACCACCAGGGATGGATTGGTTGTTAATATTTTATAACTGACGCCTGCAATCAGGCTGCAAGTGATCCACTGGACCACCAGGGATATAAGAGGCAATGTAATTATACTTCTGCCCGCGATCGGGCTGCGAGCGGTCCACTGGACCACTGGGGATATAGGACATTTTGCATCTAGTACATATGCCCATGATCGGGCAGTGAGGCACTTTGCCGCTTGTACAGGGGCATCGGTCCCCGGCAGCTGCAGCCTGGCAGGGCGCCAGGTGCAAGTCGCTGGGGATGGGTGCACCTGCACGAAAATGGGTGAGATGATACATGCAAATGGCCCCATTTCAGCCTTGCATGCATTATGGCACCATTTGCATGTACACTTTTGAATATCGTGGGTGATGTGCCTAGCTCAACGGCACTTGCGCGGGCGCATCCCCCTCTCCCTCTCTGGCCACTTGCACTGGTGCAGTGCCACTGCGCCATGCACATTGTGGGTGGCCACAGTGTGATATTCAATGGTGCTGAGCCATGGTGCAGTACCGTTGAATATCACCTTGTCAGCACACTGGCACATCCCAGTTGAGCTGCGTCCAGGCTTGTGCTACAGCCTGGCGCAGTCTGAATATCCCACCCTTGATGTATACTTGTCCCAGATAAGCAGGGGACAAGATTTGTCCATACTTAGATGCATTAAATAATTCAGATACCCTTCTATAATGCCATAATCCATGTTCTGTTTACTGATATGGTTATTGACTTCTGCAAAAAAGTATTATATTTTTAGAAAGGAGCATAGAATGATTCAGTAACTGTCTGATTATAAAGCAGATTTTTTTAAACCCTTTCTCCCTCCCATCACTGGCCCCATAGGATCTCTCTCCAAAGGTGCCTTTTGTGATCTGGAACTTCTTCCACCCAGTCTGAAACCCCCCACATCAGTCCTCCACTCTGGATCCCCCTCCCAAGCTCCAACTGACTGACCCCCTGGCTTCCAGACACCCCAAGGTGGAGCCATCACCACCTACCTGGTGCTCTATCTTGAATCTAGACAGCCAGCAGAGTGGGGAGATGGACATCTGATGCTGGCTGGGAGTGGTCCGGTGTTGGGCATGGGAGGCAATTCCCTGGGCCTCATCTTCACTCGTCCAGGTGCCAGGGTTTTCCTGCATTCTGGTGCTCCCGCTTGAGGTGCATATATGCAATGACATCCAGCGCATGATGGATGTGCTCCTGCACCTGCCCGCAGGATGTCCACTGTCACCTCTCCCCCACTGAGTGACTTCATGCTGCAGTGCTCTTGGCCACCAGTGGGAACAGCTAGAATGCTGGTGTGCACATCACACCCTCCCCAGGAGTGGACAGCTGTCCTCTGGATCTCGATTCTCTCCTCCCCTGCCAATCCCCAGCACCCCGAGTTCACTCCCAAACATGGGTCACCAGCATGGCACGAGATAGGGCAGATGCCTCAGCCCTCAGCACCACTGGGCCAGCTACAAAACTGATTTTTAAGAAAATTATTTTCTCATCTGCATAAGCCCAAATGTCAGTGATCTTGCAGGGAAACAATTTATTAATCAGGAAAGTTCCTCTTTACTTTTTTTTGTTGAGTAGTTTAATTAACTTTCTCATCCTATTTTAAGTTGTTGGGTTTTGGTCTCTTTGTCTGGTTTGGGGAGGACCATAATGATGGCAGACTTCATGTAGGGGAGCAGGATGTCAATCTCAAGGCACTTTGAGACCATATGACTAAGAGGCTCCTGCATTCATGGGATCATTGACTGCTGACGACTGGTGAGAGACAGATATGTTGCTATGTGCTCTCTGTCCCTGAAGAGTAGGGCTGAGAGTAGGGGGATAATGCTTAACTTGTTTTTGTAAAAGAAGGAAGGTCTCCCAAAGGTGGTGCAAGGCATTCCTGTTGGGCTGCTTTGATGGGAGAAACTGGAATGCGGTGTGCGGAGAAGGCCCTCCAGAATGGGCAGAGAACCTGTGAGCGCCCTCTGAATTAGAAGAACCATTTCCAGTCCTGCTGGCTGTTTTGTCATTCAAGGCAAAAAAGAAAAAGCCTGGGTCTCTTTAAAGATGCTAAAGACACTACACTACAAACAAACAAAAACCAAAAAAGGGATGTGATTTCTTTTTCCTTTTTTTGGCAGAGATCTGCTTTTTAGAATTAAACTTTTAAGTTACTGACAAGGTTTTTAAAATATATTTCTTACTTGTTTACTTGTTTTGTGTTTTTTTTGGTGTAAATTAACATCTATAATATGTTAATTTACTTTAAATTTAAGTTTTAAGTTTTACATTTTCGTGCCATGTGGGAATTAGCCCATGTGACTACTAGGTATATATAGAAACTCACTCAGTGAGCTCACAGATTCACTCAGTTGTACCTGCTGAGTTGCGCCTGTCAGCTTACATGAGCATTCTGTGTTACTGAACCAGGGCAAGAGTTGGGAGTGCTAATTTTAAGGAAATGCGACCTTGCTGCAAACTATTCTTTTAGAGTTGGTTTACTTGGTCCGTCGATCTGCTCCCTTCTGTTCTGATTTGCCGAATGCCTCTTTGGATATTCTACCTGAGCACTCACTTGAAATTTTTTCACCTACGAATTAGTGACAAAGTGCTAAGGGTGCTAAGGGGTGAATTTCATATTTAGTTCTTCCTTTCCGCTTATCAGTGAGTACTTTGAACTATCATATGTTTGCTATATATAGTTTATATTGATCTTTGAATTATTGTTTTTTACTTAATGATGCCTAAACATTTTGATATAAATAATTAAGGAGCTGGTCATAGTTTTATGTACCAATTTTTAGCATATTAATCTCCATCACATTTTAATCAGTAAGCGTTTCAAATGGTGACTTTTATTTTTTTTTTTATGTTAATAGTCACTTTGGCCAAACCATTTAAAGTGTGTGGATTTATCCATGAATGGATGGAAGATTTCTATAATGAGAACACTGTAAAGTTTATCTGCTGTGAATTTTTAAGTATCTTGGGAATTTTCTGCTGCCCTGGCTTCATCTGTGAATGGGTGGAAGATTATTACAATGAGAACATTCTAAAGTATGCTTGCTGTGAATTTCTAAGCAAGCAGGGAACTTTTTGCTGCCATTTATTATTGGGACACCAGATGCTCATTTGAATGACCTCTAAATGGATGAATGTAACAAGAATTGGTAACAATTTTCTTTTTTAGCCTTGCCTTTGATGGTTTTGATTCTACTGAATACCCTATCAACCTGTTCATAGCACTTTTCTGTACTCATCAAAAGAGTTATTTTCTCTGAACAGAAATCATTTGTTTTTTGTGAAAGGACTTGTCCTAAAGAAACATTTCAATTTGTGTATTCCTGCTGGTTATCTTGTGGAATCGAATGTGTTAATTTGTGACTTCACAATATTAATAATATCGTTAATGTTTTTTTGATATATGTTGTTTACTGATAAGTCCTTTCAATGTATGCTTTGAATATATATCTTTAAACCAGATCCATTTTCAAAGTAGTCCTACTTTTAGTGTTCATATTAAGATAGTGAATACCAGAAGTAAAATGGCTATATATGCCAATTTAGAAGGTTTAGAAGGTTGCTCTCACATAAACCAAATAACCCAGGAAACAACACGGAATTCAAATAAGACGAAAGTAAATGGAAGATCAATATCTAAACAAACTAAAAAGACTAAAAAAAAAACCAGATGGTAAAGAAAAACTATTGGAGTAATTACATTACAAACTGGTTTAAAGCTATCTAAAATTAATGCTCATTTTGTGAAAGTAAAAGATGTGAAAACAGACAAATTGGTGAATGATGGAGTTAGTCTCTGTAGTTTAAATGGCCTAAATAGTCTTGTTTCCTCATTAACTCTGTTATCGCTGGTGGCATCATTAGATCAAGATGGTAGAACTGAGTTAGTTAATGATGGAACTGAATTATGGCATGATTGTTCTAGATTATCATCAACTCCAAAAATATTTTCAGAAGTTAAGACCTTTTTCTTGGAAAAAAGATAATTTGTATTTGTCATCCTGCTCTGACGGGTCTTTTGATACAGTTAAGAATGTAAGAGTTAACAAAGATGAAGTAAGTAATAATCAAAACAGATTAAGTAATTTGAAAAAGGAGATTAGTAATCAACATATTGAATTAGGGGATGCAGTCTCCATTGAGTTATTCTGCAAGACCTCTGTGGACAGTTTGGAGTTCTCCCCTGAGCCAGGGAATATTAACCTGGTTCAGTAGTCAAAATCTATTACTATAGAGCTCTGGGACACCTTGTTCACTGCTAATAAAGAAGCTCTCTTGAGTGCTAAGAGCAAAATTAATGACCCTGTTTCTTCATACCCTTTTGGGTTAGATGATGGTTTAAAAAACTTTATGAAAGATCCATATGCAGCACATCTAGTATTAATGGACCAAGTAGTAGCTGTACATGGAGAAATTGAAATTTTAAAAGGAATGGTTGCTTCTAATGGGGCATGTCTTGATAATATTCTAGCTATAATAACAAGATTAAACCCTGAAATGAATTCACCTTCTATAATTCTGGATGAAAACCTTTCCCATGAAAGTGATGTCCCTTTTATAAGACCTGATTTTCCTTCTATTCTTATCCCTGAGGATAATAATTGTATTCATCAAAAAAAGAAACAAAAGAACAATAAGAGAAATAGAAAAAGTAGTAAAATCAAGAAAAATAAAGGTAAAAAGATGGGAAATATAAAACAAATTGCCAAAGGGGAAATGGAGCTATCTATGTCATCAGTCATAACTGATCTTAATTAAGAGGCTCCTTCTCCTAATCCTGCTAGTATAATCAATGGAACAACTAGCAAGGAGAAGAATTTATCTAACTGTGATCAGACTAAGGGCAATGAATTAAATGAAAGGACTGATTTTAACAATATGCCCATCATGCAGTTAGTCTCCTCGCAATTGTCTGACTTTAAGCTTGAGTTGGAAATTTTTAAGAATGATTGGAAAAATTGGTTTAAGAAAAATAATGGTGTTATGTCAGGAGATGAAAAGGGTATAAAAGACTCTTTAAAAAGAGTTGCACAATATGGGCAATGAACCCTTAACTAAGATGCTTTATGATACTTCAGAATATGCAATATATAGAATAATGGATGGTTAACCATCCACAACAAGACTGTATTTCCATCAAGGGAGTTGATGATGTCATAGAGACCTCGAAAGCGAAGCTCTCGAGGTCTCCATGGCTTCATCAATCCTGAGATGGAAACACAGACATAGTTGTGGATGGTCAACCATCCACTGTTTTTATAATATATGGTTCCCCAAAATGAACACAAGGTCCATACCTTGCCTTGACACTCCTACACTGGTCCTCGCTCAAGTCCCATCCCACAAGATACCGATCCTCCTCACTATGGTTACACTCTATTCCGGTCACGTCCCCAAATATAGCGGTACTCCTCTCTGCAGTTCTGCTCCGTTTTTACCGTAACTGTGCCAGAGATTAAAAAACCAAAAAAACAAAACAAATGCAAATTGATAGTTTGGACACACAGAGCCAATTATGGCAGTCTGTGTCCAAACTGTCTGCTCGTCCAACCGCTCACTAAGTGGATCTGTCATTTTAGAATGCATTTTTAAAATCACTGCCTGTTTCCACCAACCAGGTAGAAGCTCAAGGGGCAAAAGTTGTTGTACCATCGATGTGACATCAGAACGATAGTACAACAACTTTTTTGACCTTTGAACTGTCCTACAACAGGATTTGGAAAACCATCATTTTCCATCCACTGCAAACCCTAGCCATATACTATATTGGCATTTTATGGACTTGAGGGGATCAATCAAGATTTAATTGGGTGTAAATTTGATAATTTAGTGCATTTTGTAAGAAATACTACAGACACTGATCTGCTGGAATCTGATATTATAAATTTATGGAAAGATATATATGAGAATGGATGGGATTGCACTTAATTTTTCTGCTCTGCTATTAGGGTTGCAAATCAAATTTGGCTTAATAATTTGATAAAATTAAGAGGATGTTCTGTAGATTTTGTTTATAGGAAACAATTGAATTTAACAATGTGTGATAGTTTAAGATGCTTAAGCATATTTGGCTTAAGCAGAATTCCTTATGAAAACAAGTGGAAACTATGTAATGCCTTCCTCAACCTTTGCACACATTTTAAAAATTTCAGCGTATGAAATAAAAATAAAAACATTTTTTAGGCATAAGCACCCATCTGAATTTGCTCAGGTGGATGTTTTAATACAAAGTACTGATGTTATAAATGAAATTTTGGCAAAGGCCCCTCTTTTAGATCAGGTTGGTGTGCATTTAATTGATAGTGACATACTTGTTCATTCTATGGAAAGTACCCCTGGGATAGGGTCTACGGTTGATTGTCTTGAAAAAGGTAACATTTTATGTTTGTTTGGATTGAATTGAATTAGAAATGAAAATCCAAAACAGCTTAAATGGACTGTTCTTAACCTGCTTGAACAATGTTTACACATTTCAGTGGATGCATTGGATGCTATTGAGGTTTCTAGACTTGGTAATGGTCCTGATTGTGACCAAATAGAACTAATAATAAAGTACAGTAGCCTCTATAATAAACTAATTGAAAATACACCCACTTTAGACTCAGTAGACCTATTTATTTTGGAACAGGACCTTATTAAGGGATTGGAAGTTGTGGATAATGCCCCTAATATTTCTTGAGGACATATTTCCACTACTCCTATTGCTAATTTCCAGAATGACTATAATGTGTCTGTGTCAAATAGATTTGAAGTCTTGTCTGTTCATAGTGATTGACTGGAATATGAAATGGTGGATAATAAAATGTCATCTTCTCTAAATGATGAAAATTTGGAACTGTGTGCACATTTTTTCTACTAGAATATTGCGGGTCTTTTCTCCAACTTGGCAGATACCGATTGGGTAGAATTTATACTTGGTAAGGATATAATTCTCTTTTCAGGAAACTTGGGCATGTGCAGAGTTAAACTTAAATGGTTACAATCTTCTTCATCCCCCGCTATTAGAGATATGAAGTATGGTAGAGCGAGGGTAGGATTAGCAATTTATATTAAAATTAAAAAAAGATATTATTATTTTGGACACTTTAAAAATTGACCAGTATTTCATTGCACAAAATATTACTTGGTACTCTACCCCATTACCTTGGTTAATTTTTATATTCCCCTTAGAATGGGTAGAAGTAATAATATACGTCTATGGGAACAATTATGAGTAATGATGGAGGATATACTTGTCAGATTTCCTTTAAGCCACTTTCTGGTTGCAGGAGATTTTAATGCTAGGATTGCTTTATGTGAACAAAGAAATTATATACCTGACACAATATCATCAGAAGTAATTATTACTAGAAAGAGTCAAGATAGGAGAAGTAATTCCCAGGGCAAGGATTTCATTTAATTTATAAAAGAAAATGAGCTTGTAATATTAAATGGCAGAATACATGGAGATTTGGTGGGAAATAACACTTATTTCTCTTCTTGTGGCCAGAGTACAATTGACTATTTTTGAGTTATCATGATTTAATAAAATCAATTGTACGCATGAACATTATGATGATGATGCCAGAAAGTGATCATGCCCCTATTTGTTTGACAATTCGTTTAACTGATGAATCTATAGAAGAGACTGGTTATACAAAAGATTTATGCCAAGCTGGCAAAAAGGTCCTTAGGAGAGGCAAAATAATTAACACCCAATTGGGAGATGTTATTCAGAAGGCCACTACCAAATTTGAATTACCTTTCATGGAGTTTGAATCTCCTGATAAAATTCATAATTTTTTAGATCATTTAAATCAAAATATTAGATCAATCATTTATAGTGATGCCACATGTGATAATTATTCAAACCATAATTGGTTTGATAAAGAATGTAGGAAAGCTAAATCTAAGCTTAATAAACTTATTAGATGGACCAAATTAAGACCTTCTAAATTTAATTTTCAGCATTTAAATAAAATGAGGAAATGCTATAATAAATGGTTAAAGGAAAAAAAAATAGCGTTTCAACAAAAATTATGGATGGATATGTTTAATGTAATACAAAAAAATGATATGCATCCATTCTGGAAATTGGTGGCCCAAGGGGTTAAAGAATATAAACCTACTCTTTCAACTTATTTCCCAAAGGATGTCTGGATTGTATATTTTAATCAATTTTTTTCTGGACTGGAAAATTTGGATTGACAACCTATTAAGGAGCTATGTTTATCTATAGGTGACACTATTATCTTTAATGAGCTGGAAGTTGAACAAGCAATTCTAAAACTGAAAAAAACAATAAAGTGCCAGGTGAGAATGGTATTCCAGCCGAAGTTTTTAAAGAATATAAAATGTTCTGGATATACTTATTGACTCATTACTTTAATTTATGTCTGAAATATAAATATATACTGAGTACATGGCTTAGAACTATTATTGTACCTCTGCATAAAAAGGGCTCAGTATATGAGACTTTTAATTACAGGCCTATAAGCCTCCTAAATATAATATCTAAAATATTTTCTAAACTACTATTGGATAGATTGATTGGATGGGCTGAGATTAATTGCATTATTTCTCCATCTCAGGTGGGTTTTCATAAGGGTTTCTCCACAACTGATAATCTATTTGTGTTTTCACATTTAATTGAGAAATATGTTAAGTGGAGAAATTTGAATCTATATGCAGTTTCTATTGATTTCACCTCTGCTTTCGATTCCTTAAATAGATGTAAACTTTGGTCAGCTCTTTACTCTTTAAAATTGAATAACACATTATTAATAATGATGTATTTACTTCATTGTGGCACAGTTCCTTCAGTTAGATATAACAATAAAGGTAATTTAACAGATTATTTTTTAACTCAGAAGGGGGTTAAACAAGGATGCCTACTTGCCCCATTACCGTTTAACATATATGTTAATGAGTTACTTATATTTAAAAATGAAAACATACTTGACTCCCCAAATATCAATGATTCTCCCTTACATGCTCTAGCTGATGCTGATGACGTGGTATTATTTGCTTTATCAATAAAGGGTCTTCTAAAACAAATAGATATATTCCAACAAAAATGTGTGAATTTAGAATTATCTATAAATTTGAATAAAACTAAAGTAATGATTTTTAACCATCATGGAAGGAGAAATAATAAGTTTCATTTTTTTCTTAATAAAACAATTGAAATTGTGAATAATTATCAGTATCTAAGGGTTAATTTGACAAATACATGTAATTGGTCATTTCATGAAAAAGAACAATATTTAAAAGCAAAAGTAATAGCCAAAGGTCTATTAAAATTAAATTTGACCTATGGAGGTAATACCATTCTTCCTGCCCTTAAAGCAGGTGATGTGAAAATTAACTCAGTAACAACATATGGTGCTGAAATTTGGGGCTCGAATATTATTAAAGATACAGATAAAGCTTTATCATATTACTATAAAGCTCTCCTAGGTGTGCCAACTTCTACTCCCAATATGTTAATCAGGTCAGAGCTAGGGAAAATTCCATCTAGTACCTTAGCCATTTTGAAATTACTGGTTTATTGGTTATAATTAATAAATAATAAACTTAATATGCTGCCACATAAATGTCTGAAAGAAAAAATTAAGTGGTCAAACGTTAGTTATACCTCTTGTTGGTTAAACACTTTAGAAAATCAGTTAATACAATTGAATATGATGCATCTCTTAAGTGATTATAAAAAGAATATAAATATTGCCATTTGCTTTAAAAAATTGATAAAAAGTAAGCAATTTGACTTCGTGAAACAACAAGAAATGTTAGAAGAGAGAGGATTTAAGCTTAATGTGTGGTTTAGATTCAATAAAATTGACTATTGGCTAGAAGATTATTTAACCCTTCCTATACCATTTTCAGTTAGGAAATTGATTACGTGGGCATAAGCCAGATTGATCAATTCTACCTCTACCTATTTTAATAAAGGTCTACCTACCAAAAAGGGTTTGGTTAGTAAAACTAATCTTTGTAGATGTACTTTAGCTCAGAATGAATCTTTAAGTCCTATAATTAGGTTCTGTCCTCTTTATTCTGGTCCTAGAAACAGCTTACTTGGAAATTTTTTGAGATGTTATGATAAAACTGATCATGACCCAGTATTTATTCTTTTACATCCTAGAAATGTTGCTGATGCTTTAATGATATCAAAATTCTTTGCATCCGTAATTAGGATAAAGAAAAAATATGCCAGAGCTAGTGTTGCTTGAATTCTTAGGCCATATAATTAGGTTTTGTACCTCTTGTCCTAGAAACAGATTGCTTGGAAATCTTGAGCTGTAATGATAAAACTGATCATGGATCAGTATTTATTTTGTCACATTTCATAAATATATTTTAAGTTTTGATGATATTAAAATCTATGGCATATGTAAGTAGGGTAGAGAAAAAAACATGCCAGAATTATGGTATCTTAAGACTAAATTATGTAAGAATTAGGAATAATGCACTTTATGGAAATTTCATTTCCAACATATGGTTGTTTTTAGCCATACGGCAAAATGAATTTGACAGAGCATTTTAAAAATATATATGTAACTCATAAGGCTTTTTGTTATATTGTAAGTTGTGTGTGATGTTATATAGAGATTGTATTTATGTCATGTCTATTTTATGTATATTTTTATTTGTAAAAATTTTGATTAACAAAGTTGAACATTAAACTTTAAACTTACAGTGAAACTTATGGTCTCCTGCAAAAATGTCAGTCCTGCTGGACAGTGATGTTGACCTTTTGTTTCTTTAGGTAGTGTACAATTTTATGTCTTTTTATATGGAAGTTTATTCTATTAAAGTTCCAGGTGATAAGCTTAAGAAGGTTTGCTAAGAATTATGTTTTTAATAGAACCAGGAAATGCACCCTTAATTTCTCTATCTCTGTGTACATGGTCATCTTGTATACTGTTCTGACCCTGACTGCTCATATTTGTCTTGTAATCAGCTTCTGTTTCTCTGCAAAACAATTATCTCAATAGCCTGGCCCATCCCTCCCCCTTCTCCCTCCCCCATACTGATACAAAGGATCACCTTTTTTATCCTGTATACCTCACCTTCTCCTCAACCCCCTTCCCACATATATTTATGATTTAAATCTCAGTTTGCAGTTCACATACAGTTAGAGATGTGGCAAAGTTTAACTTATCCAGCAAAGATTGTGCAAAGTGACAAAAATTTGCACGATGCAGAGCTTTACGAAGTTCTTCTAGATATGATAAACTTTGATTTCACCTGCAAAATTCCACACTTCACAGTGAAACTTCACACTTTGTGGTCAATCCTCACTCCACAAATTGTGTGAAATTTGTGAATTAATTCGCGGAATGAAGTTTGCCAACTTCGTCCATCTTTACCTGTAGTCAAAAATGTGGCCACATATTTTCTAAAACTTCTGTGATATCCCTAGAGAAATTCCCTGCCTGCCTGCAGTACCAATGTAAGCCACCAGAGAGAATATCTTTAGATATATTGCAAAATATCTGGAAATATCTGAAAGTATCCATGGTCTCAACTGTACCTCACATGAATAACATGCAGATTTTAGAACATAATGTTCACAGATCTGTATAATGATTGCTATCATGCACAAGATCACAAAGTTTGAAATAACTAAGGAAGGTATAATTTCAGGTCTTGCTGTGCTTCCTCCTTATTAGCATAAAACAGAGTCTGTTTTAAAGCACTTTCAGTTTAACTGGGAAGATTTTTTTTGTAAATTTTATTTGTTCCTTTTACAGGATGTGTTGAATTTGTGAGTACTGCTTATGAGATTTCCAAAGGTCTGGGAAACATTCTGCCTATCCATAATGGTGGCACCTTTAAAAGAATAATCTTTCTAGCTGACTAGGTGGTACTGAGGATTGAGGCACTGGATGACACAACTCGTGCCATGCCAGCAACTTGGGTTCGGGAATGGGCTCGGGCCACTGGGGGCTGGCAAGGGACAGTTAGGATTGAGTTTTCCCATGACTGCTTTCTTACCTCTGGGGTGGGTTTGGGGCATGTGCCATGCTGCAGCAGCACCTAACAGAGGCTAGGCTCATTGTCAGTGGTGAGCATACAAAGGGGAGGGAGTGCAGTGGACTCCTGCACATAGGTGCATCAGGCGTCATTGCACATCTGGCTTCCACTGGGGAAGTAAAAGGTGGAAAATCATAGGGTGACTGCAGAGGCTCATGCTGAGCCCCATGCCCCAGACATGAGAGGCGTGACCACCGGGTGCCTAGTCACAGGCCCCCCAGAGGGGGGAGTGTCCTGTTAATTTCATTGGGGCCTGTGTGAGTCTGGCGCAGCAGCGTACAACAGACCTGGTCTGGAGCGTGGGTGCCAGTGGCTGGTGGTGGTTGTTGTGGCCTGCTCTGCACTGGAGGCGAGTAAAGTGTTACATGATAAAAAAAATAAGAATAATCTTTCTTTTTGTGATTTCTTGGATGATCAAAGTCTTATACAATTTTCTTAGAAATGTTATCATGAATGGCTGAGGCCTTCCATCCTCTATAGTATATTTGCAGGCTTGGTTCTAACTCTATGGGCCCTATATTTTTCCATTGTATTTCAGAATCATTTAGTACATCTTTAAAAAGTCCAATTACATAACTTAGCATATCAGAAGATATGTCCCTTTCCTTTGGATCCTTGGAGTACAGTCTTGATAAATTATTTCTTTAATATAATTATCTGCCACACACTGAGTGCTCAATGTTGAAATGTTTAAACTGATACTATAGGAGGTTTATTAATGTATGCATTACATGACTAGGTACAGTTAAAAAATAATTTTCTGAAATAAGTCTGCCACTAATAAAGACTCTTTTCAGCACAGGTGGTTCAATTATGCTTTGAATGGACACTGTATGCATTGTTTTACTGACTTCTGCAGTTATTCAATTACTGCAAAATCCCTCTCAGATTAATTTGTTACCATAGCCTTAAATAAAAAATTATGAGAATTCAATTTGTGTATAGAATTACAAGATTTTAGTGTAGGAAAGAGACTGATTTATAACAGTCAGAAAACATTTAACATTTCACTCTGGTATTGTACACACTTTCACACAACATATTAATATCTCTTTTTAGTCTATAAAAACATACTGCTTATAGATATATAATATAATATAATATATAAGATATACAGATAGTTTGAATCCCACAGCTTTCACTTGCATACTGTGTGACCCTGAGCAAGTCACTTAACCTCCTCATGCTCCCAGGTCGCTCCTGTAAAAAAGCTCTCAGCTTAGTGTGCTATACCTGGTTAAAATAACTAAATAAAAAATTAAAAAGATACTCAGGAGTTTTGTTTCTTCAAATAGTATACATTCTACAGCTATGATATGCATGATCATTCATGAGGCTAACCTTTACAGCCAATTCTAATTTTAAACAATGATGATTTCAAACAATTTCTAACAATAGCAATGGGTGGTCATCCCTGCTGCCAGTCCCCCTCTCTTCAATCACTGAAATTTACAGTTTACACCAGTGGTGGGTGACAAATCCCACAGCCAGTATTCCATCCCTTCAGACCACCCAATGTAAAAAAACTCCTCCACCCTTACCCATTATCTATCACCTACAGTATGTCCCCATCATCCCCCACCAGTTTTCTCTTACAGTCCCTCATCATGAATATTCAGTATCTCTCAATGCAATTCCTCAATGTCCCTTAATGCACTCCTCTACCTGTAAAAACATAAGATGTATGAAAAACCACCAAGTCCAAGAATATGCATGATATGCATGTGCCTAGTCTCAATTTGCTTGCATCTCCTTTTGTTCTTCTGGCAATAATTTGGCCACTTGATGCTATTTGGGGAAAGTTGCCACACCTCAGCTGATGACCACATAAGAGGCACCTTGTTACTCTGATACAATATATGTTTTGGGGTCAACCCTCCAAACATTTTGGGTCAGATTTGAAAGGTGTCAGTTATGTGGTTGTGAGTTGGGGTAGTGACTTGATAACCATGAATATTTTCAGCCTGTACTCTGCATAAAACTCGACATTGGAAAACTGCTTCTGCAGTTCATGAATCAGCACCTCATCAGATCTGCAGCCTGAACCAAGAGCCTAACTGCAGCATGAACTGTGAGGCATACTTGCTAAACTCTTTTACCAATGCCTGATGCTATGCCGGACTACTGCAAGTTGCTACCCACCTGAATTCTCAGTAAGCAAGAGGTGCTACTGGAGGTGAAGGTAGTCCCAGTGGTGGCATCATTGGGACTGGTGCTGAGACATGCTTAAAAGAGCATCCACTCTAGAGGCTGCCCATGAAGAGGATGCATGCATGAGTGGGTCATGCAGGAGTGGTGTAAGTCCCCCTGGTGGATTTCATTTAAATTTTTTCCCCTCATTTTTCTTTTTATGGTGTTGTTGTTATTTTAAAATAATTTTATTATGTTAGTTATAATAACACTGTCTATCTGTAGACCTTTGAACAGGGTTATAGTTCTTGCCTCAGGTAATGGATGCAGTATGGAGGCTGGCAGGACTTCATTGGCTAGAGTTTCCCATGAATACTGGACTCCATTAACAACAACAAACAAGTTGCATCCTTTTCTGTTTTTGTTGGGAACAATTAGTTTTAACTGTCAGTGTCTGGGGATATCTCAACTGCAGTCATCCTATAAAGATTTTTGTATTATAGAGTTTTTTTTTTCTAAATTGTAGTATCTTATATGAAGGAATTACCTTTGTAGGGATTTTTCTGTTAGTTAGCTGCAGTTTTTCTTATGCATGTTTGGATAGTGGATCCAGCAAGCAGGAGGCATGTTTTAGGAACAGGCACTTCACTAGAACACTTCCTGTGACCCAGATAGTATGATTTTCCTGGATTCCTTTCCATTACATTAAGAAATGATTTCTCTAAAAATCACAGCTTTTGCTAGTTTATCCATGAATATATTAAAGGCTTGCTGAAGCTCTGTGAAGATAATTATTAATTCATGCCTAAGGGTATTTCTAAAAATTAATTGGTATCATATATTATGTAAAATGTTTAAACTTATGTTAGTCTTTGTTTTGCTAATATGAGAAAATAGCTATCCAAATGCAGGTCCCCCGAACACAAAGGATATCACTGCTGAAATGTTATAGGGTAAACCTTTTTAGCATTGTGCATTTTTATGTAAGATGCTTACTAAACACAATAGACTCCATTAGGGGATGAATTCTATGCTATCAACCCGATTTGTTTATAATTACTGAATTCTTGACCAAACAGCAACATTTTGGATACACACATTGGTATAATAAATGATCAGATATGATGAAAGGACTGAGATAAAAAGGGGGCTGCTCATTTGTAGGAAATCAGGCTTATTGGGAACAGGCATTGAAATTAAAAGAGAAATAGGGGGACAAGAGGTGCTTGCTCTGGATGTGTAATTATCTTTTGTTAAACCAATGTTATTAACATGTGTTTAAAGACCACCAGTGGTAAACTTAATTGTATTTGATAAGTTACAGGATTTTTTATTTACATATAAGGGCACTCAAAAACATTTGGATCTAGAAGACCTTAATATAAATTGGCATAACATAAATTAAACTAACTGTATAGTAGAATTGCAGGTGAACTAAGGTTTAACCCAATTGATTAATGATTCTGTGACAATCAACTAAAATTATTCCCAGTGCTTCAACATTACTGGATCTTATTTTTACCAACTGCCCATAAAAATAAAGAAAGACTGAATTAAGGAAGCAAAATAAGTGCACACTGGGAGCATGGTGCTGATAAACTATTAGATAGGCATTCAGGAAAGTTTCTAGCACACACATACCTTATTAGAGGGATGCAAAAAGAAGGTTGAAGCAGAGTTAATTCCTGAAGTACTTTTAGACTCCTTCTCAGACCATCAAGCGATCTTCTGTTTGTGAGATAAATTACAGACTGCAGGAAAATAAAAAATATATTAAAAGGAGGTGATGCAAAATTTTTGATTATATAAATTGTATTTCAGGTCTTGAAGTCAGACCTTGGGAAATAATGGATCTAATTCCAATGGTTTGTAATGCTTAGGCATTTTTTCTTCTATAAAGAGTTCATGGACATATGCAGTAAACATATGCCCCCCAAAGTCCAAAAAGGTTAAAAATTCCAGTGCAGGTTTGTATTATTTGGACTTAAGATAAACAAAACTGAGTAGTGATATAGTATGTTCTAAGACAAAAAAGAGAAATACCAAAACTGAGTATGACAGGTACAGAAACTTAAGGAACCAATGAACAAGGGAGATAACACTTGCTAAATAAAATTTCTATAAGCAAATGTTCAACAGAAGATATAAATATGAGGTCCAAGATTTTTGGAAAACAGTGTCAAGCCTCCTAAATTTGAAGACTAATGAGACATCCAGTACCTATATGGTTTACGGACAAACAGTACTATAAAATATGAATGTTGTTGAAAAAATGGGCAATCACTTTGTTGGAATGTGATTGGAGGCACTAAAGCAGACAAAAAGTCATAATGCACGGCAAGATAACCAGGAATATCAACTCCCCCATCTGGAACAGTTTATGTTCTCAAATGCCTCAGTAGAGGAGGTTAAAGAGTAACTATTGAAGACTGATGTTACCAAGGCTGCTGGCCTGGATAATATTCTACCCAGATGGTTAAAATACTCTGCACCTGTGATAGCCTTTCCTTTAGCTAAAATGTTCAATCTTTCCCTTAGCATGGGTTAATTCCTAGAAGCTTGGGAATGCATCAAAGTTATCCCAATCCATAAAGCTGAACCAAAGATGAACATTGAAAATTACCATCTTATATCCTTGCTTTTGGAAGTATCCAAAATTTTGGAGTAATTGGTTTGTTCTCAATTAAAATCTTTTCTCAGAGATAACAATAAATCAAAAAAAAATTGTCAGGATTTAGACCAAAACGTTGTACAACTACTGCATCGTTAGTGGTAGTAAGTGGCATCCAGCTTGCCCTCGACAGGAGGCTATCAATTGGTGGCAATTTTGATGACTTATGTAAAGATTTGACAGTCTGGACCATGATGTCCTCCTGGCCAGGCTAACTTCAATGGGCATAGCCAAGGGCTGTACTGAGTGCTTTTGCTCTTATTTGAATGGACAACAGCAACTAGTAGGCAATGTGAATGTATCTCAAGTTTTGCTGCTAATACTACTGGAGTAACTCAAGGCTTTGTATTAGGCCCTCTCCTGTTCAATCTTTTATGACTGAGTTATATTTTAATAATCAGTCCATCAGTTACCACCTTTATAAATGACACAATCATATACACCATGGGTAAATCATTGAACCAG
Source organism: Neoceratodus forsteri (assembly GCA_016271365.2). NCBI lineage: Eukaryota > Metazoa > Chordata > Ceratodontiformes > Ceratodontidae > Neoceratodus > Neoceratodus forsteri. Next base: position 830,879,552 of record CM028132.1, on the reverse strand, counting down.
ATTTAGAATAGCTCACAAAACGCCATTGATTGTACTCAAGTTTTCCTTGGGAAACAGAAGTTAGTAGTTGATGCAAAGGAACAAAAACAGTCCTCTTTATTAGAGACAGGAACAATAATATTGAAGAGTACCTGAACATTAAAACAGATGATAGCACAATATTACGACAGGTTAAGTCCTATAAATATCTAGGAGTATAGCTTGACAAAGGATTGAAGTGGGATGTAAACATAGAAAAATTGATGGCAAACCTAGGTAGGTGGCTAGGCATGTTGAAGTCATACATGACTAGAGCAATATGTAGATATGTTGTAAAAGTAATGGTCCTTCATGTTTTAGTTTATGGGGACATATTGTATGCTGGGGCATTGAGGAGGGAGCTGGTAAAACTATTTGTATTACAAAGGGCTTGTCAACTTCATCCTTGATGCATCTCATATGACCCATCATTGTCAATTCTATCCCAACCTGAGGTGGCTGTGGTTAAATGACCACAAGAAAGATAAAGTTTTCACCCTTAAGCATACATGTTTTAAGGGATGGTTACCTAACTATATATTACAGAATATTAGTAAAAAATCAATGAAAGTATGTCTAAGATCTAAATTAGTATTGACATTTATAGCTTCATTAAGTAATCTGGACATAGGTGTATCTTCCTTTTATCACCTACAGTAGGCCCTTTTTATGGAACACAGTTCCTCACACTTTGAAACTGGTCAGTGGCAATATTAGTTTGGGCAAAATAAAAATTTGGATGCACTTTGATGCAAACAAACCACTGACTTGTTGCCATGAGCTGATGATGATATGGTTAGGGTGAATGTAATGTTTAACGCATCTCAGGGGAAGGTACTTTTGGTATTTACTTGCATATCAATATTAGTTTGACATGCACTTATACATTGGGGCTTGTTATATTATGAAGAATATTTAAAGTTTTTTTACAAAGCTTTTTCTTAACTTGTTACTGTAGCTGCATAATGTGGTATTCTTACTATTTTGATAGTGTCAATTTTGTAGCCCATAATATCTATTTGACTGATTATGGTTATATATTATAGTTTCATGTTAAAACTCTTTCTGCATTGTAATACAAACTGGGACCTTATTGTGAATGATTTTCATATCAATCGAGTTGTGTCTGTGTTCATACATTGACATGAATAAAAATTGTACCTACCTACTTATGTATCTACCATGAGAATCTGGGGTCAAAATGGCCAAGGATGGCCAAATTATGGACTTGTGCAATACATGCATTCTTAGACATAGTTGATTTTCCAGTTATTTTTCTTCTACTCACAACTTTTTCTCCTTTTTTTTTTGCCTATTTTGGCCATAGGTTTTCAGGGTGGGCAAGTTGCTGCTCCACCCCTTCACCACATAAGTGGTACCTTGTAAATGCAATGCAAAATATGTTTTTTGGTGTTGAACAAGAAAACATATTTTAGGTGGAAATAGCAGAGTAGAGTGTCACTATGTGCACGTGCGGTAGACTGACAACTTTGTCAGCCTAACTATTTGATGTTGAAATGGCTAAAAATGTCTATATTTTGACTAAAAGAAAAAAAAAACTAAATACTGGTGCATGTGTCAGCAACCAAATGGGGCAGGCTGTTGCAGATCACCTGTGTTTTTTGTACTTTGCATCATTATACAGCTGCTTCATGAGGAACCCACAGGTCTCCTCAAGAAGCAAGCTGCAGGTCTGGTGCAGGATGTATCATCATGTAGCTGCTTTATGACAACCAGTTATGACTAAGCTCATGCTTTGTGCAAGGCCCTGTGGGCTCTATTTGATGCATTGGCCAATATACACAAGCTATCTAAAGAAGGCAGGGGATTCATTGTAAAAATTACATTAATGTGTACAGGCACACACACACATGCATGCTTCTATGGACACACACACACACACACACACACACCGCACACTTGTGCCATTGTGTCTCATAACATTTGAGTACAGTGTTCATCATGGGGTAATTGTATTTCTTGAACCCTGTTTTTTGTTTATGATGTTAAAGCATATGTTTGAAATCTAGATTTGACTTTGACATTCAATTCAATGGAATTTATCTGGTGGTGTTGGAGTGGGCTGAGTTAGGGTTACAGAAACACAAACACTGGATTTCCTTACTTTTGATATTTTCAAACCCTAACTTGTGCATTAACATAGTTTTATTTTCTTCTTTTTTTCAATAATAAGTGTGTGTTTGAGAGAGAGAAGAAGACACACAGAGAGAAATGTCTGTGAGTATCTAAAATTGTCTATGTGAAAGATTAGGTCTCAGCTGCTAGAATTGTATTGAAATTGTACCATTTGAGTCTATTTGTATCTGTGTGACCAAAGGTTCTTGAAATGACTTCTGGATTTGTCTTCATTTATTCTTTAGATTTAATAAATCAATAACTATGTAATTTGAGTTTTTAATCAAAATCTAAGAAGACAATTTCATTATTTAAAAAGCTTGATTGCACTATTTCAGAATATAATTAAACAGAAATTATGTAACAGTTAAACTAATGGGGCTATTTGACATTTAAAATGCAACCTTAAGTTTAATATGTCATACCTCAAAACTTAACACAGGTTTAACACTTTAAGGACACTGTTCTCAAAAACAAATTTTATGTGCCAAGATGTAAGAAACTATTTATTTTCACATGCCTCTTAACTCCAATAAGTAAATTCCAATTTAAGGAATTTTCATTTACATATTTCATGTCACTTAAATTCTTCAAAGTCTGAAACTACTGCATGGGCAGCGTACAGATATCCTCATAAATGGGACAGCCAAACTGAATCCTATGATTTACTTGTATTATTCGTTTGCTCCTTTTCTCAAAATTCAATAATGCTAATTTAGGGTTTTGTTCACCATACAGTGTTTCTATCTATCTATCTATCTATCTATCTATCTATCTATCTATCTATCTATCTATCTATCTATCTATCTAGCTATCCATTGTATCTATTTATCTACTATATCTATCTATCTATTTTTCTATTTATATATCTTTGCAAAAAAAACTGCATTAATGCAACATTTAGGGCTCAAGCTAAAGCAAAAAAGTAGGGAAATGTGGTTTTAGGGTTTCAAACCCAAAAACTCCACACCTGCCCCTAAAACAAATTAGGGGTGCAATCTTCCTTGGGATTGTCCACCCTAGAGCTCACCCTATTCTACACACTCCAGGAACATACCCACCTAATGAGATGAATGTTTGGGTTAACAACCTCAAGGAAGACTGCACCCCTGATTTGTTTTAGGGTTGGGGTGGAGTTTTAGGGTTGGAAACCCTAAAACCACATTTTCCTACCTTTTTTGCTTTGGCCTGATCCCAAAATGTTGCATTAATGCAGTTTTTTGCAAAGAATGTCCTTACTTTTTTAGATAGCATAATCATATCCTTATTTGCTTGTGGGAGCATGGGGCCATATGGGCCCTGCACTCACATCCATCCATAATCTTTCAGATAGTTTAATCATATCCTTATTTTCCCATGGGAATGTCAGTGCCCTGCACTCCCATCCATCTATAATCTTTGAGACAGTGTAATTGTAGCCTTATTTGCCTGTGGGAGCACAGGGCCCTTCAAGCTCTGCACTTCTGTCCCTCTATGGATGCATATGTGTATGTTGCCATGGAAGCACAGGGCCTAGAGGGCCCTGCACTTCCATTTGTAGGATAACAGCAACCAAACTGCTAGCATAGCCTTCTTATTACCCCACGCATGTACCCAGTACTGACATTTTTCTGATCCCCACCAAAACATGATTCTGCACCACCACAATATCATTTCACGCTATAGGTGAGAAAACTCGTTTTGGCCAGGATTTAAAAAATGACAACAAGAAAAGAGCTTGCACCACCATAGAACAGGCAGGGTGCAGTACAGGGGTGGTTAACCCTCAAAGGACACATTGGTAACACAGAGAACAGAACTGCACTCCAGTGTCAAGAGCTTTTGCAAACCTGTACATTTATTTCTACAAAAAAAAAAATAATAACAAAAAGCAAATTGTAGAAGGCAACTCCAAACAGAAGCCTCAGCATTTCAGTTGTTTAGATCATCATCAGGGGTGGGTTTCTGGTAGTAATTGAATTGCTTAAATAGTATCAAATTGATGATGTCCCAAATCAGCTGAATCATAACAGTCATATGACATTAACTGCATCTATTATTTATTCGAAAGATTTCACTAGGAAAGGCACGCTGAGCTGCAATAGCTCATCTCCCTGTACATCTTGGGGGGGGGGTGAGGGAAAACGTGGGTAGCAACAATAATTACAGAAATAGTAAAAGATAGCAAGAATATGACAGAACAACAATGGTATGCATGTACAGTAATTCACATTAAGTAGATACAAATCAGTATTGGTATGCATACAGCAAAATCACTTAAGTGCAGGTTAGGGCCTATACAATAGATATACACATCAGCTAGTCACAGTGCTTTGCAATTTACAAATACATACAGCCTTATTATATTCATTGTAATAGCTGAGCTGAGAGCTTGAGTATATCATAGAGACTAACAAAAGTAGAAGGAAAAGGGGGATAGTGGACCAACCCACTCTTTTGGGCACATTTTTTTTTTATTTATCAAGTCTAGGATTGCAAATACCTTTCAGCCATGGCTCCTATACAAAGGTTCCACGTCAGAGGAATACAAATTATGGGGAACATCAAGACAGGCATTACAACAATGTGGACATTGCAAACAGAGTACAGAGTAATACAGTTCAAGGGTAGCATTGTAACAAGACAGCCAGCGGCATTTGTCAGAGAAAATAGACAACAGATAAGAAGTGCCAGAGTCATAGGGAGAGGGGAAGAGGGTGGGGGGGAGAAGGAATGGTGAAGGGTGTGGCGAGAGGGTGAAAAGTGCAGCATTGGGTATACCAAGATGTGAGGGTAGAATCCAGTGAGGAGGGGAGGGGGGACAACTAGAGCAGAAAGGGAAGTGGAGAAACAAGGTTAAGTTGGGCAGTCACGGGAGCTGTTGGTAGTGAGATAGTCCCAGAGCCTAGTTTTAAACATACCAATAGTTGGGGCAGAGGAGATGGTTGGGCTGAGGCCATTGAACCAGGGATGGATGAACCCAGCAAACAGAAGGACATCGGGTGGTATGAGAAGCAATGGAGGTGGAATCAAGTATGGAACTGGGGAGGATAAAGAGAAATGAAAGGTTAGATAGGAACAACGTGTCATGGAGGGGAAGAGAATAGGGAAGAGGAGCAGGAAGAGCACAGAAGGATGCAGGCGATGTTAAAAGAAGAGTTAGCAAACTGGTAGAGAAAGTGAGGGCCTGCTGTAGTTGCAGGAGGGGGAGGAGGGAAAATGTAGGAGGTGGGATAGCGAACTGGGAGACAGAGCAGAATGAATATCTAATGGAAGGGAATTCCAGATATGGGGGATGTGAAAGGAGAAGGCAAATCATGGAAGAGAGAGGGGAGGGCAAACATTCTCAGGGTGGAGTTGCGGAAAGTATGCTGGGGAGTAGGAAGGAGAGAGAGAGAGAAGAGAAAGGAGGTAGGGAGGAAAGGAGCCAAGGGAGCCAAGCTAGAACCTGCCAATCAGAGAAGATCTGTGAGTAAGGTATCTAGCACTAAGAGAGGAGATGGAGAGAGAGATGAGTAGAGGTCACAGTAGTGAGTATGGGGTGGGCAGTCAAGCATGAAGTGGCAAAAGAAGTAAACAAGAATATGCAGTCTAGCAAGTGTGTAGTTGAGGCAGAATGGTATACAATGTCTCCAAAATCAAAATGAGGAGGATCATCTTTTGGATGCTCTCCCAATGGGCAGAAAGGGGTAGGCAGCTGCAGTGTTGATACAGAGCACTGAGTTTGGGGAGTAGTTTTGCATGGATAGCATCCACATGCACAGCAAAGTTGAGTTTCTTGTCAAGTCATAAGCCAAGATATATAAAGGAGAAGACATCTTCAAGAGAGGAACCATCAAGGGTCTGGAAGGAGGGAGTAGCAGCAAGCCTGACAGGCCTTTTCCTGGAGCCAAAGGTCATAGAGACAGTCTTTTTGGCATTAAGTGAGAGTTGGTTGTCATGAAACCAGTGCTGGACATTGTTGAAATCCAGTTGAAGCATGGTCTCAACAACCGAGGGGGAAGTACTGGGGCAAGACTGTGTCATCTGTGTACATATGGATATAAGTGGAGGAATAAGTTTTTGGAAGGTCATTGAGGAAAACTGAAAAAATTATTGGACTGAGTATGGAACCCTGGGGAGACAGCAGGTATGGGGAGAGGTGGGGAGATGGAGTTACCAACCCTGACTGATTAGGACCTACCTGTGAGGTTGGAACGGAATCAAGGAGTGGTAGAATCAGATAGGCTGGTTGCCTGTAGTTTGCAGAGTAGAAAAGAGTGGGCAACAGTGTTGAAAACCTTAGCAAGGTTGACATAGATGGTAAAGGTGATGCTTCTCTGATCCATGCTAGAGAGAATGGAGCCAGTGAGCTGGAGTAGGGAGGTGGTGGTGAAATGGGCTTTCCAGAAATCAAACTGGAAGGGGGTGAATAAGGAGGAGGAGGAGTCAAGGAAAGAGAAGAACTGTGCCAGAGCCAGGTGCTCTTGTAATTTAGCGAGGATAGGGAATAGAGATATTGGGTTGTAGTTGCCAGGGTTGGAAGAGTCACCGCTCTTAGGAAGAGGGATGACAGTAGCATGCTTCCAGGCTTGAGGGACTGAGGCAAGAGAGTAAGATAGGTTCAGGAGAAGGGAGAGTAGGAGGGCAATAGCAGGGGAAGAGAGATGCAGTAAGTTAGGGTCAAGACCATCAGAGCTTTTACCTTTGTGGGGGTTAAGGGCTAGTAGAGCTTGAAGTATGTCAGCAGGGGTGACAGGTTGGAAGAAGTAGGAGGTGGAGGAGAAAGGAGCAGATGGAGCTAGGAGAGGAGGCAGAGGGAGGGAGAGAGGCAGAATGATTGGCAGCACATGTGGTGAAGAAGTTGTTGAATTCCTCTGTGACAGCTGCGGGGTTGGAGATGTAAATTTCCAACCTTGAGGACTAGGGGTGCAATTGGGTTGGGGGGCACAACAGGATGTGTACAACCTTCCAGAATTTGAAGGGGTTGTTAATATTATCCTGGAAGGTTGTGTTGAAGTATTCAGCTTTAGCCAGATGGATAGCCCTGGTACAAGAGTTCTGGAGGGAACAGTATGTAATTAAGTCCCTGGGGGCACCAGGTGCTTTGTAGGCCAACCATGCTTGGTCACAAGCACACTGACACACTAGGAGCTCAGCTGATACACAATGGAGGAGGGAGCCACAGACCCTAGTCTCTATAAGAGGGGCGTGCCTGTCCCAGGCATTTAGGAACAGATCATTAAAGTAGGACAGGGTGGAAACAAAAGAGGGGGCATTGGTCTTGGGGGCCAAATCAGTTCTCATGAGCTCATTGTGCAAGAAGGATAAATCTAAAGATCTAAAGGAGTGAAGAGAGAGTAGGTTAGGAGGGGCTGTTGGCCTGTAAATTTTTCTCACACAGTAGACCATATGGTGGTCACTGAGAGCATCTGGAAGGATATCTGAGGAGATCACAGGGTGTGGATTGTAAGCTAGGACCCAGTCTAACATGGTATGATTACCAGACTTGTGACTTAGATGAATAGGTTCAGTTATGAGCTGTTGAAGATTTAAGGAGAAGATGGAGTTGCAGATTTTGGAGTAATTATTGGCCAGCCAGTTGATATTAAAATCACCAAGAATGTATAGTTCCCAAGAGGAGGAGTGGGTGATAAGTGAGGAGATAAGGTCAGTGAGAGTAGCGGGGGAAGAAGTGACAAGGCGGGGGCTGCAGTAGACTCCTCCCACAAAGATGGTGATGGAGCACATGGGAGTCAGCTTTAGTAACATAAGTTCATAGGGGGAGTGGGGAAGAGATGGAAAGGCAACTAAAGTATTGGAGGGAGGAAGAGATAAAAATAGCAACACCCCCACTCCTGGTAGGACAATCTTGTTGGATGAGGGAGTAACCAGGGATGCAGATGGCAGAGTCAGTGATATTAGAGGGGAGCCAAGACTCAGTCATGATATGAACAGAGAGTTTCAAACTAACCATGAGTGTTTGTACCAAACTGATCATGGGGAGGAGACTCCTGATATTAAGGTAGGTTATGTTCAGTCATTTTAGGAAGACAGTGGGGGGAGGGCGTGAAGGCCCAGAATTAGATGCAACATCCTCTGAAGAGAGTAGCATTGCCAGGATTAGTAGCCTGGTGGGGAAGGAAGAACATCTCCAAAGATATGAAGGAGAGTGGGATACTGGGGAGGGGGCTAGTGTTCAGGACTGTGAAGAGGGGGGATGAGGGAAAGGAACTGAAGCTAAGTGAACTCCAGAGGAATAGAGGAAGGAAACACACTGGTGCCAAGTAGAGTGGAGCAGTGGCTGGAGGCAAAAATTGGGAAAAGTGGGGGAAGAGGAGAGAGGGCTGGAGGTATGTATTAGAGGGGATGAAAGGGAGGTGGGAGGGAGAGATGATAAGGAAAATAGGAGGGGACGATGGTAAGGGCAAAGAGGAACATGGTGGGAGTGAGGGGATGAGAATAGGGGAGAGAGAGAGAGAGAGAATAAGAAAAGTAGAGTTGTGCAGAAGAAAGGAAGGAAAAATAGAAGGGGCTGACAAAACAGGAAGATAAAAAGTTACAGGAGGAAGTAGATAGCAAGCACAGGATAAGAAAATAGAAAGGGCTGAAGTATCAGGATGAGGGAAAATGCAGGTAAAAGGTCAGCAGTATACACAGTGCACAAATAGTTGGGGAAAGAAATTATTGGCAGGGAAAGGTAGGTAGAATAACACTGCTGGAAGGTAAATGCTGTTGCTAGAAAGGAAAAAGAGTGTTTTTAGAGGCTAAATACAATAACCAACTAATGAGAAAGTGGGGTGATTGTTACAAGCAAACTTGACAAGAAAAGGCAGTAGGAGTATCACAGGATTTCTGGAAAGGAAAAGAGTGTCCCTAGTGGACAGCCACTATAACTGGCTAAAGGGAAAGTAGGGTGATTGTGACAAGTTGAGGAATTGCAGCAGTATGCACACCAAGCAGCCCTGGTGGGCTAGAAAGGGAATAACATGTATGGGAGGGGAACAAAATGTAACAGGCTGTATGTCCTAGTGGATTAGACATCTGGCAATGGAGGACCTAATGCAGGGTTCATTGGTTCAAATCCAACCCAGGAAGCTGGCCTGGTGGCACTGAGGGTTGAGGCACTGGACACCACAACTCACACCACGCCGGTGACCTGGGTTCTGGAATGAGCTCTGGTCATTGGGGTCGGCATGGGAGGAGAGGACTGAGCATCAAGAGGACTGCTCTCCTCTCTTGGGGAGGGGGAATGGATGACTCACTGGTACGAGTAACCCTCAGCGGAGGCTGGGAGTGCATCAGCCAAGGGATCATGCAAGCATAGGGGGAGCCTCAGCGAATGTCTGCGGCATGGGTGCGGGAGCATGCCAGGTCACACTGGACGTCATTGTACTTCTGGGCTCCATGGGGGGGCACACAAGAACACTGGAAAACTTCTTTTGGCTGGGAGGAAGTCATTGTCTGCCCCCACCTCTAACATTGGACCCTGCCCACTGGGACCTCGTCTCCCCAGTCGCTTCTGCCCAAAGAGCACTGGATGAAAGCGTCATGAAGCAGAAGGCAGCCCCACCCCAAGGGGTGGATTCTGGGGGGGAGCTGCTGCCGGGTGCATCAAGGCAATGGTGGATCAGGGCACAGTTGGGAGGGTCTCAGAGGAGGGAATCTGGCAGGTTGACTGATGGGGTCCCAGCCAGTGGTGATGGGAGAAAAAGAATCAACAAAAAAATCCAACCCGGGAGATAAAGAGAAAATAGAGAGAAAAGAAGTAGGGATATAATAGGCACTCAGTGGGGGGTTAATTATCAGAGGGAGGGACGTTGGTAGCAGAAAAGGAAGAGGGGATGAATTTAAACTGTTACTCGACAGGGTTAGGAGAATAGCAACACCTAGTGGCCAGTCCAGATAACCTGCAAGTTGGAATCTAGGGAGACAGATAACAGGCATCTGTTGCACGGGAAGAGCATCACAGGTCATGCGGTGTGGGGATGTCTATAAAGGAAATGCATGCCATGCTGCTCTGGGGGGTGAGAAGAGCCTGGCAGTATATGCCCCTGTGACCGCACACACTGATCACAGGATGACTAACATAACTGCACTACACCCCTGCTCTGGGGGACAGCTGGTGATCCCGCCCTCAGATCTCCCAATGATTACAGGATGACTGAGGCAGCCTTTGCAGCAAGCAGTTGAAGTCACTAGGTTGGTGAGCTTATACTAGTTTTTTCGATGCAGATCTGTATTGTATCCATTTTAAAATATCAGAATTGCAAAACAGTAATAAAGCAATTCAACCATACAGAGAACAAACTGCATCATCTCAGCTTGATTTGTTTTTTACAATCATTTTCAAACATATTTTTAATTAACAAAAATATTTTTAAAGGCAATCTAAGCCTGAAGAAATTCAAATAATGGGTCCCTGCTATTTGAGGGGTACCATGTGATATTGTAAAGCTAATTCTAAGGGCATTTTAACCAAGCATGTCCAGAATACATCATATGAAAACAGTTACAGTCAGCCCTCGTTAATCCAGCATTGGTTTAACCAGAAATCTGGGTTTCTAAATGGCATCAACTGTAAACAGAAAATAACCCATTATATTTCCCTGGTTAATCTGAATGTCTCTGCATCTGAATCCAGCATGATTTGTACTGTTACAGTGAATATTCTGTTAACACATAATTTACTTGTTAATCCATAGTTAATGAGGCATGAATGGCTGTGGCTGTGGCAAGCATTCAGCATTCAGGATTCAACATTTGGCAGTGGCATGTGTAGTGCAGTTAGGAATGAGGTGACAACTAGTAATCAGCTGGATTGTGAAGCAGCTGGTTTAAAGTGCAACCCCTTGGTCTCAGTGATACTGCAGTGGCTGTTCAACATGAATACTACTACAAAATGAATGTTAATGTGTGGTAATTCAGCTAGCACAGTGGAGAAGCTGGATCTATTTTTTTGTCAGGCATATAACGAACAGAAGCAAGCTTATCGCTGAAACTGCCACTAAATTAGTGTACATAGCACTGCTGTATAATTTGATTGATGACTGATGGGTTTTCTGTGTGTGTGTGGTGGGTGACTTCTCTTTAATGGGGGAGAACACAGTAGCTTTAAAGCAATGATCTGAGCATTAACCTCAAGTGCTTATGTGACTGGGGCAGCACTATGCAGAAGCTGTTGTTTTTTTGCGATATATCACGTGGCATCTCATTAATTGGGGGGGCAACAACATTTGTTGGTCCCTTTTTGACAGCTCAGTTGATTCATTACACTGAAAAGTCAAGTCAGTAAATATAAACTATAGAAAACAATGGCACAATTTGTTCTTTGCTCTGATGTAAAACAAAGTAGAAGCTTGTTTTTTTGACAGGCATAACGCATCACTAAAACTGCCACAAATTAGTGTACATAGCACACTACTATATACAGTATTTGGAGTAATGACAGATGTGTGCTCTGCGTATGCTCAATCAAGTCAGTGAACAGAAACAGAATGTTTGCATGTACTTTATGTTTGTTTATTTTATACAAAACCATGTATTTAAATTTCATTGCTTTATTAAAGCATGTCTTCATTAACTCACTGGTGTGCGTGTCTCATATGATGTCATTGTGCCTCCTTAATCTGTTGATTGTTTTCTGGAAAAAAGATCAGTGACCAACATTTATGGATTAAAGAGGTTTGACTGTACACACATTGTAAGAAGAGGCTAGGGAAGACCAGGTCGGGGGGAGGGGGAATGGACAAACAAGGTGGTGGGAGCAACCTCAATAGGTGCAGCCAATTCAATTGAAACAGGTAATCCTGTGCTCTTCGACTAAATAGCCCTGAAAAAATAAAACAGAAAAGGACAATTAGTATTTATAGCTTAAGGAATTTTCAACTCTTTTCAAGCAAAACACCATTATTTTAAAACAACTTAAAGATAATCTAAATCATTATTCAGACAAGTTGGCTATAAACCTTCTAACGAAAAAATCCAATAGGCTTCATTTTTGCAACAATTTCCTGAACTTGTTCCCACCCTTTCTCCCCATCGTAACCTGTTCCAAGCAGGTAGCATCCCCGTTATGACATAACAAAAAGTGTTCTGCCTCTGGGCAAGTAAGAGCTACATTTTTAATGTCTCTTACATGTTCTTGTATATGTATCTTAAGTTGTCTGGTTATCCTGCCAATATATAATTTAGGGCAGGTACACCAAAGGGCACAGATGACAAATGTAGTCATGCATGAAATAAACTCTGATCTGAACTTTCCATGGGCACCGATCTGTCTCAAATGAATTATCCTGATAGCAATATTTGCAAACATTGCTGTTACCAAACTTATGCATACCTGTTGATTTTACTGATAACCAAGTGTGTTGTGACAAAAAAGGTTCAGGGTAATAACTGATGACCAATTTGTCTCTCAGATTTTGCTTTCTGGTAAAAATAACTCTAACTCTAAGTGGCATTGGTCCTAAGCTGAGAATTACTTTTAGCAGAGGGCAAAATCTGAGAGGCAAACTGGTCACCAGTTATTACACTGAACCTGTTTCATCACAACGCACTTGGTTACCACCAGTAAAACCAGTAGGTATGCACAAGTGCAGCAACTGTAATGTTTGAAAATATTGTTAATAGTGTAATTCATTTGAGACAGATTGGTGCCCATGGAAAGTTCAGATCAGACAGTTTATTTCATTCATAACTATATTTGTTATCTATCCCCTTTGGTGTACCTGCACTAAATTGTATATGGGCAGGACAACCAGACAACTAAAGTTGCATATAGAATAAAATGTAAGCTACATTAAAAATGTAGATCTTACTAGCCCAGTGGCAGAACACATTTTATTATGTCATAACAGTGATGCTACCTACTTATGCTTTATGGGTTTGGGACAGGTTAAGATGAGGAGACGTCATGGGAAAAAACTCAGGAAATTGTTACAAAGAGAAACCTATTAGATTTTTTTTCACTAGAAAGTTTACAGCCTTCTGGTCTTAATAAAGATTTAGATTTGTATCTTAAGTTATTTAAAACTAATGGTGTTTGGTTGAAAAGGGCTGTCAATTCATTAAGCTATAAACACTAACTGTTTGTTTCTGTTCTGCTTTTTCAGAACTATTATAAGTGTTGGAGAGCACAGGATTTACATGTTTCCCTATTGTTATGATTGGTTGCACCCAAGAGGTTTGCTACAACCCCAATTTTTTGTGCCCCCCATACTTGATCTTTCCTAGCCTTTTCCTACAATGTATATAACTGTCTTAGTAAGATGTATTCTGGACATACTTGGTTAAAATGCCTTCAGAAGTAGCTTCACAATACACCATGATACCAATCAAATAGCAGGGACACAGTTTTTGAATTGCTGTTAGAAACTTTTTTTTTTGTTAATTAAAACTATGTTTGAAAATGATTGTAAAAACCAAAACCATTTGAAATTATGCAATTTGTTCTCTGTATCCCTGAATTGCTTTATTATTGTTTTGCATTTCTGATATTTAAAATGGATATAATATAGATGTAGTTAATGTCATATGACTGTTAGGAATCCCCTGATTTATGACATCATCAATTTGATAATATTTAAGCAATTCAGTTACTACCAGTTCCCCCTCTCCCTGGCAAAGATCTAAACGATGAAAGCATCTGGGCTTCTGGTTGGAGTTGCTTTCCATGGTTTGCTTTTTGTTATTTTGATTTTTGCAGAAATAAATTTACAAGCTTGCATTAGCCGTCTTAGCACTGGAGTGCAGTTCTGTTCTCTGTGTTATTGGTTTGAATAATGACAGCTGTTACATTCATGAGATGATGTGAAAAAATGGGTCTGTTGAAAACTTGGGCTCAAAATATTTAAAATATCAAAGTTATGAGTGAGCATAACATAATTTCAACAGACAAACATAACTTTGCCATTTTTATATATTTTGACCCCAAATTTTAAACATACACCTCTTAGGACCCCACCTCATGAACACAAGTGGTGAAAATGTTCAAATCATGCCTGAAATGTGATTTCACCAAGCAACCATGAAATCACCTTTTGGACTTGATTTAGGAAATTCCACCACAATTGGTTATGATGTGGGATCCAAACACCATCATGCTGAAAATTTGGGGTCAAAATATACAAAACTGACAAAGTTATGCATCAAGGTTGATTACCCCAATGACATACAATGAACCATACTTACAGTACCTTTGTTTCTCACACTGCAGTCAGCGGTTCCAGCAGGAAGATATGTCTTTAATTAGAGAGTGGATCTTTACCTTATGACTACTCCGGGTGAGTGAGGGTGTGCGTGGATGCTCAGTGGGAGATTGGGGTAGGGGGGTAGGATCAGCAAGGGACCATTCTCTTTCTTAAAGCTATGGGGAAAAAAGACATTGAGGAACTGTTTTCTGTATTACAGGTTATACAGAGTATGGGCACAGTGATCGGAGGGTGGGGGGTGCCCCTGGGCACCAGAGAAAAAAAATTACAAAATATGGAGACAGTTATTGGAAGGTGGGATGTGCTACTAGACCCCAGTGAAAAATGCTTAAATTATGGGGACCATGATTGGAGGGAGGGGTGGGTGGTGCCACTAGACCCAGGGAAAACATTTCAATAAACAGGGCCAGCAATCAGAGGATGCAGGGTGCCAGTAGACACCAGGGAAAAATTACAAAATATTGAAACAGCAATCAGATGGTGAAGGATGCCATTAGACCACAGGGAAAAAATTTAAATTATGGGGACCACAAATTGAGGGGTGGGTGCTGCCACTAGACAAAGGGAAAACATTGCAATATATATGGCCAGCAACTGGAGGGTGGGGGATGCCACTAGACACCAGGGAAAACAACTCAAAATATGGGGATGACAATCTGAGGATGGGGATGCCACTAGACACCAGGGAAACATTGCAATGTAGGGGCATGGCAATTGGAGGGTAGAGGGGTGCCACTGGACACCAGGGATAATATTGCAATATACAGGGAATGCAAACAGAGGGTGAGGGTGCTACTAGACACCAGGGAAAGCATTGCAATCTAATAGGATGGCAATCAGAGGGTGGGGTGTCATTAGACATCAGTGAAAACATTGCAATATACAGGAACAGCAAGCAGAAGGTGGGGAAGGGTTCCATCAGACACCAGGGGTACAGTAAAAAAATATGGGTACAGAATCAGAAGGTGGCAGTAACTACTACATTGGGGACCACAATCTGAGGGGGTGGGTGCTGCCATTAGACTCCAGGGAAAACATTGCAATATACAGAGCCAGCAATCAGAGGTTGGGGGGTGCCACTAGACACCAGGGAAAACATTGCAATATATGGGGATAGCAATCAGAGCATGGGGGGGCATTAGACACCAGGGAAAACATTGCAATATCTGAGATGGCTATCAGATGTTGGGGTACCACTGGAAACTAAGAAAAATATTGCAATATACAGGGATGGCAATTGGAGGGTGCAGGTGCTACTGGACACCAGCAAAAACATTGCAATATATGGGGATGGCAATCCAAGGGTGAGAATGCCACTTGACACCTGGGAGCACATTTCAATATAGGGGGATGGGAACTGGAGGGTGGAGAGGTGCCACTAGACATCAGAGATAATATTGCAACATACGGGGATGGCAAACAGAGGTTGGGGGTGCCACTAGACACCAGGGAAAACATTGCAATATAATGGAATGGCAATCAGAGGGTGGGGGGTGCCATTACACATCAGTGAAAACATTGCAATATACAATAATGGCAAGTGGACGGTGGAGTGGGTGCCACTAGATGCTAGGGGTACAGTAAAAACATACATGTATGGGTGCCGAATTGGAAGGTGGGATTAACTACTAGACACCAGGAAAAAAAGGGATTTATAGTTGTGCAAAATCCCATGTTATCCTATGGGAATTTGTACATTTTATTTTAATTTAATTTTTTTTATATAGCAGGTAGAATTATTTTTAGATGGCTATGTGTTTTGGCAATAACAGTCAATTTCTTCTTAATTCCATGTTTGCTGGAGTTACAGTATATGTTGTTTAATGGAAAATCAGAACAGAAACTAACTGGAAAATCATTTTCCATTTGAATGAATCTTTTTCCATATCAAATAAAAAAGATCCCTTAATATGGAAAAAGATTTTGGACTTAGTTTATTTTTCTGCTTTTTCCGTATGGCTTTTTTCGTTCATACGAAAAAGGATCCCTTCAAATGATAAATGGATCAGAAAAAAATTAAGTTCAAAATCCTTTTTTCATTTGAAGGGATCCTTTTCTGTATGAACCAAAAAGCCATATGGGAAAAGTAGAAAAACAAACTAAGTCCGAAATCTTTCAAATGAAAAAGGATAGAAAAAATTTTATAAATGCATTTGGGGGTCATTTTTCCACAAGTGAACTGCAGGTTCAATCTAACAGGGTCTCAATGAGCATGATACATGTCTTGGTCTCTATGCAAGATATCATTTTTGGGGGTTTAAATTTATTTTTTTTGAAAAAAATGGAAACAAGATTGCAGCAAACGAAAAAGGGTTTTTTTTCCAAATGAAAAATTATTGGCCCCATATGAAACAAAATCCTTTTTCATATGGACCAAATTCTATTTTTGTTCCTAGCAGCTAACCTAAAGTGCTTAATAAACATGCTCAGAAATGGAAATTTTAACATTTAATAACTTTGCAATAGATTAATACTTTTTCACCAAACCAGTGAAAGGCAGATCTGTGGGCCAATTCCTTTCTATCCTAAAAAAATCAGACCAAAATTCCAAACTGTGTGGGTGCAAGGTGATGACAAAAAAACAAAAACAAAAAAGAAAACCAGCAAAAAACAGCAATTTTGTAATGTTTTTGCACTATTTGAGTCTCAAAATCCACACACCTGACTGGAACAAAACTTGTCAAGTAAAAATATCTATCAAAGTGACTTTGCATACAATATTTCATGCAAATCCGTTGAATGGTTACAAAGATATTAAAGAACAACATTTGAGGTTTAACATAGAAACCCCTGATCAGTGCAATTTGTGACTAATTCGAAAGTCAGATATTTTATTACTGGGCCCAAGCTCTTTCACCTTCTGATTCCTCCCATAACTGGCCATGAATTTGGAAACGTTTATACAAACATATTAAATGGGACAGATACCATCTGCTCCAGTTCCAAGTATTGGGCAAGCTCTATTATACTCCTGATAAGTGATATAGAGTGGGGAAGCTTCCTTCAAAAATTTGCTCTAGATGTAATAAAGAACCTGGTACTTTATGTTACCTTTTTTGGTCCTGTGAAAGAGTTACTCATTTTTGGGCTGTGATCCAGTCATGCCTAAACCTCCTTTTGGGGCTGTCTGAAGCTTTTCTCCCTGAGGTGTGTTTACTCGGCAACTATGGTGATGTTCTGAATGGCACTCAACAGTAATATGTCCCTTATTTCGGTATGTGCGAAAAAGGCGATTCTGTGACACTGGATTGATACTTGTATTCCATCAGCGACAGACTGGTATTGAGACATTCCCTTTGCCCTACAGGCAGAGCAGACTAGAGCCAGTTTGTTGGATTGCCTTTGCACATATCAGAAGGATTGGAAACCTTTGTACACTCTGTTAACCACATAACTAGTCTGATCTCAATGAGATGCCACCACCCTCAGCTACAGCATCTTATATCTCCCTAAGGGGCAGTAACAACATAGTTTTTTTGTCTTTACTGTTTCTTATCCCCTTATAGCTGAATATTAATTTTCTTGGGCTCATATATATATATATATATATATATATATATATATAGATAGATAGATAGATAGATAAATAGATAGATAGATACAGTCTTTGCAAAAATCTGCATTAATGCTACATTTAGGGTTCAGTCTAGAGCAAAAATAAAGTAGGGGAAGTTCACTCCATTCTATACACTCCACAAACATGCACACCTAATGGGGTGAGCTTTAGGTTGATAACCCCAAGGAAAAGTGCACCCCTAATTTGTTTTAGGCAAGGGAGTGAGGTTTCAGGGTTGGATCCCCTAAAACCACATTTCCCTAATTTTTCACTGAACTCTAAATGCTGCCTTAACACAGTGTTTGTTTATAAATAATGCCCTTAATTTTTGAGATAGTATAAACATGTCATTATTTGCCCTGCACTCCCATCCAGCCATACTTTTTCAGATAGTGTAATCATATCCTTATTTAGCTGTGGGAATGCAGGGCCTTCCATAGATGCATATATGTTTGTTGATGTGGAAGTGCAGGGCCCTCTAGACACTGCACTTCCATTTGCAGGTCAACAGCAGCCAAATTGTCAGCATAGCCTTTTTATTACCCGACTTCATGAACCTGGTACTAAAAACTTTCAAATCTCCATTGAAACATCATTCTCCACCACTTCAATGTCATTCTATGCATGAAAAAGGTATACCATGACACTGGTGATCGCAATTGAGCGACCCGTGAAAGGACCACTCAATTGGGGCACATGTCAGAGCAGCAACCTGGGAGCTACAGAAACTTTATGGGGTGCGTTAGTGACCTGAGTGACAGGAAGCCACTACAGGTACGTGTGTGGGGAGGGTGGGAGTGAGCACGCCACTAAAGGTACACGCACAGGGGGGGAGCAAGTGGGGGTAGGATAGGATTTGAGAGGTGGCACTGTGGTAGGCTACAGAGCTGGCTCCATGGTGTAGTGGGTCTGCTAGTTCCTTTACTGTGTAGGGTGCTGGGTCTGGGCCCAGGCACAGGTTTGTTTTTGTTGCACTTGGCCCAAATTTAATTTTTTTATGTTTTGCCTCCACCCACATGCACCCCCCTGGAATTAAGAATCCTTAAGTAGGGGAGTGTGGAGGCACAGCCCCCTGCATAAATGTAAATAAATACAAGTCCCCGGTGCCATTTTGTTGTGCGCTGGGGAGTCAGAGTGCTGAAATTGATTTTCGGCACTCTGATGTCACCGTAATGGTGATGGGCCTTTGGCATTCGCTGTTATCACATAGAACCCGTGAAAAAATATTCTGGCCCAGATTTGAAAAATTACAGCTGTCACATTCATGAGGTGATGTAAAGAAATGGCTATGTTCTTCTCATACGTTATTGGGGTTGGGGATTTTCTCTGTACACCATTTTTGTTGAGACCCAAGTTGGACCCTGATTGTGATAGTCTCCAGATGGCTCCATTCTGGTTGCCACTTGGGGAAGGGCTGAGCTCAGATTATTGTAGGGGAGGTTATGCTGGGTCTTTTCATATTCACAGGGGGATAACTTTGCATATGGGGATGTGGGTTGGCACTCTGGCTGCATGTATGGAGCCTCTTCTATATATAATTTTTATTGGGATCAGTGACGAGTGGTGGTTTATTCCCCTAAATGAATCTTCATGCTTTTTTCTCTTTGTACCCTACGCCGCTGCTGGCCTGACTGGCCCAGGCCCAAGATCAGGACCTCAGGACATGCCGCTTATGGTTTCTTGCCACATGGTATATGGCTAAATACTCTTTAGTAACTTGGAATGTCAAACGGGGCCAACTCCCCTAACAAATTCTCCTGAGTATTGACTCACCTTTGTCATTATAACCCCTCAATCATTTTTATTTTACAGAAAACCCACCTACTTACAGTTGACCTATCATTACTCTGCCATACTTTGGTGGGCCAAGTTTATGGTGTGGGGGTTGACAAAAAACTGGCTAGCATAACAATTCTTATAGCTCACATGGTGAACTTTTATTTACATCAAGTGGTGACAGACTCACTGATCAAGTGTGGTGAAGGGTACCATAGATCTAACCGACTTACTTTTAGTTTCTTTTTATGCTCCTAATTAGGATCTGCTGCACACTTTTGTTGATCTATCACCGCACTTGACCACATGGCCTGATTTGCCCTTTATATTAGGGGGAGATTGGAACATCCCCCTAGATGGGGATTTGGATTGATCCAGACCATTCATCTATCAGATGACTCCAAACCAAAGGGTTCTTTGGGAGTTAATTCAAACATATGTCCTGATTGAGCCTTGGAGGACTTTCCACCCTTCCTCCAGGGATTACACTTTTTTCTTGTCCCCTCATGGCACCCATTTTTAACTAGACTATTTCTTACTTACTGAATCTCTTTTGCCGGGGCTTGTGTCAGTGGAAATCCATCCAAAGATCATCTCCAGCCACTCTCCAGTACACATTTGCCTTTTCTTGGAGACCACTGAAGAATGAATGACTCTTTACTCCAGGACCTGCAGTAGGTCTCTCATTTATGGGAATTCATACGTAACATTTTATGGGAAAATTATGGTACCATCTCATGAGACATCACTTTGTGAGAGACCTATAAATGCGTTATCCATGGGGAAATCATTGGAATGGCTACAACCATTAAATGGAAGAAATAAACTGAAGCTGCAGAGCTATTGTGGCAAATCAGGTCTTTGGAACAACAGCTGGTATCAGCTCCAGCTGATCAGCTCATTTTGTAGCTTAACTCTGTATGTAATCAGTACCACAAACGGAACAGAGTATAAGCCAAACTAGCCCTTTTTAAAGCTAAGGTTTCCTACATTTCTTGGTGAGAACTTGCAGGGAAATTACTAGCCCTTCATCTTATGCAACAGGCGGCAGTTTGCTCTATTTAGCATCTGTGCAAACTGGGGAGTCAGGAGTAGAGCTGTGAAAAGTCCAAGAAATTTGCTCCGTGACATAATTTGTGAATTTCACAAAGTGATTTTGTGGAATTTGTGTCGAATTCCATGCAAAACATGAAATTTCACATGCGAATTTCATGCTTCATGGTAAAAATCTGTGAATTTCACCTAACATTTCATGGAACTCACATGAATCGAAGTGTGACCAGCCAGCCAGAACTCCCCAAATTCCAAGAAGCATGGATTTTCGGCACTTCACGTGAAATTCACAAGCAAAGTTTAACTCTGCTACATCTCTAGTCAGGAGGTCATAGCCCAATCCCATTGAATAGCTGAGGAATGTCAGCTTTATTATAGCACACTCAATGGGCAAGAGGATCCAGATGTTTCTCCAGAGGCCATAGATGCTTATCTTAATCTAATGTAATCTTTGGAGCCAACTCTGTCCTACTCTTCAGCTAGTCTCCTCACTCCCAGCATTCAAGCACCTGCTCCAAAATGAAGCTACAGCCTCTAACCACTTCCCATAGCACCTTGCCTCTTTAGCACTAGCTAATCAGGCACTTTGTCCTTCTTTTATACCCTTGCCTTGTAGCAAGTTTATTCTGCTCTGTTGTACCTATGAACTGCACTATTAATTTTGTACTATGGCTGTATCTTAGTTTTTTGCTGTTATGTAAAATTCTCTTGTTTTAACACTTTTGTACTTGAGAACTGCATTTTGCATTTTGTACTCAGAAGGCATTATTAAATGTTCATTTATTATGTAAAAAGCATTTTGTATACTGTTTCCTATTGTTTTCCACTCCCCTGGGTTGCACCTTTAAATGAGCCCCTGCTCAGTGTCCCTTTCCCAGTTACCAAAAGTTCCAATAAATAAATAAATAATACATTTGCCCTGCATGTCGGCAGAAGTTCAAGCTTTTGTAGCCCAACTCCTCTCTCTTACAGAGCTTCAGATGGTGATGTATACTTTGACTCAGGACAAGGCTCCCAACCTGGATGGTTTTTCCATGTCCTTTTATAACACCTTTGCAGATTTTTTTCTGCCTCATTTGTTATGAGTATTTCAGGAAGCCTATGAAGATGGTGAGCTGGAGGCTTCCCTTCAGGAGGCCTTCATCTCAGTCCTTCCTAAGCTGTGACCAAATCCCACCAAGGTGTCTAATTACTGCCCTATCTCTTTATTAAATGTCGACATTAAGATCTTGGCTAAAGTATTAACTCTTCACCTTCAACAGGTATGGTCTGACTTAATAGGTCCTGAGCAGGTGGGATTTATGTCAGGTCACTTGTCAGCAGATCATCTGAGAAAATTACAGCACATCATTTCTGCATATGGAGGAGTAGGGACCCAGCTGTCCTGGTCTCCCTTGGTGTGGAAAAGGCATTCAACAGGGTCTCCTGGCTATATCTTTTTCAAATTTTGGGAACATTTGGTATCCTAGAGGTCTTTATTTGGTGGGTGAAACTGTTATAGTTGCATCCCACATGCCATGTATGCTGTAATGGAGTTTCATTTTCTCTGTTTCCTCTTAAAAATGGTACCTGCCAATTCCACCCCCTCTCTTATTTTTTATTTAATTTGTATTTGGAACCTTGGTTTTGACATATAGACCTTTATCCCTCTATCAAAGACATTTCTTTAGGAGCCAATCAATTTAAGATTTCAATTTATGCCAATGATATTTTATTGCATATGACTAACCTGGTTACTTCACTTCAGTTGGCTCTGGAAGAATTGTAGTACGTTGGTACCCTTTCTCTATACAAATTAAATCTGGAGAATACCCAAGTACTCCCTTTAAGTGTCTTTGTTCAGAAGTCAGATTTTTTTGTCAATGGGGTTTGGTTGGATGACAATGGACATTACCTACCTGGGTGTAAAACACACCACCTCTACTGCTGGTTAATCTAAAAGAACTTTACAGACCTGTTGCCAGCTATAAAAGCTGACCTAGGCCACTGAGCTGGTCTCCCCTTAATACTGTGGGGCTGGGTGAGCATACTTAAAATGAATATTTTGACTCAACTTCTCTACCCTATGAACCTGTTATTGATTCAGTTGCCTCTAAAATGGTTTCCAGACCTTCATGCCCTGGTTTCCAAATTTGTTTGGAAGAGCCATTGACCTCAGATTTGTTACATCAAATTGGTCATTCCCAAACTTGAGGGAGGGTAGAGCGCTCCTGATTTTTTTAACTTACTACCATGCTGCCCAAGGTGCTAAATACTTTTGGTGGGTGTCCCAGCTGGATACGAAGTCTTCTTCCTATATTCCACAATGGTGGATCATCACACATTATCTCTGTTGCCAACAGGGTATAAGCCTCTGGGTGCTCCTTTACACCACTTATGCTTCTCTATCCCCACTTCTCAAGGACACCTCACTAGGTAATTCTGCTCTTATCTACAGCCAATTCAAATGACTTCTGAAGTTTTTATTGAGTCACCCGTTAAATATACCTTTGTGAATAAATCTAAATCTGATAATTTTGTGCAAGTCTCTTCAAAGGGATGCCTGGCAAGATAAGGGCATAGGCCATGCATCTCTTCTATGACAGGGACAAATCTGGATTTCTTTTACCGATCTTCAGCAGGCTTATGGCTTAGATACTAAGGATTCTGTTTTTTTTACAGTCAGCTTCCCCACCAGCTACAGGAGATGTAGGGGCGAATGTCACCCCTAGATGGCTCTGATCTTACCTTGCCCAACCTCAGGTAGCTTAGTGCTGCTCAACATGCTTTATTTATGATTTATAGAGTTCTCTAGCAGGCCTGGCTTTACAAATACAGCTTACCTGCTAAATATTGACCTAGGGTCCTGGCTTGGGGACAGGATCAGCAGCATTGGCATGTGGTCTGGCACTCTATTCATCAATATCTCAAATATGACGGTTATCAGTTTATCCAGTATAAAATTGCTCATGCTATTTACAATACCCCTGTGAATCTATACATGTGGGGGATGCACAACTTGCCATTGTGCATTAGGTAAAATGGTGCAGAGGGCACCCTTCTCCACATTCTTTGTGATTGTCCAAAAGCTCAGTCTTTCTGGTAATGTATTAAAGAAGCACTGGATCTGACCTTGGGTTAGCTGAGGCTTTTATGCAAGAGTACTGTATTTTGGGGGTAGGCATCCAGGCACTAGAGGGTGCCAAGCCCTATCACTTCACATTAATTACAATGGCATTAAAAACAAGCATTTGTCAATGCCGAATGTTTGCTTGCTAGTATTAGCATTGGAAATGCAGGAGTTAGACAGATGCAGAATAGGAATGGCAGTGAAGTATTGAACTTCACGCCAGCCCCATCTCCATCCTGCAGTAACAGACAAGCATTGGGGTATATGTTTGGATCATCACCCATGATGTTCATGCTATGTCACCTCACCATATCCTGCAGACACTGACACATGTTGAGGTGTGTCTTGGGGTGTTCAGCTTTATAGTCACCCCATTCTGTAAGGACATATGCTGAATTGTGTGCAGTATAGGAGAATGGGGTGAACTCTGGTGCCAAACAGTCCAAGGTACACCTTGATGCCTGTCACTGGCTGGGGGGTGGGGGTGGGATGGCATGAGCATTACAGTCGGCAATCCAAAGGCACACCTCAATGCCTGTCAGTCTGTATAGGGTGGGAAGTTACAGTTAGAAACCCTAATGCTCCGGGTGTTTGTTGGTATTTGCACTACAGATTTTCAACATGACCTTTTTGTGACCCCAGCTCATGAAAGCATTTGGGACCTCTTCTCATGAAGAGTGGCAGTGTGATTATGTTAATGCGTCCCGAACTTTGAGTTCCAACAGCAACCGTGCCATTCTGCATCAGATGTATGAAAACACAAATTGGGCAGGATGTGAAGAATGACAGCTGTAGCATCCATAGGGATGTGTGAAGAGATGGCAATGTTGAAAATCTGTAGTGGGAATATTAAAAATGCTCTCAGTTCTGAGCATACATGGAAACTGCGAAATGCATGCATGTAACACAGTCATTTTATGGACGTTCATCACCAAATTTTCAACATAGGCATTTTAGGACCTCTGCTCATGAACAGTGTCACTGTGATTTTCTTAATGTGTCATAAACACTGATTTCCCACAGCGACCACGCTATTCTGCGCTGGAAGTGCAAAAACACATTTCAGCCAGGATGTGAAAAATGACAGCTGTACTGTTCATAAAGAGGTGTGTAAAAATGCCAATGTTGAAAATCTTGAGTGAAAATATTACAAATTGGCGAAGTTATGAGCGTGCATGGAAACTGCGCAACACATGCTCATGACAGTCATTTTATGGACTTTCATCACCAAATTTTCAACATAGGCATTTTAGGCCCAGTGGCACTGAGGGTTGAGGTGCTGGTCACTACACCTCGAGCCACGCTGGTGACCCGTGTTTGGGAATGAGCACGGGTTGTCAGGGGTCAGCGGGGATGAGATGGATCGAGCGTCTGGAGGACTGCTCTCCATCTCTGGGGTGGGGAGATTCGGGCAGCCGGTGCTTGCCTGACCCCTAGTGGAGGCTGGGGATCAACAACACACTGCCGCAGAGACAGAGGGGAGGCGGGACGTGGCAGACGCCTGACTAGTGCACGCATGGGAGCGTGCGCGTACTCAGTCGCCGGCGTCATTGCACACCATGACCGTCGGGAGAAAATTCGGGGAAAAAAATGGAGCCGCAGCATGATGTCGTTCCCTGTCGCCATTCCCGGAGGATGCCTCCCTGGCATGGACCCATTCTGATGGGTTGAGTTGCTCCCCACCACCCTGCTGTGAAGGGTAAGTCACGGGGTGCTGAAGGGAGGGGGTCTTATGTCCGGGGATGGTGCCGGAGGAACGGCGGAATCCGGGGGGGGAGGCTCCTGAGGAAAAACCAAAAAAACAAAGCATAGGCATTTTAGGACCTCTGCTCATGAACAGTGTCACTGTGATTTTCTTAATGTGTCCCAAACACTGATTTCCCACAGCACCGCATTGTTCTGCACCGGAAGTGCGAAAACATGTTTCGGTCAGGATGTGAAAAATGACAGCTGTACTTTTCATAAGTAGGTGTGGAAGAATGGCAATGCTGAAAATCTGGAGTGAAAATATTATAAATTCATGAAGTTATGAGTGTGCGTGGAAACTGCGCAACACATGCTCGTAAAACAGTCATTTTTTGGATTGTTTTCACCAAATTTGCAACATAGGCTTTTTGAGAGCCCACGTCATGAACACTGGCACTGTTGTATCATTAATCGATCCCAAAAGGTGATTCCACGCAGTGACCACAAAATCACCTTTTGGGACCGAATAACACCATGGCAGTGGCTGAATTCATGAGGAGGGGTCTCAGTAACCCCATGTTGAAAATGTGGTGCCAAAATTCCCATAAATGCCTGAGATATGCACCAAAGTTGAAAAAAAAACTATTTATGCCATTATACAGCTTACCGGCATTTCTTCAGTTCGTGGTCGGCTTTGAAGAGTGCAGACGAGTTCCCAGTCCACCAAAGATCATCGTGCCAGGTTCCAGAGGTAAGTATGGGGTGAGAGGGTGTGGGGATGTAGGGTGTGCAGTGGGTGGGTGATGGTTGGGGAAGGGGACCTGACCAGCATGGGACTGTTTCCTTTCTTTCAGGGAGGGGAAAAAAAAGACATGGCAGGAAGTTTATTTTTTTCTTTCTAGCTTGCTTTCAGCACACTGGTGTGAACTCCCAGTGTGCCACCTGCCTTTTATGGGGGGGACTTAAGCCAATAGGGATTGGGCCCCTGACAGCAAAGAATGACTGTTTGGGGGGGCATGATGCAGAGGGAGATTGGGCACCCCCTTGGCACATAACAAATGGGGGAGGGGTTACATTATGTCAACAGGGAGTGGGCTCCTCTGTCAGCAAATGAACTGGGTCAGGTGCATGCCAACAGGGGGATTGGGCACCCCAGTCAGTCAGCTTTCATGAGGCTGTGAGGCGGTGGCTCATGTTTAGGGGAATGTTACACCAGGCAAGTTACTGCCCTGAAATGATGGGTCACTCCCTCATTACAGCACAATTGCTGATGCTGCAATGATGAGGCTGACCCTCATTGCTGCTGCAAACTCATTTCAAATTGGTGGCACTTTTGGAAACCAATGTCATCAGCACAGTGTGTGTGCACCTGCATCACCATTGCCAAGCCCCCAAATGCAGTGCCGCCATTGGCTGCCACAGTGCTGCACCTCCACAACCCACTTCTCTCCTAAGCGTCCACATAATGTTTCTTGCGCATGCACGCAAGCAAACATAGAAATTATACTCTGACACTGGATGGACCAATCTCTTCCATCTTTTACTGAATGGCATGAGAAAATGTTGAACATGTTATGTGTGGAAAGCACATTAGCCACCATGAAACATTACTTCCCAGCATATCTCCAGTGCTGGGCTGACTGGATGTCTGGCTATCTGCCCTAGGGTGCTAACCCCATCCCCATTGTCTATGTTTTTTTCCATTTTTTCTTTCTCTGTTTCCTGCAAGTATTTATCTTCCCCTTCCTGTCCTAGAGCCTAGTGTGCAGGGGGAGGGGTGGTTGGAGAGGGGGGAGGGGAGTATGGTTTCCTTTGCCTCAGAATACTTTGTTTCTCATGGTTATTGCAATATGTTGTTTGTTATCCTTCTTGAATTTGCAATGCATTTTATTCAATTTAAAAAAGAAATGGCTGTTGAATATGTGAGGTGAAAATATTTAAAATTATGAAATTTACTAGGGAGCATAGCAAAATTTCAGTGGATGTGCATAACTTTACCATGTTAACATATTTTGACACAACATTTTCAATATACACTTCTAATGATCCCACCTCATGAACAAGGACAGAAAAATTTTTTAATTCTTCTCGAAACGTGATTTCACCAAGTGACCCTGAAATTGCCTTTCAGGCTAGATTAGCAAAATTGCATCACAACTGTTCATAAAGTGGGGTCTCAAAAAGACCATGTTGAAAATTTGGTGCCAAAATATGCACCAAACTTGAAAACCCCATTGACATACATTGAACAGTGCTTACCTTACTTTGTCATATTGCAGTCACCAGTTCCTGCAGCAAGACATGTCTTCCATCAGAGAATGGATCTTACCCTGGGTCCTGTTCATTTGAGTGTGGGTGTGTGGGGGGTCTGGAAGGGTGCAGGGTGGTGAGAGCAGACTGGGAGGTCAGGATGGGTGGTGGGATCAGCAAGGGACCATTTTCTTTTTTACAGCTAAAAAAAAAGACATTGAGGGAGCATTTTCTTTATTTCAGTCAGTGACAGACATCAGAGGGTGGCGGTTGCTACTAGAAACCAGAGAAACAATAAATATCAATGGAGCCAGTGAATGCAGGATGGGGGTGCCACTAGACACCAGGGACAAATACCAACATTACAGAGACAACAATCAGACAGAGGAGGGGGTGACTAGACACCAGGGAAATACTGCATAATTACAGTGACAGCAATCAGAGGGTAGGGGTGACACTAGACACCCGGGAAAATCCCATAACTACTGGTATGGCTAATGAACAGTGGGGGTGTCAATAGACACATTACAGGGATGGCAATCTGACATTGGGGAAGTGTCACTAGACACCAGGGAAATACTTTTTAATAACAGGGACAACAATCAGAAGGTGTGGGATGCCACTAGACACCAGGGGAAAATCCCCTAATTTCAGGGGTGATGATCAGACTATGGGGGAGTGGTGCAACTAGACACCAGGGTAAAATGAAGCAAAAAGGGGGATGGCAATTGAAGGTTGGGGGAGTGCCACTAGACACCAAGGAAAAATTAAAAAATTACAGGGATGGCAATCAGAGGGTGGGGGTGCCACTAGACACCAGGGAAAACGTACAAAATTATGGCGACAGCTTCAAAAATCCTTTTTTCACTTGAAGGAATCCTTGTCAGTATCAAACAAAAAATGGGAATAAAAATGGATTATTTCAAACAAGAATAACCAAAAAAAACTAGGTATAACCTCTTTTTTCATTTGAATGGATCCTTTTTCATTTGAACAAAAAAGGACAAATGAAAAAGAGCAAAAAAAAAAAAAACTAAGCCCAAAGTCCTTTTACGTAGCAAGGGATCCTTTTTCATTTGAATGAAAAAGCCCACACTAGGGACAAAACAGGATTTACAAAGGAAAAGAACACAGCTTGGAGCTAGTTTTCCAACAGTTAACTGCAGAACCACCTAATGGAGTCCCGGTGAGCAAGATACATGTCTTTGGTCTCTTTACAGGATGCCATTTTCATGGGGTTTTACATTTTTGGCATGATGGGGCAATTCATGAGATCACACATAGAAGGCATCCACCCTGACATGGACAAAGAGCAGAAATGGGTGATCATAAAACTAGGGCTGATTGAATCCACTAAGGCCTGTGTCAAGAGCCAGCAAAAGAAATCAAGGACCAAGCATCCAAGCTGGATGACCAGAGAGGTAACAGAGAAGGTGAGGGATAAGAGAATGGCCTTCCAAACCTACAAGAGAACCAACAGGGCAGAGGATAGGGAGAACTATGTGAGGAAATCCAGGGAAGTGAGCAGAGCGGTCAGGACTACAAAGGCAGCCAGGGAAAGGAAATTAGCACAGGGGATTAAGGAAGGAGAAAATGATTTCTTCAGGTATATCAGGGAAAAGAAGAAGTACAATGATCAAATAGTTAGGATCAGGAAAGGCAGTGGGTGGGTAGACAAGGGGGCTGAGAAGGCAGAAGTTCTTAATGAGTACTTCTGTTCAGTGTTCACAAGGGAGAAGGATGGTCCCATTCCTGCAGGGAAAGGGGGTGCAGGAATGGGGGGGTGAGACAACCACAGATGGGATCATCATGGTGGAAAGGTTGCTGGAGGGCCTTAGGTCCCTGAGGGTAGACAAGGCACCTGGGTCAGACAGGGTACATCCCAGGGTGCTGAGGGAGCTGGCAGATGTCCTGGCACAGCCATTGGTGGATTTGCTCAACACCTCGCTAAATACAGGATGTGTGCTCAGAGATTGGAGGGAGGCACATGCGGTACCTCTCCTCAAAAGTGGGCCCAAGGATGAACCAGAGAACTACAGACTTGTGAGCCTCACCGTAGTTTTGGGGAAACTGATGGAATCTATCCTCAAAGAATGGCTGGTGCAGTTTCTTGTGGATAAAGATCTGCAAGATGACAGACAGCACGGGTTCATTGCTGGCAGACCCTGTCAGACAAACTTGGTTGATTTTATTTCACTGGGTCATGAGGGCACTGGACAACAGTCATGCGGTAGATGTAGTCTACCTGGATTTCAGCAAGGCCTTTGATTCAGTGCTACACAGAAGGTTGACCTGTAAGTTGAGAAGTCTTAGTATAGGGTGGAAGCTAGCCCAATGGGTAGAAACTGGCTGAGGGACATGCAACAGAGGGTATGTGTGGGGGAAGAAGCATTGGAACCCAGGGCAGTGACAAGTGGTGTCCCAGAGGGAACAGTACTGGGACCAGTCTTGTTTAACATTTTCATTGCAGACATAGCAGTTGGGATCAATAATAAGATCAGCCTCTTCGCTGATGACACCAAGATCTGTGCTGAGATGGATGGGAAGGAGGGTGGCAAATTACTGCAGGAGGACTTGGCAAGACTTGAAGAGTGGTCACACACCTGGTGGCTTGGGTTCAATGCCAAGAAGTGTAAGGTGATGCATTTTGGAGCCAAAAACCCAGGACACAGCTACTGGATGGATGGTATCAAATTGTCCACATCCAATAAGGAGAAGGATGTGGGGGTGCTGATGAGAGGGGAATTAAACCACTCTGCCCAGTGTAGGAAGGCAGTGGCTAAGGCTAACAGGATGCTAGGGTGCATAGAAAGGGAGATTACATCCAGATTTAGCAAAGTCATATTGCCCCTGTACAGGTCTCAGGTGAGGCCACACTTGGAGTACTGCATGCAGTTCTGGCACCAGTACTTGAAAAGGGATATAAAACTACTGGAGGCAGTGCAGCAAAGAGCAACAAAGATGATCCAGGGGTTGGGGGATAGAACCTATGAGGAAAGACTAAGAGAGAGAGGGGACATGATCGAGACCTTCAAGTACCTGAAGGGGATGAACAGAGTAGGCTTCCAGGGTGGGTTCCCTCTCCAGAATGGAAGAGATACCAGAGGGCAGGGGGAAGATTCAGGAGGGAAAGGAGGAGGCACTACTTCACTGATAGAGTGGTAACAGGGTAGAATGCACTGCCTGAGCAACTCGTATCAATGCAGACTGTGGGGTGCTTCAAGAGGGAATGGGACAAATTCAAGGGGAAAATACATACCAGGGGGGCAGTTGGGGGAGTTAAGAGTTAATGGGAGAGGGGGAAGCTGCAGTCTAATGGCCTGGAGTGCTGCACACTCGAGCAGACTAGATAGACCATATGGCCTATATCTGCTGCAATTTCATATGTTCGTATGTATTTTTTTCCCAAAGAAAACAAAAAACAAGATAGTGGCAAATGAAAAAAGGATTTTTCCAAATGAAAAAGGACTGGCTCAAAATGAAAAAGGATCCTTTTTCATATGAACCAAATTTATTTTTTGTTCTATACATTTATCCAAAAGACTCAACTGACCATGTTCAGAAAATGAAATGTTAAAATGTAATAACATTAAAACAGATTAATATTTGCTCACCAAATGAGCAACATGCACATCTGTGGGTCAAGCCCCGTACCCTGAAATTTTCAGACCAATATTCTAAACTGTCTAGGTGCAAGGTGATGACAAACAAATAGCAAAAAATAGCACATGTTTACATTATTACACTATCCACATCTCGGACTCCTCACATTTGACTGGAACGCAACTTGGCACAACAAGAGTTCTGTCCAATGAGACCACTCTTGCAAAATTTTCGGCAAATCCGTTGAATGGTTGCAAAGATACTAAAGTTCAAAATTTGAGGTTTAACACTGAAACCCTTTCTCAACCCTAAATATAGGGGTGATACTGCACCCCTAGTATATACATATAGATATAAATATGCATGTACTTATATATATATATTCACACACACACACACACACACACACACACACACACACACACACACATTTTCTGCAAAATACTTTGTTAATGTGCTAGTTAGGGTTAAACCAATAAAAGTAGGAAATATGGCAATACGGTTTCTAACCATAACACCACACCCCCACCCTCCAGGCAGCAACAGAAAAAAAAACATTATGGTTTCACCTTTCCTTCGTCTTCACAAATCAGGCAAGTGGTGTACTATGGGGTTGTCAGCCCTAACGCTCAATCCATTTGATCATTAAATCAGCTGAGATGTGTAAAGTATATGAGAATGGGGTGAGCATTAGGGTTGACAACCCCAAGGCACACTCCAAGCCTGATTTGTGAAGATGCAGGAGAGGTGAAAGCCATAATGGTTTTTCTTGATGCTGCCTGGATGGTGTGGGTTGGGTCTTAGGGTTGGAAACTCTAACGCCACATTCCCCTACTTTTGTCGGTTTAACCCTAACTAGTGCATTAACAAAGCTTTTTGCAAAGAATTTCCTTTTGTTTTGAGATAGCGGAATCATATCCTCATTCACACGAGTTCCTTTGGTACCTGATGCCCTGCATGATGGGAACACTCCATCCACCTACAGAAGTACAGGGCCCACAAAGCAAGAAATGTGAAGACTACATGGGGCTGTCAGGTGGATTGTGGAAGTGCAGAGCCCTGTGGTCATTGTGCTTCCATGTGGCTGCAGATACAGATACACAGGGCAAAGAGTGTATCAGTCAGCCAATGCACAGGGTCCTCTGCCACCCAGGGGTGCAGAGGTCCAGGGCCCTATTCCAAGAGGAAATTTATTTTCACTGTATGGTTCTCAGGCTAATGCAGAAAACCCTGCATCTTTCATTCCCTGGATGGGGGGAGTTGCATAACAACACAATCACTCCCCTCATCCCATCCAGTTGGGTTGCTGAGCACACCCCTGAACTGATCTCACCAGCATGGGGTCACAAAGCATACCCATTGGGGTCAAGAGTGGCACTACACACAAAATGAGTTTATATATATATATATATATATATATATATATATATATATTAATTTTGTCCCCCACATTTTCAAGATACTTGTTTTATGATTCGCCTTATAAATACGACATGTACCATTTATAGTATACAGGCCAAAATATCATTTTGCATCAGAAGTGCAAAAACTCATCTCATCCAGGATTTAAAAAATAACACATTGGCCCAGATATTCAAAAGGGTTGCACATGGTGCAACAGTGTTGTGCCATGCACAGCCCACAGATGCGCCCCGGCGCAATATTCAAAAGGGAAAAGTGCACCACACAAATCCTGACGCGCAGGAGTGCATCAGTAATGTATGCAGGCACAGGTGGGGGGGGCGTGCCCATGCATAACCTGCACAGCCCAATATTCAGCCTGGGATGTGGAGAGTCATGCATGCACAACCCCTACCTGCGCCTGCACAAAGTTAAGTAAAAAAAAAAGGAACACGTGAAGGCCACCCACAGGTGAGCTGCCACATTGCAGGGCGCAACACGGCAGCTGCCACCTGTGGGTGGCCACCCGAGTTCCTGCCACACCTGGCGGTGCCCCCCCATGTCCCATCATGGGCATCACTGGAGAAAATTCCCCCCATCCAATATCCCTGGTGGTCCAGTGGACCTCTATGTGCCCGATCATGGGCATCAGTATAGTCCCCCCGTCCAATATCCCTGGTGGTCCAG
This sequence comes from Neoceratodus forsteri, assembly GCA_016271365.2. Classification (NCBI taxonomy): domain Eukaryota; kingdom Metazoa; phylum Chordata; order Ceratodontiformes; family Ceratodontidae; genus Neoceratodus; species Neoceratodus forsteri. Next base: position 830,846,107 of record CM028132.1, on the reverse strand, counting down.
TGGACTGATCGCCGCCTGATCACGGGCATCCATAACATATAACAGACCCCTACCACCCTAGTGGTATAGTGTACTACCCTCCCCACCCGCCCACTGAGCCCACAGCCCGCTCCCCGTCAGCCAGCGGTCAGCAGCACCCCACCGCCTGCCACCCGCCCACCGCCGACCGACAGCTCGGTGAGCTGCCGCCCATTGGTTCACAGCATGAGCCAATGGGCATGCAGCCCATACTGTACTACTCAGTCCAGATATGTGAATGATTCATTCGGACAAGATGCAGTCTGAGACTATCCATAGATTGCTCAGGGGATCCAGAGACATATGGTTACATGTGTCTCTGAAATGCTGTAGCCCTGTAATGCAAATATTACTAGCTGTCTAGATTGCATGTTAGAAACACCCCATTGGGATTGCCCTTTGGCTGTTTTTACAACTAAATTGCAACAGAAACATTTAGGTAGTTGTGGGCTACCTGATGTTTAAAAATAATGTTAGCATGTATTCCCTTTTGTAAACTAGCACAATAGCATTTTTCTGGCTAATCTTATTAATAAAATACCACTAACTGGCAAAGATATAGCATGTTGGCTTTATTGAATTACTAAGAATTACCAACCAGGAACCTGTATAAACTGTATAATTGGATCCAATTAACAAATGGCGAGCCTTAGCCTTGGAGCTGGTTTGGTTGTAATTCTGGTAATTTGGTAAAGTATTTTTTGTAATCTAGACAGAGTCCGCACAGGTAAGGGTCATAACCTAACTGTGGGGCTGGGAAAAAGAGTTGAATAAACTCTGAGTGTTTGAGTGTACTTGAACCTACAGCAAAAAGGTCCATGGACAGCTATAAGCTGGGTAAGGGTAATGTATATTTTTGTGGGGGCCTGAGGACCCCAGGTTTAAGGATATTTATGTGGGGGTTTGAGAACCCCAGGTTTAAGAATATGTGGAGAGATGTATTAAGGAAATGTCTCTCAAACAGGCAAGGGCAACTGCCCTTGTAATTTCTGCCTGCTATATTGCATGTCGGTGGAAAGAGGAAGAACTGTTAGATGATGGCTTTCACAGTTCAGGCTGCTTTTAGTAGAAAAGCAGTGGCTGATTAAATAACGTTAGATAAGCAACATTTAGAGAAGAAAATAAACTACTGTGGATGTATACAGTAAATTGTGACTACTGAGCAGGATGATTTGAAAATCCCCCCCCCCACGTTGCCTATCTGTGTAGTTTCAAGTTTTTTTGTATCAATTTCAAGTTCCCTTGCCTCCTATACAGGCTGAAACATTTAATCCCAAACCCAGGTACTGGGGATCTCCACCAGTTGAATCTCAACCTAGTACCTAGTACTGCTACATATTTTTAAACTGCAAACCAGAGCTCTGGAAAAAGACTTGGTTTGGCAGGTTACTAAAATGACCAAAAGAAAACCTTTGAAAGGGTTAATAACTGCAGCGTTTGGAAATTATCATGAAGGTCCTGCAGTCGGTTTTCTCAGTCACACCAGTGTATCAGAAAAGAAGAAGGAAAAGACCTTGGCACCGGGTAAGTCTGAATTTTTTTTTATTATTTAAAATTATTTTTTTTTATGTCTGTCTGTTTTTTTTCTGTGATACATATACTAAACAAGGTAATGCTCCGTCTCTTTCTAGCATATTTTCCAGCTTATATCTATGTTCTGTAATTATGTTCTGTTGTCAAAGTTGCAAGATAGCATTGACTGCCTTTGATGCACGATATGTTACAGTAAAAAAAAAAAAGAAAAAGCTTCTTTGCCTTATATCTAACTGTTTTAATTGGATTTATTTTTAATGGAACAATTGTGCTGCCTAGATAGGGTCAGTGAAGAACTTTTTGTATGTAGTTGTTGGTTGGAGCGGGTAGTGTTGATGGTGAAGAGATATGACTTCATAGATTGCAATGTGCAGAAAGATTTGTAGTTTGCAGGCAACGTGCCAAGCCATTGCTAGGTAAAAATGTAATGTGTTAACAGCTATGAATGGCTTTATCATACTTCTAGTTAAAACCAGAAACTTTTTGCAAAATGGCAGAGTGCCATATTTTGGCTATGCACCAAAAGGTGTAACCATGTTATACTAGATGTGTTCACTTACAGATGGTATGTTGTGCTGTATTTTAAAGGAGTTGAAAGGTGTTTAAAAAAGTGTTTTGTTCTGAAAAGATTTGGCATGGAGATATGTATAAATTTGATGGTTTAAAAAAAAAGTTGTCAGTGTTACTAGACAGGCAGAAGGCAGCACATATATCTAAAACACGTACAGTTTTCTAACAAAACTATGGGCATTACCTCAGCAAATTGGTGTCAAATAATGTCAGTCTTATTTTCTGTTAAGTATTTATTTCTGTGTATGTGTAGGTGTGTGTACTGTCTTGGCCAGCAGTTTTATTTTGTGCTCTATTATTATTTAAAGATATTTTAATATCAGTAGTGTTCAAGGACACTACAAAAATAACTGGGTTTGAGTGACCCTTGCGTGCACACTGTGACCTTTTGCACGTTATTTGACCTTCCTGTGTTTCAACATTTTATGTTACTACCAGTTCAAACTTGGTGTGTATTCTATACCTAAAGCACAACTTTTTGCACAAAATGTATGTTTTCATGAAAGCACACCAAGAGTGAACTATGTAATTTGACTTTTTATTACAAAAGTGGCATTTTAAGTAAAAAGGAACAAACTTTTTTTTCTCTTTCTCTCTCTTCTCCTTTCTTCTGGGCTTGCAGCCAACACAGGCAATAAACATTTGGTTGTAAGCAAAACTTCTTTTGTTCCTGAATAATATCACGTGATTCCCATACGATGCAAGGCAGTCCAGCTGGAAGGGGAGAATTATTTATCACCTCCCCATACTTTTTTTTATTACTCTTTTATACATATACAGTACACTTTTGAAAAAGGACTATTACAGCTGTTTTTGAGAGTTTACCATCTACAGTTAAAAAACAATGGCTTTTGTTTTTATGTGTAACCATGGTGTAATCATTTTTTTTTCTTTTTAAAATGCATTCTAAGAATCGTCATGCAGTATTACCATCAATCCGGATCTTTTATAAACTCAGCTGACATTTTGTCATGCTTAGGATAAGGGAACCCAGGGACGCTTGGCTTCTTTTATCCTATGGAAATAATCTTGTTTTATTTTTTAGACTTGTGTGTTTGTTTTTGTTGTTTGTCTGTGTGCTTCTTCTCTTTCTTCTAGAGAAAAAGAAGTTCCCCATCTTTATAGTAAGGTATGAAACTTACTAAACTAATTGTAATATTATCTTGTTATAATTTAAAGTGTGGTAGGTGGGGACTGCAATGGAGCCACCCCATTACCTTTTATCCAGTGCACATTTTTTTTTAGGGTACTGCACTACTGGCTACTAATATTGCCAGACCATTTCTGGGTTAATATCCATGTCACCATCCACAGCTAACTTTTTTATTGCTACAGCATTCGAGCTGTCTCTTCCACCAGTAGGAGCTGGAGGGGGGGCATACTACCCTTCCTTCCAGTGTACTACCCACAAAGGTTGCAAGGTACATTACTGTCTCCCCATAGGGGTAAATAAAGAAAGTGTGTATTTGCTAATAATTGTTTCTTATTTACAGGTTTTAAAAAGACCCAAGGTATTTTAACAGTATAACCCAGCCCACGTCCTTCTGCTTTTTCTAGTGCAAACAGTTAAACCTTACACCTATTATTAGTACAAGGGCTTCTGCCCTCAGCAAGTAATCAGTCAAGCTGGGGGGAATTGTGTATGTATTTCCACACATATTCATTCTTTTAATTGTCTTTTCAACTTTCTTATCCTGCCAAAACAAATGTAAAACAACTTTTCATAGCCTTACAGCAATGAATGCATTTTTTTCCCAACAAGTAAATTCACAACACTCTAACATTCCTGGACTCTCAACTAAGCTTACAAGCTATATTTGTTCTGTGTTTAAAATGTATTTTATGCATTATGCTCAATACTGAAATTGTTCTATTGCAAAAGTGCTTATGTTTCACATTTATGTTATAATGTTTTAATATACATCTTGCTACACTGTAGCATGTGTGTATTCAGGAAAGTGCTCCACATGTATAAATGTTTTCAATGCTCATAACCAAACCTAAATACTGGGGCCAGCATTGCTGACCCACCCCTACAATATGTTCCAAAGAAAAATCCCAGACAAATCAATACTCTGTTTGTCTCATTACTCACAGGTACCCCTGAAAAATAAGTGCACTATGCAGGTTTTGTCATTTTAAATCTTAACATAGAAACATAGAAACATAGACTTTGATGGCAAATAAGGACCGCTTGACCCATCTAGTCTGCCCATTTCCCTACCTACAGGATAGGCCGTAGATCCTAGTTAACCAACAGCCTATTTCTTCCTACCCCCCACAAGAATTGCCTTATGTCTGTCCCATGCATTCTTGAATTCTCCCACAGTTTTAGACCCCACAACCTCCTCAGGAAGGCTGTTCCATGCATCCACTACCCTCTCTGTGAAATAATACTTCCTCCCATTGCCCCTGAACCACCCTCCCTCTATCTTTAAATTGTGTCCCCTTGTTCTTGCAAGTCTCTTTTTCTGAAAGATGCTACCCTCTTGGACTTTGTTGATTCCACTGAGGTACTTAAAAGTTTCTATCATGTCCCCCTCTCCCTTCTTTCCTCAAGGGTATACATATTAAGCTCCCTTAGTCTCTCCTCATACGGCTTCTCTTGCAGACCCTGCACCATTTTAGTTGCCCTCCTCTGGACTACCTCTATCCTGTCTATGTCAAATGCGGAGTGGGGTCTCCCAGAACTGGACACAGTACTCCAGATGGGGTCTCACCAACTGTCTGACAGAGGATAACAACTTCTGTTTTCTGCTGCTGATGCCTCTCCTATACATCCCAGTATACCCACAGCCCTCCCTACTGCCTTCTCACATTGCTTGCTAACTTCAGGTCATCTGATATGATTACCCCAGGTCCCTTTCCTTTTTGTTGTTGTTACTACCTCCCCACCCATTGTGTATTCTTCCCTGGGTTCTTGTTTCCCAGGTGCATTATTTGCACTTTTGCATTGAATCCTAGCTGCCATACTTCTGACCATTCCTCCAACCTTGCCAAGTCCCTTTTCATCCTTTCCACGCCTCCTTGTATCAACCCTGTTGCAGATCTTTGTGTCATCTGCAAAAGGCATACTTTCCATCCAGTCCCTCTGCAATGTCACTGATGAAGACATTAAAAGGACTGGACCCAATACTGAACCCTGCAGTACCCACTAGTAACCTCTCTTTCTTCAGAGTGGACTCCATTTACAATTACCTTCTGTGTCCTGTTGTGCAGCCAATGTTTTACCAGGCTACCACCCTGGGACCCACTCCCAGGCTGGTTAATTTGACTATTAATCTTTTGTGTGGGACTGTGTCAAATGCCTTGCTAAAGTCTAGGTAGGCCATGTCACAGCCCCTCCTGGTCTACTACTTTGGTCACCCAGTCAAAGAAATCTATTAGATTCATCTGACATGACCTTCCGCTGTGAATCCATGCTGCCTTGGGTCCTGTGCTCCACTGGCCTCTGGGTACTCAACTATTCTTTCCTTCAGAGTGACTCCATCACTTTCCCTACCACAGAGGTCAGACTGACAGGTCTGTAGTTTCCTGGCTCTGTCTTGGTCCCACTTTTGTGAAGGGAATCACATCTGCCTTCCTCCAGTCCTCGGGTACCACACCATCCTCCATGATTTATTAAAAGAGTAGCCAGTGGTTTCACTAGTTCCTCCTTAATTCTTTTGAATTCTGGGTGAATCCATCAGGACCCATTGCTTTGTCCACCTTCCAGTTTAGGAGTTCTTGCAGGAACCCTTTCTTCTGTGAAAGGACTTGGATCGACTCCTCTATCAAGAGTGCTTCTGTTAATTGGATTAGGCACTTCCCCCTCCTCTTTTGTGAATACTGAGCAGAAATATTCGTTCAGTATCCCTGCTTTTTCACTGTCCCCCTCTGCCCACCCACCATTCATTCTATTCAGCCTCACTATCCCTCCCTTTGTCTTTCGACGCTTGCTGATGTACCTATAAAAGGTTTTATCCCCCTTCTTAACTGAGTTGGCTATCTTTTCCTCGGTTTGGGCCTTTGCTATTCTGACTTCCTTCCCTGCTTCCTTCTGCCTTAACTGGTACAGCTCTCTGTCCTGCTCCTTTTGTGTTTTCTTATACTTCCGGAATGCTATCTTTTTCTTCCTGACTTTCACAGCCACCTGTTTTGAGAACCATAGTGGCTTTTCTTTCATTTTGATTTGTTTATTTGCTTTACAAAGGCTTGTTGCCTCTGTGATGGCAGTTTTGATGATTCCCATTGTTGCTTCACACCTCCTTCTAGCCTGTTTGCTAGTGCTTTTCTGAGGCACTCTCCCATCTTGCCAAAGTCAGCTCTCCTAAAGTCCAGTACCCTCACTTTTGTATGGCTTGACTCTGTAGTTGAGTTTAATGTGAACCACACTGTTTGATGGTCACTTGTCCCCAGATGGCAACCAACAATTTTAATATGCATAATTTAGATTGTGCTCCAAACCTATGCTTCAAGCCTTACCTCACTCAATACTTTGGAGTATTTCACTATACAGGGAAAAGAAGGTAGACCCTTTCATTTGCCACAGGTGCAACAGGCACTGTTATTAAGTTGGCATAGGCCAACAATATATGTATTTGTCCCACTATTGCATAGTGTAACAGGCATATTGCTATGAAATATATGTTTGAAGCGTGTTATTGTAACATTACAAGATTTTATAACTCGGGTCTCAGTTAGGCCTGCTAGCAACAGACAGAGAAATAATGTTCATCACTGTCATAACTGCTGCTGTGATTTAAAAGCAAGGTATAACCATAACATTGTCATGGATTTACAGATGGTCAAATGGTATATTGGACCTCGGCCTGCACCCCCAGGTGTGCGGTTGACATCCCATTTTTATTTTTCTCTTTCCAATTGCCAGAATTTAGGCTCTGTCACACCACTCTTTACAAAACAAAAAGTCATTGGTTTAAAAGATTGTTATTTATGTATTTTTAACTCGGTTTCTAACACACTTTGCAAGTTTGCATGTTTCCACAGTGTGGCACACATAAGATCTCCACGTACAACAGCAGTAACACTTTTATCTAAGTAGCCAAAAACCTTCATCTTTTTCCTGAAAAGAAAACAACTGCCACAGCTTTGATGTCATCACTATCTTTGTGCCTGATTGGTTCCACATAAGAACTATTACACGAATCAAGTTATTATTACCTCTGCAAGTGTAATGTTTTCAGCAAAATTACACCTATTTGTAGAACTTTAAATCAACTGAAGAAGGTCCAGTCAGTTCAGACTCTACAATCAAGCTTATTGTTTCTGCTTACTATGAAGTTAAGTGTGGGGTAGGGGCAATCCCCTAACTTCAGCAAGAAGATTCTTCTTCAATTGATCTTCAAGCAAGACATCCATTTTCTTCACTGCTGCTTGTTTCAAACATGACTGGTACTTTATACAAACCTATTACTCTATTATGAACTGTGTTTTTAATGGTTTATTGAATACTGTTACCTTTTTATGAACTGTTAATCTTTGTGCCGGGGTGTAATCAACTACCACAATACAAATGTCATGCCAGTGTGTGTGTGGCTACTCCATTAAAAGGACTCAATGCACAATCTAATGCACCCCTGGCCAGTATGTCTGCCAATCAGCCATCCAGCAGCCAGCAACATGAACACTGACTTTTCTACTATGCTGGTGTTTTGTTTTTAAATTACTGTCTGCATTGCCCCATGTGCCTTGTGGGGTTACCACCATTCTGCAAATGACATTTCACCTGTACTGTAATTACACCAACCCCGTGGTTACTTATATGAACTTTATAAACTGTTAATTTCATGGACTATGTTTTATAATGACCTATCTAACAAGAGACATTATCAACAGATTCTTCAATCAAGCTCCAAGGGTGTGCCACACCTCAAAACAAGGTAGCATCTACCTTATCCACTCTCAAAGTGGATTACATGAACTCTTCTTCATCAACAAATATTGTTATGTCATATTGTGTTATATGTGGTATCACATGTTAACATCTTTTCACATATTTCAATTGTGGTCTTGACATCCCTGAGTTCTGCACTATGTTTCACAAACTCACCATTTGTGTTCCATTTGTAACCACCCCGTACCAACTCTAGAACAGGATGCTTTTTATAAATGTCTTGACTATCTGTATGCTGGCAACCAGTTTTAAATCATATACCTATTCACCTAAAGTAACAGTTTAAGAGTAAAAATGTTTATTTAGTTTTTTTTTTTGCCTTCAGTTAATAACTAATATCTTCACATTCATGTTCAATTTTTGCAAAGGTTCAAGTCCCTCTGTAGCCTTTTACCTTCGAGGTGGGGACTGTTGAAAGTGGCCAATGGCCAAAGTTTAGTGACCAGTGGCCAAGGTTTTATTGGTCATGAAGTGGGGTCCCAAAATGGCCATGTTGAAAATTTGGGGTCAAAATATGCAAAAATAATAAAGTTACAGTATGCATCAAAGTTGAAAACCACATTGAAATACATTGAACCGCACTTACCTTAGTTTTTCATATTTGCAGTCATTGGTTCCAGCAGCAAGGTGTGACTTCAATTGGAGAGTGGATCTTCACCCTATTACCTATTCTGGTGAGTAAGGGTATGTGGGGGTGTACTGGGTGGTGTGGGGTTTAGGGAGGTGGCAGGCAGATTGGTAAGGGACTGTTTTCATTTTTGCAGGTTTAAAAAAGCATCACAGGATGGTTTTCTTTATTTCCAACCAAGACGGTGACTGGAGGATGAAGGGGTGCACTAGACACCAGGGAAAGACAAAAACATTACAGGGATGGTGATTGGAGAGTGGGGGGATGTTCCACTACACAACAGGGAAAGACAAAAACATTACAGAGACAATGATCAGAGGGTGGCGACATCACTAGACACCAGGAAACCATTCTAAAAGTAAAGGGACAGTGATCAGAGGTTGGGGGTGCCAGTAGGCACAAGGGAAACACTATAAAAGTATGGGAATGGCAATCAGAGGGAGAGGGGCACCACTAGGTTCCAGGGTAACACATTACATACATAATGGGAGTGCAATGGGTGGGCTGTTGAAAGTGGCCAATGGCCAAAGTTTAGTGACCAGTGGCCAAGGTTTTAGTGACCAGTGACAAAACTTTTATCAACAGTATATAATTGGCTAACCAAAAGGTTGAGAAGATAGAAAGGTGTAAAATGGCTAGTGTAGATTGCTAAAGGGCTAGTAACAGGTGAAAGATGACTAGTAGATGACTACATGATACCAACATGTAGCTTGATGTGCCTTGTAAGTGCAGAGGTGTTTGGAGAGTAATTGTTAAAACCATGCAAGTAATGATACCCCTGTGCAAATTGATGTTTGTGTAGATGCCCAGGTTCAAAAGGTGTTGGGGCCCTTTAAATAACTGTAAAATAAGTGAAGGGCATAAACCGTGTTTAAAAATGAATGTTTTAAAGAAAATTAACTTTGCTTTGCTCAGCAGAGATATTTTGCACAAAAGATTCCTTCAACCCAAGGTCATAGATGCAGCTTAGATACACAGTTCTTCAATTTGGCCACTGTCTGGTTTTTATCTGTAAACCGAGTGTTTTTAAAACAGTCACATCCCCTTGCATGTTGTTTTGTATCCTAAAGAGAGTTATTTTTGACAAATAAAAAAAACCCGATTACTTGTTTTTCCATTCAAGAATGACTGCATGTCTCTGCAAAGTATCAAAAAAATATCTTGTGACCAAGGTATCTAGTGGCCAATGTATTTTTGAACCCGAGTCTTATGATTTGCAGAATGACATATTGTCTGTGTTTGAAACTGCTGAGGTAGTTTTTGGGAAATTCCAGCCTTGCATTTGTTTTCTAAGCTTGATACACATAAATATGGGACCTATGGTTATGTTCAGCGTCCCTTCGAGAAGACGCAGTCTCGGACAAGATGCAGTCTGAGACTATCCTTAGATTGCTCGGGGGATCCAGAGACATATGGTTACATGTGTCTCTGAAATGCTGTAGCCCTGTAATGCAAATATTACTAGCTGTCTAGATTGCATGTTAGAAACACCCCATTGGGATTGCCCTTTGGCTGTTTTTACAACTAAATTGTAACAGAAACATTTAGGTAGTTGTGGGCTACCTGATGTTTAAAAATAATGTTAGCATGTATTCCCTTTTGTAAACTAGCACGATAGCATTTTTCTGGCTAATCTTATTAATAAAATACCACTAATTGGCAAAGATATAGTGTGTTGGCTTTATTGAATTACTGAGAATTACCAACCAGGAACCTGTATAAACTGTATAATTGGATCCAATTAACAGGGCTCCACCAGATACCAGGGAAATGGTGGCTCACTGCTGTCATTGCACCCTGCAGCAGAAGTTCCAGCTGTGGCTACAAAAGTAAAGAAAGTCCCACTGTTCTCATACTCATACAGAGAATGTGGGTGAACAGCTCCTCTTGCTAAGCTGGGCACCCTGGACTTTGGGTGCCCAGAAAATATATTTCTGCCAACTTTAAAAAAACAAACACTAGATTCTACTAAATGGGTCCCATTTAGCTAGGTTCAGGTGTTTGTTTGTTTTAAAAGCCATTATTTTTATGTACTTTAAACAGTAAAACAAAAATAGCAGCCATATGAAAAATGATTTTTTCCTCATGAAAACAGATTGGCCCCATATGAAAAAGGATCCTTTTTCATATGGCCAAATTCTTTTATCATTTCAAACGTCTTTCCTAAAGTTCTTACTGAGCATGCGCAGAACCAAAATTTCAAATCCTTAAAACACTGGAATGGAGTATTATTTTTTCACCACACCAGTGAATGGAACCACTCTGGGCAAAGCCCTTTCTTTCCAGAAAATTTCAGACCAGGATTCCAAATCATCTGGGTGCTAGGAACCAAAGAACCATAAAAAACAGTACCCCCACCATTTTTACAGATTTTTATACATTTTCCACTGTCTGGATCATAGAAACCACACATTTGATCATAATGAAACTTGGCATGTCAAGCGTGCTTGGGTATCCAATAACACATGCAAATTTTTGTGCAAATCCCTTAAATGGCTGTGAAATTATTAAAGTGCAAAAACTAGGGTTTAACACTGAACAGCTTACTCTACCCTAACTATAGTGCTGCAACCGCACTACTACAAAATATTGATCTATCTATCTATCTATCTATCTATCTATCTATCTATCTATCTATCTCTCTATCGTTAAGGAATTATCCTCCCATCAGATCTGTTGGATTACCCTATTACCCCATAGTCTTCAAAGTAATTGTTAAATCTGAGCTTGAGGATTATTACAGTATCAGTTGATACTAAGTGCCATTCTTAAAGACATTCTGTCTGACAAATCCCTTGACATTTTCTCCCTTCAGCGACACTGAGTATTCCCTTGTCCTTTAATTCTTGTGCATCTGAAGAGCTGCACTTGGTTTGAGTTTTATTCCTTTTACATACTTGAATACTGCAATCATGTGAAGAAGCCAGAAGGGGAAGGAAGGAAACATATTCAATTCAGTGCTTTAGAGTAACTGGTAATTGCTATTTTTCTTTTAAACTTAGATTGTGGGCTTTTAGTGACACTATACTTTCGTTGTTGTCTTTACTTATAATTGCTTTTGGGCTGTTGAGAATTTAAAACATAGTGGTGGTGTAATTCTGTGCTGTCTTTAATTGCTGCAAATTTTATCTTGGCTTGTCTGACTGCCCTGTAGTTGGGTGAAAGGTGTTAATTGTCTGGCCTCTGACCTCAGCTACGTGATAACTGGAGGTGGGGCTTAGTCAGAGTTAAAGTAGCAAGCAGATTTTTATTTTCTCAGAAGAAGCCAGAAGGGGAAGGAAGGAAACATATTCAATTCAGTGCTATAGAGTAACTGGTAATTGCTATTTTTCTTTTAAACTTAGATTGTGAGCTTTTAGTGACACTATACTTTCTTTGTTGTCTTTGCTTATAATTGTTTTGGGGCTGTTGAGAATTTAAAACATAGTGGTGGTGTAATTCTGTGCTGTCTTTAATTGCTGCAAATTTTATCTTGGCTTGTCTGACTGCCCTGTAGTTGGGTGAAGGGTGTTAATTGTCAGGCCTTTGACCTCAGCTACGTGATAACTGGAGGTGGGGCTTAGTCAGAGTTAAAGTAGCAAGCAGATTTTTATTTTCTCAGAAGAAGCCAGAAGGGGAAGGAAGGAAACATATTCAATTCAGTGCTTTAGAGTAACTGGTAATTGCTATTTTTCTTTTAAACTTAGATTGTGGGCTTTTAGTGACACTATACTTTCTTTGTTGTCTTCACTTATAATTGTTTTTGGGCTGTTGAGAATTTAAAACATAGTGGTGGTGTAATTCTGTGCTGTCTTTAATTGCTGCAAATTTTCGCCCCCTTCCCCAACTCTTAATTATATGCCCTATTAAATCTGATTGACAGGAGCTAAACAAAGGGTATAGTAAGGGGTGTGAAGTAGGAGGGGCATAAGGAGAAAGAAGCCCACCCTCAGCACGACAAGTGTTTTGACTCATTTATTTATTTATTGGTTTCTTTTTCTTTAAAAAAAAAATTATCTGAGGATCAGTGGCAGGATTTTTAGTACAGTAAATTAATAAAAAGGGAACTAGGAGAGCTTCAGTAGCAGACAAGTAGTGGAATTGTAGTATAATGTGGGGAGTGGTGCAATGCAGTGGCTGTGGGGCAGCCATATTCAGGCAGACCTTCTGGACACTGAGGTGCTGCCCTATCTGCATGCATCTCTCTGGACTGTGAGATGAGGTAGCCAGACTCAGAGCGGAAGTAAACTGGGTCAGGAGTACCATCACCCCTATCCAGGGACCACCCAGTTCAATGCAACTGCCTCAAAGGATGCCGAGAACGAGGAACACTTGGATGACAGTGCTCAGGGAGGTTAGAACAGTCAGGCAGAGGCACATCCCAGATCCTATTCCACTCAAGAACTCATATGCCACACTGGCAAATGAGGACAACCAAATAGAGTACCCAGAAGTGGAAGGAAAGGATGTGGAGGTTAGCCAAGGAGGTGACCTCAGCAGGGAAAGCAGTGGACCCCAGAGGAGGAGGAAGCGAATCCTGGTGGGGGACTCCATCATAAGAGGGATCCAGCTAGGAACACAGGAGGGGGAGGACAGGGAGGTGAGGTGCCTACCAGGTGCCACGGCATGGAGAGATGGAAGGAAGATCCTGGGGCTCACTGGGAAGGCAAGACAGGAGGGTGAGCTGGATGTAATTATCCACCTAGGTACTAATGACCTGGCAAATGGGGAGCCAAAGAAGTTCAGGAAGAGTTTGGAAACTGGGGTCTCAAGCAAGTAGCTACTTCTGTCACTTTCTCAGAAGTACTACCTGTGAGGAGGCAAGGAAGAGCATAGGAGTGCATGCACCAGGAACTTTAACTCATGGTTGAAGAACTGGTGCTGTGAGAAAGGGTTTGGATTCATTGGTGACTGGGGACCCACCTGGAGGGATGGAGGTTTGTTCAAGCCTGACAGCCTGCATCCATCCTGGAGGAATCCAAGCACTCAATGATAAGTTTAAATGTTACATTGACAAGCATTTAAACTAGCAAAGGGGTGGCAGACCAGCAAGGAGGGTACCTGCTTGCTCACCCCCACAGCTAAGCAGTGGAACCAGTGAACCAGAGGAGGGCTATCTCTGCAAAGCAGTGTGCAAAAGATGGAGATTAGTGCCCAAGAGGTGGATAAGCAGAAAAGGGGCAAAATTCAGCAGAAGGGAAGACAGCAAGGAGAACCAGGGATAAATGACAACCAAGGAAGGGGCTGGAGTAGAACAGTGAAACAGTCTAGGGAGGTCAAATCATGGAAAGCCATGTGTGCAAATGCCAGGAGCCTTAGCAACAAGATGGAAGATCTGGAGGCTGTCATGGTACAGTCAGACCTGGACATTGTGGCCATCACTGAAACCTGGTGTAATGATAACCATGACTGGGAGATGGCCATACCTGGCTACAACATATTCAGAAGAGACAGAGCAGGCAGGAAGGGAGGAGGAGTGGCACTGTATGTGAAAAATGACATAAGGGCCACAAAGATCCAGGAGGAACAAAATGGGGAGAGATACTGTGGGTTAAGCTGGAAAGGAAAATGGGGACAGCCATCTCAGACAGGTGTGGTCTATAGACCACCAGCCCAGGAGGAAGAAACAGATAGGGAGTTGATGCTAGCCATCCAAAGGATGGCAGACAAGGGTGAGGTAGTACTGGTTGGAGACTTCAATATTCCAGATGTGGACTGGAGCATCCCAGCAGCAGCATCAACTAGAGCAGATTTATCCTGGACACCTTCAGGTGCCTTCCTCAACAACTGGTCATGGAACCAACTCGGCAGAAGGCAATACTGGACCTTGTGCTCACAAACAGGAACAGTGTGATGGGGGTAACAGTGGGGGAGCACCTGGGAAACAGTGACCACCAGTCATTGTGGTTTGAAATCACAGAAAGAGCAGAACCAAACCACACAAAAACACGTATCCTGGATTTTAGGGGGGCAGACTTTGGGAAAATGGGGAGATACTTGAAAGAGGCATTAAGGGGAATGGGACAGGAATCAGGGGTTGAGGAACAGTGGGCAGTATTTAAAATGGGGATTACAAGAACAACAGAATTATGCATTAAAGCAGGTTAGCAAGAGGAAAAGGAAGAGGAGACCATTATGGTTTTCCAAAGAGGTAGCAAAAGAAAGTGAAAGCCAAAAGATTGCATTCGGCAATACAAAAGACACAGGCAGAAGGGGATAGGGAGAAGTACCAGGAGAAGCAAAGGGAGGCAGGAGGGCTCAGTAAGGGAAGCCAAAGCTCAGACAGAAGAACACATTGCAAAATCAGTGGGTAGAGGGGACAAAACCTTTTACAGGTACATAAGTGAAAAAAAGAAAGACAAAGGGAGGGATAGTGAGACTGAAGGGGGAGGATGGGGGCTGCGTGGAGGATGACAACAGTAAAGCTGACATATTGAACAGGTATTTCTGCTCAGTCTTTACTGAAGAGGAGGAGGGTAATGGGTCTGAAGGGAGTACAAGGGGTGAGAATGGTGCAGAAATGGACACAAGTCCTTTACACGAGAAAGGGTCCTGAAGGAACTGGAAGTAATAAGAGTTGATAAAGCAATGGGGCCAGATGGGGGTGCACCCAGGGTCCTTAAAGAACTAAGAGAGGTGGTGGCTGAACCTCTGGCTATCCTGTTTAGCCGATCACTGGAAACAGGGAGGTACCCAAAGACTGAGGACAGCAGATGTAGTCCCTTATACAAAAGTGGGAACAAAGAGGAAGCAGGAACTACAGACCAGTCAGCCTCACCTCGGTAGTGGGGAAGATCATGGAAGCACTACTGAAGGAGAGATTGGTGGAACATCTGGTTGTCAATGGACTAGAGGACCCAAGGCAGCATGGTTTCACCAGGGGGAGGTCATGTCAGACCAACCTCGTTGTATTTTTTGACTGGGTGACTAGGGAGATGGATCAGGGGAGGGCAGTGGACATGGCCTATCTGGACTTCAGCAAGGCCTTTGACACTGTGCCACATGGAAGACTATTACACAAACTGGGGAATATGGGTGTGGGCAGGACAGTAGTGTGGTGGGTAGGTAACTGGCTGGGTGGCAGGACACAGAGGGTGGTGGTAAATGGCTGTCACTCCACAGAGGGAAGAGTGACCAGTGGGGTACCACAGGGATCAGTGCTGGGACTGGTCCTATTCAACATCTTCATCAGTGACATTGCGCAGGACCTAGAAGGCAGAATTTCACTGTTCGCTGATGACACAAAGCTCTGTAATAGAGTAGACACACCAGAGGGTGTAGACAGGATGAGAAGTGACCTGCAGAAACTTGAAGAATGGTCAGGGGTTTGGCAGTTGAAATTCACTGCAAAGAAGTGCAAGATAATGCATATGGGGCACAAAAATCCTGGCACAATATATCAGTTGGGGGTGAGGATATAGCATGCACCAAGTAGGAAAGGGATCTGGGGGTTGTCATCTCTGATGACCTCAAGGTAGGGAAACAGTGTGACAAGGCAGCAGGTAAAATCAAATAGGATGCTGGGATGTATAGGCAGGGCATCACCAGCAGGAAAAGGAGGTCATAATCCGCTATACAAGACACTAGTGAGGCCCCACCTGGAGTACAGTGTACAGTTCTGGAGACCATACCTCACGTAAGGACATAGACAGGGTAGAGAAGGTTCAGAGGAGGGCAACAAAGAAGGTGCATGGATTGCATCACAAGTCCTATGAAGACAGGTTGAAGGAACTGAACATGTACTCCTGGAGGAGAGGAGGGAGAGAGGGGATATGATAGAGACATACAAGTATCTTACAGGGAGGAACAGGGTGCAGGAAAACACTATTTTTAAGCAAAAAGATGTTCCAGGACTAGAGGGCATGGGATGAAGTTGGAGGGAGGACGATTCAGAGGAAACATGAGAAAGAATTTCTTCACAGAATGGGTGGTGGACAAGTGGAACACCCTGCCAGAGGAAGTGATGGGGGCTGAAACAATCACGGGATTTAAGAATGCATGGGATAGACATAAAGGAATTCTGGAGGTCAGGGGTAAGGGGCAACAGACTTCTAGGAAAACAAACTGAACTTACAAGCTCAAATGGGCAGACTGGGTGGACCATAGGCCCTTATCTGCCGACACTGTCTATGTATCTATGTCTCCACTGTTTTCTCCTTACTGCCTATTAAACCTCATAACCTATGTTTTCTTAGCCATAAACCATCTTGGTCACTTTCATCTGTACTTTCCTCCACCATGTCAATATCCTTCCTTGAACATGGAGGCTAGAACTACACACTGTACTACAGACAGGGCCATACCAGTTATCTGTATATAGGCATTATAGTAATCATAGACTTGTTTAATACATTTTTTAGTGCATGCCATAAGTTTGTTTGCCTTTCTAGCTGCTGTCTCACAAAGCTGCTCCCTTTTTTAAAGTTGCTGCTGATAAATAATCTTAGATATTTTTCCTTGCTGCTTTCAACAATCTGCTAAAGATGTACTATAGCAAGTAGAAGCCTTGATCATCCATTGAGTTTTAATCAGATTTGAACCTTCAGACAATTTTAGTTTTATTATTTTTTACTCACTTTCTTCATTTCATTATTTAAAAAAAAATTCTTGATTTCATAAATCAGAATGGTTGTAATTAAGCCTGACCACTGCCAACAACAAGGTGACTCCCTCATAGGTGAGGTACCTAGTCCCTTAATTTTAACATGGCAGTATGATCTGTGATCTCACTGCTTTTTTTCACCTATCTTTTGTGCAGATTATCTTCTGTGTTCCTTTTTTAAAGTGAATGCTGGCCTAAAGGGCTTGCATATGACTTTTGGGAAACATACTAAAAAGGAGCTGGTAACTTCTCTCCTGATAATTCTGTAATAAAGCAAATGGAAAGCCCAACCCTGGCTCATCCACTGAGTTTTAATTACATTTCTAATACCTTTTTCTTAAATTGTGTAAGGATGCTGCTAGTGTGTTGCCAATATCAGCAAGAAACAGTATCCATATGGTCTTCATCTTGACACAAGGTTAAAAGAAAATCTGTGGACTCTAATGATGTACATTGGAATAAACGGGGAGCTATTAAAAATGATAACTAAGTTGCTGAAAAAATACAGTGTCAACTTTTAGGCATTCTGTAGAAGGGAGGTTGACGGTGGGTTTTAGGGTTAAAAATTGGATGAAATAATGATGCATTTCTTTTTTCTTTTTTTTTTTCCTGAATTGTATTTTTGGCCCTCCTGAGCTCCACTGAACTCTTTCCGGCATCCTCCCAGGCCACAGTCTCTACCTCCCTTCGTAGCCCAACTCCGCTCCTCCCGCAGCCAGGAACATCCCCTGGGTCTGATCCCTCTGGGGAAGGGCCGCCCCCACCCAGGGCACTCTTTTTTATAGGTTTGAGCTCCGGGCTGGGGGAGGGTGAGCACAGTGGAGATCCGAGCCCTACTGTGGGAGTGTGGGCCATAGGTGGGAGGCACCATCACCTGTTGGTGGGGGGGGGTTACTATTTTGAATTCCTTGTGGAGCCCAGCTGTCATGGCAATGTGATGCTATCACTCCAAGCCCAGGCATACGCAATGCCGCTACAGTCGGCTACCCCCAACCACCGCTAGGTGTCACACCTTGAATAAGTATTATCCCCAACCCTCCCCAGAAAGAGAGAGCAGTCCTCCAGATTCTCAATCTCTTCCCTCCACTGCCAACCCCTGATGACCCGGGCTCATTCCAGAACCCTGGTTGCCGGCACGACGCGAGGTGTGGCATCCAGCGCCTCAACCCTCAGTGCCACTGGGCCGGCTGTAACGATGCATTTCTGCACCAACATTATTAAATGTATGCATCAGTAATATGTTGTCTAATTTTAATCATTTATTTTCCTTCCATCCATACACCATACAAATGTCCAAGAACTACATTTGCAGATGATATGGTTATCTTATACCAAAATGTTTATGAAACATCCATTTATACATTTGTCTTGTTACGCAGTCATTTGACAATAACTATAACTCTGAATAAGACAAGATAAGGTTAATAAACTCCAAATCAAAGAATCAGGAATGATCTTTGAATGAGGATCATGTGATGGCTGCCTGAGCAGACATGCCCTGCATTGCTCCTACACTCCCACCTATTAAAATAACTTTTTTGGCTACTAACCTGACCAACACCACTCTAATTTATTAACCTTGGACTTTGGCAACCTGTAGTGCACTCGCTGGCTCCATGCCCAGTGAGAATGAAGGCAGAAATGCATGACACTCTCCCCGACATACTCTGCTGGCCAATCCAATGCAGGACAAAAGCTGCAAGCAGGCAAAACCTCAACCAGCCGGGTCTCTTAGCCAAGCAACCCCTCAGGCTGCACTGATGGAAGACAAGTTCCTGCAAGGGTTGGCACAACTAAAAGACATGCTCAGCACCCTGGCACAAAACTTCAAAGAATGCAAATGAACATAGAATAACTTACTAAATGCACAAATGATAACAAAATCAGGATCTCTTCATTGGGTGATTGACGAGTCTGCACCGACCTGGACATTGCAACCCTCCATCACAGAGTCAACGGCATAGAGGAAAAACTTGAAGATCTCGAGGATCCTGAATTTCAGAGACAAACAACACATCTTAGAGAAAACTATAGAGCTGAAAAAGGTCCTTTGGGAAGGCAAAAGAATTTGAATAGTGCAGGATCTTCCATTTTCTGCATGCCAGAAGAGGACGGCACTGCACCTGACTGTCTCCAAACTAATTGTGGTAGGCATCAAATTCAGAGTGAGATACCTGGCTACTCTCCAGGTATACAAGGAGGATAAGTGGTACACTGTTAAATCAGCTGATCAAGCATGTGAGGCCCTCAAATCTTTCTAGTCAGAACCGTGCAAATGAGAGGAGCCCAGAAACTATTCCAACGCTCTGTGTGAGTACCTGTAAGATTGGGGTCACTTAAGTTTTGGTGGGGAATGTTCTTACCAATGTAACCACAGACTGGGGGATCACCTAACGATATGTATGGACTGGACTTGCTGATCATTTTAACCTTTAAAGACAGCACCCATGTTACAGTTATGCTTTCAAGTTACTAAGTGTTTGAATCCTGTTATACGAACTGTGGCTCACAGTATGAACTGCAAGTTGGGACCTTTATTGTGTACTCCTGTGCTGGATACTCTTAACCAGCTTTTTGTGGAATGGAAGATGCCTTTTTCTTTAAATCAAGGGTTATAATTGACATCCTGAAATGCTTTTATTGTTATTTGCTTGAGATAAGGAGATTCTAGAGTTGCCTCTAACATAACTCCTGGAGTAGCAAAGAGACCTATAAGACTGGTAATGCCTATGTTTATGCCTGGACATTACGTTTAAGTGAAGCAAGTGGAACTTCCTTTTTCCCCAGTGTAACACTTTCTTTTACACTACTGGGCTCAAACAGTTTGGACTTCTTACATTTGTATAAACTTGCAGGTGAAGTAGAAGGTGGACTCTCAGTTCCTGGGAAGCTAAATTGCAGTTCTAATATCCTGTTCACCTTTTTCACCCTTTTTTTATTTTTGTTTCGTTTTTTCCAGGCTTTCTAGCTATATGCTAAAGATTCAACCAAAAATGACTTGAGATGTTTTAGGCTACTCGTGGTCTATCCTTGACTGTCTAAATGTTACCTTATTGTATAGATGGGATAGTAAATGTGTTTTACATTATAGAAATCTCTTCAGCGGGTGGGGGTGCAAGAGGGGCAAATGCTGTGGGAAGATTAATATTCTGATCTGAAGAACTTTGGGGAGTCAGTCATTAGGACTGGGAAGAACAGTTTTTTTCTTGTTATTACAGTTGTTGGGGGTTGTAGGGGCAGAGGGATGGGAGGGTATAGGGGTCATCAGAGGTGTTCCTGCTTTCCAATTCTCTGTAGTCTGTCTAATTTATGGATCATTTAAGCTACTTATGTTTAAGATTCATTATTTTTTCCTATTAATTTGAAATGGGCATGACATTTATTACCTGGAACATTAAAGGGGCCTGCTCCAGGGTGAAACTCTATCAGATTCTGTGTTATCTCCAACTACTGCAGTGTCGGGTAGCCTTTCTCCAGGAGACACACCTTATCTCTATGGAAGGGCTTCTCTTCTGTAGGCAGGCAATTGGACAGGCCTTTGCAACTGGAGTCTTCAGGAGCCAAAGAGGAGTTGTGGTTTTAATTTTCAGTGGAACAAAATTCCAACTGATAAGAGTATAGAAGATCCCCGAGGCTGTTACCTTTTGGTACTTGGGATACTGGACCATTCTGAAGTTATCCTGGGTTGTGTATACAGCCCTAACATGGATTCTCCAGAATTTGTCTCAGAACAAATGATCCGATTGGTCTAGCTTGCCCACCTGCCAGTCATTTTGGCCAGGGACTGGAACCTAACCTTGAATCCAGACCTAGACAAGACCGGTCAAAAGCCCCCTGGGATTTCCCCTGCCCAATGGTCCCTCCATGAATTGATTGATATGGGTGGTTTCTGTGACCCTTGGAGGGTTCTTCATCCTGCCAAGTGGGTATATACCTTTTATTCACCATTCCACAAATCCCTTTCTTGTCTGGACTACTTTTTAGCCAGCAAGAGTTTTTTGCCAAATATTTTAGATGGAGGAATGCCCCCAGAACAATATCCGACCACTCGCCCACTTGGTTGAAATACAACCTTACCCCCACAGTGAACCAGGACAACATCTGGAAACTTAATAATCTGCTCCTCCAAGAGGATTTGGAGGTATCTGGGCTAAAATACGTTATTACCCAGTTTATGGAATACAATGAGGGTTCTATTTCTAATTATGGTAAGCTTTAGTGTTCCCTCAAATGTGCTCTACATGGGGAACTTATTCATCAGGCTTCCCGATAGAAGAAAAAGCATGAAGCTTCTCTTCATCTTCTCCTTGACCGAATTGAAGCACTGGAAAGTAATGCATCCCCAGACACATCAGAGAGAGAGACCAAGAACAGTTGGTATCTTTGAGAGACCAGCATGCAGATGGTCTGAGGGAATGGGCTGAATATGCTATTCTTAAAACCCTCTCAACCTATATTGATCAAGGTGATAAAGCCAGACACCTCCTTGCTCTCTGAATATGGAACCAGTGGGTCTTCCGCTTAGTTCTTTCCATCACTTGCCAGGTCAATAACTCCTTGAAAACTACACCCAAATATATAGTTCATGACTTTTCCCTATATTACTGATGTTTATGCAATATTCCTGTTAATTTCCTCTCTGTATCAATCGTCCAGGAGTACTTGTCCCATATCCAGCTCCCTTGCCTAACTCGAGATCAGCAAAACCTGCTCAGCTCCATATGCCTCTAAGAAATCTATAAAGCCATCAGCTCTCTTTCTTTGGATAAATCCCTGGGCCTGGATGGTTTCTCCCCTAATTTCTTTAAAACTTTTGCTGCTGAACTTACCTGGATACTCCAAAAATTGTTCCTTTCCTTCCCTTCTGTTAGGTGGGGGTTTCAGATTTTTCTTTAGTAGAAGCATTAATAGTAGTCTTGCCTAAACCCAGTAAACCCCCCGATAAGGTTACTAATTACCAGCCCATATCTCTCATGAATTGTGGTGTTAAAATTTTTGCCAAAATATTGGCTAACAGAATCGTGCTGATGTGGGAAGGGCTGATTGGACTGGAGCAGGTTGGCTTCATGAAGGGCCATTCATCAGTTGACCACTTGAGAAAGTTATCCCATATTTTTTCCACCTCCAGGAATGCCAACCAACCTATGACTTTGGTGTTCCTGGAAGCGTAAAAAGCATTCAATAGAGTGAACTGGACATTTTTGTTTGCAGTTATGGAATAGTATGGTTTCCCAATGGTCTTTATAAAATGGGTACAGGCTCTGTATTCCCATCCCAGTGCAAAGATTTTTTGTAATGGTATATGTCTGAAAGGATTGAACTGCATTCTGGTACCTGCTAAGGCTGCCCACACTCCACCCCTCTTATTTAATTTCCGTCTGGAACCTCTACTCTCCCTTCTCAGAACTTCTCCTCTTATAAGCAGGATTTATATTGGCCTGTTTGACCTCAGACTCTGCGTATGCAGATGACATATTACTGCATCTCTCAAACCCTGCAGCATCAGTCACAGCAGTCCTCCATATTATTCAGAACTTTGGCAAGTTCTCCAACTATAAACTTAATGTGGATAAGGTGGTGATAATACCTTTATTTATTTATTTAGTGATTCAGAAAAGACCTTTGAGCGCAAGCTCTTTTACAAAGGTTCCATGTCATAGATTGCAAAACAAAGTACAATAGGAGAAAGCAAAGGTACATCACAATGAACGACACAGCTTAGATTCAGAACTTACAGAAAAACTCAAAACATAAGTACATAGAAACATAGAATTTGACAGCAGATAAGGACTGCTTGGCCCACCTAGTCTGCCCATTTTCCTAGCTAACAGATAAGCTGCAGATCCTAGTTAGCCAACTGCTTACTTCCTCCTACCCCCCACTAGGACTGCCTTATGTCTGTCCCTTGTATTCTTGAATTCCTCCACTGTTCTTGACTCCACAACCTCCTCAGGGAGGCTGTTCCATGCATCCACAACCCTCTCTGTGAAAAAATACTTCCTCACATTACCTCTGAGCCGTCCCCCCTCTGTCTTCAAATTGTGCCCTCTTGTTCTTGCACATCTCTTTTTGAAAGATGCTACCCTCTTGGACTTTGTTGATTCCCTTGGGGTACTTGAAAGTTTCTATCATGTCCCCTCTCTCCCTTCTTTCCTCAAGGGTATACATATTAGGCTTCTTTAGTCTTTCTTCATATGCCTTCTGGTGCAGACCCTGCACCATTTTGGTTGTTCTCCTCTGGACAGCCTCCACTCTGTCTATGTCTTTGCAGAGATGGGGTCTCCAGAAATGCACACAGTACTCCAGATGTGGTCTCACCAACTGTCTGTACAGAGGGATAACAGCTTCCTGTTTTCTACTATTGATGCCTCTTCCTATGCATCACAGTATCCCCCCAGCCTTCCCTTACTGCCTTCTCACATTGCTTGCCCACCTTTAGGTCATCTGATATAATGACTCCTTTCCATTTTACTGTTGTCAGTATCTCACCCCCATTGTGTACTCTTCCCCTGTTTTTTTGTTTCCTAGGTGCATTACCTTGCACTTCTTTGCATTGAATCAGAGCTGCCATACATTTGACCATTCCTCCAACCTTGCCAAGTCCCTTTTCATCCTTTCCACTCCATCTTGTGTATCAACTCTGTTGCAGATCTTTGTGCCATCTGCAAAGAGACATACTTTTCCTTCCAGTTCCTCTGCAATGTCACTTATAAAGACATTAAAAAGGACCGGTCCTAGTGCTCAACCCTGTGGTACACTGCTAGTAACCCTCCTTTCTTCACTGTAGACTCCATTTACTACTACCCTTTGCATCCTGTTGTCTAGCCAATGTTTTATCCAGGCTAACACCTTGGGACCCACTCCAAGGCTGGCTAACTTGTGTATTAATCTTTTGTGTGGGACTGTATCAAATGCCTTGCTAAAATCTAGGTAGGCCATGTCCACAGCCCTTCCCTGGTCTACTACTTTGGCCACCCAGTCAAAGAAATCTATTAGATTCATCTGACATGACCTTCCCATCGTGAATCCATGCTGTCTTGGGTCCTGTGCCCCACTGGCCTCTAGGTGCTCAACGATTCTTTCCTTCAGAAGTGATTCCATCATTTTCCCTACTACTGAGGTCAAACTAACTGGTCTGTAGTTTCCTGCCTCTGTCCTGCCTCTGTCCTGCTCCCACTTTTGTGAAGAGGAATCATATCCACCCTCCTCCAGTCCTCAGGTACCACCCCATTCTCCCATGATTTGTTAAAGAGAGTAGTCAGTGGTGTCACTAGTTCTACCCTTAGTTCTTTTAGAATTCTTGGGTGAATCCCATCAGGCCCCATTTCTTTGTCCACCTTCAAGTTAAAATAACAAGAAAAACACTTTATGAGGGTGGGGGTGAGAGGAATAAGCAGCCACAAAGGGCCTTGTCAATAGTTCAGAGGGACAAGGTTAGCTGGCAGTGGGGTAGAGAAAGAAGGTATGAGAGAGAGGTAGGTACTGCAGTAGAGGTGGAGGGTGGGGGAAAAAGAGTGATAAGGTATAGGGAGAAATGGGGTTGGGGAAGCTGAGTGGAGAAGACATGCTAGAGTAAGTAGTGGGGTGTGAGGGGGCATGGTCAGGCAGCTTGCATTAGTAGTGACTGTTAGGGAAACTCACGGGATTGGGAGTTGGGGAAGGGGGAAAAGGAGGGGAGGTGGGTGCTGAAGGACCATGAAATGAAGTGATTGCTGAAGCAAGTCATGAAAAGGGACAGAGGGAGGGGGTACATGAGGCCTGCCTAGTGCTTGTTGGGGGGCAGATAGAGTGGATGTGGCTGGACTTAGGGGCAGGTGCACTTAGATAGCATTATTAGGTGCTGGTTGAGGTCAGTTTTGAATTGGGCCAGACAATTGGTGGCCAAGAGGTGCCCGAGGAGTTCATTCATTCACAGGGGGGCCCGGTAGGCAAATGCATATTGCCCAAGTGAGGTGCAATAGAAGGAGATATCCAAGGCCCCTCTAGCCCCCCCTGGTGACCTGTAATGAGTTGGTCACCTTGATCAAACTGCCTACACAAGGCAGTGTTTTACCCAATAGAGCCTTCTTCCCTAGGATGCCAGTCTGGAATTTTACCCTGTTTCTTAATGACAGCAAGTTTGTGTGTTCATGCAGAGTACAGGTGTGTGTGCCATGCTCAGCATCCAGGTTGAGTCTGCAGGCTTTGTTGAGCACAGTCTGAACCTTCTTGAGTGATGTATCCATTGTCACCCCATGGACCAGTAGTCCATAGTCAGTAGTAGATATGATGAAGCTGTGGACTGAGAGGCAGAGGGCCCCCAGAGGGAGGTATTGCCTGTGCCTGTATAGGACACCAATCTTGGTATTGACTGTCTTTACCAGAGAGTCAACATGGTGCGCACACATGAGGTTATCATCTATTATGACCCCCATATACTTGGACAAGTGAACTTGTTCCAGTGGCTCATTGCATGAGTTGAACATGATCAAGGGTTGGTGCTTATTTTTCTTGTGGGGGCTGGATATAAGCATGGCCATGGTCTTCTTGTAGTTTAGTAGCAAATTATGAGTACAGAACCAGTCCTCGAATTTGGAGAAGGAGTTCTGCAGTTCAAATTGTAGGGCAGCCTGAGACGTACTGCTGCTCAGAAGCACAGCATCATCTGCATATAGTATGATTTTGGTGTTGCAGGCTGTGGAAAGGTCATTTAAGAAGAGGCTAAAGAGTAGGGGCCCTAGTATTGATCCCTGAGGTACCCCTAATGATACCTTTCTTGAGCTGGATACTGATTGCTCAGTTTTAACACATTGATTTCTCTGTAACAAGTAGTCTTGGAACCAGCAAAGGACATTGGGTGCCACACACATTTTTTGCAGTTGGGTCAGTAACAGAGGTGGTTGACTGTATTGATGGCTTTGGTGAGGTCAGTAAAGACAGACCCCACCAGTTTGCCTTCATCCAGGGCCTTATGTCATAGTCCATGTAGTCCAGCAGGGCAGTGGTTGTAATGTGATTTTGTCTGAAGCCATGCTGGTTGGGGCATAGTAGATTATACTTACTGAGGTAGTAGATGAGTTCACCTACCACAATCTTTTCCAGTGCCTTGGAGGGGGGGAGGATCAAGATGGGTCCATAGTTGGCTACCAGAGACTTGTCACCTCCTTTATGCAGTGGCATAACTAGGGCCTGCTTCCAAACTGTTGGGAATTGGGCAAGGGTCTGGGACTTATTGTACAGCGTGGTAATGGGCACTATAAAGACGTCCAGTGTGGAGGTATAGAAGTTTCATGTCTTTCTCATCACTGCCCAGTCTGGTCTTACCTAATACTTTCTTGACCATTGTTAGGGCCTCCTTCACCATCACCCTTTTAAAGTAGAAGGTCAGGTGAGAACACTCGGTAGATACGTTGTTGGAATGGTTCAAACCAGGTTGAAAATAGGCAGGTGGTAGCATTGGGGTAAGATCGGTGAAGGCCTTATTGAATGCTTCTGCAATAGCTAGAGGGTCTGTAGTGGGGGTGTTACTGATACTGAACAGCTGAGGGTGCTTCTTGTCCTCCTTTCCAAGGATGCTTTTGATGTTATCCCAGAATCATTTCCCCATCATCCCAATAATTGCTAAGCTGGGCCTTATGATAGTTGGCGTTGGTGAGCCAGTTTAGCTTGATTCAGCTGTTCCTGGCCATTCTGTGATACTCGTAGTCATGCTTGTTACCTTTGTTTCACAGTTGCTTCATCTGAATTTACCTGCTTGGGACTGGGATGGACTACCAAGCTTAAATATTTAGGTATCACCCTCTCACAATCCAAAGCACTAATGAAAAACTTGAACTTGGATGAGCTTTTTAATGTTCTTCACCAAGACTTGCAAAGGTGGACCTCCCTTCCCCTATCTTTGCATGGCAGAGTTAGCATTATCAAAATGAATGTTCTTCCCCGAATGTTTTACTCCTTAAATATGTTGAGTATTCTGCTTCCTCTTAACTGGTTCAAGAAAATCCATTGTATTATCTCTTCTTTTCTGTAGAAGTGTAAAGACCCATGAAGAGCCTACAACCACCTAGGGTCTCTGAAAGATCTGGGAGGCCTCAAATTGCCTAATATCTTTATATATTATCTAGCAAGTTATATAGCAAAATATGCCAGATCGCCTAAGGTAGTTGCTCCACAAAGTAATGCCTAGTACACTCCCCTGTGGCTTCAAATTGAGAGGAGTCTGATTGAAGAGACTGGACTATCACTCAATAGTTTATATTTCATATCTCCTTGATGGCTTCCAAATATTTCATATCTCCTCGATGGCTTCCAAAATTACTCTGGGACTCGGTTAGTTTTATGTCCCTGAGAGTGTAATCTAAACACTCTTGGTGTGTAGGGTAAATAATAATAATATAGATTCTTGTGTCTCGGGAGTCTGCCAACAAACATTTGTATACAAGCAAGGAGTACTAATAAAGTTTATTATACTCCTTATGCCAAGCATGTGACAAAGAAAATCACAAGGGAGATGGGTTTCTCACCACTAGTCTGAAGAATGTACATAATCTCCAGGATTGTAGATGTTAGGTTCTCTAAGGTCTTGTCTCTCTCCCCACTCTTCTAGAGTGCTACAGTGGGTTGGAGACAACTATATAATACAGATAACAGCATAGCAACAGAGATTGCAACATAGTTACAGATATGAGAAACAATATGTATTGGTCCCTAAGTCATTCTCCATTGGAGAATGACTTAGGAGACAGAATTACTAATGAGTATCATATGAAACAGAATATGCTTCCATTAGCATTATAACTTAGACAAAAGAAATGCTGACTGGTTCAAACTACATGATGCATTTCTTGCTTATATACAGTATAAAATATAAAGACATAACAAAAGCTTTCTCTCTGTGTCAGCTTGCTTAGACAAAGAGAACTGTTGACAGGTCCCTATTACATATCTGCCTGAGTGTAAAACACACACTACATATAATTATATGAGAATGTAAGTATACAATAATCACTGATGATCCCTCAGATTCATCATATCAGTAATTAGGTAGATTATATATGGAATATCTATGAAAAACAAACTAATCTAGATAAATGTATTATAGTGAGGTATAATGAATCATGCATGATCAATATTAGCATATCTTAGCAGCAAAGCACATTTCTAGCACTCATGCTTATATGACATGTGCCCACATCTATATGTTAGTGCAAAATAGCAGTATTACAGTATAACAGACAAGGAATACAGTGTGAGGTGTATATGAGGTGTTTGTGGGACGATAGGAGCAAAACCCAGGCATAACAAAAGTGCACACACAACTCTGCAGAGCACTGCATTACCCTAATATAGTGGACGTCTCTCAACTGATATATGGAAACCCAAATTTTAAAGTGGGTGGCCTCATGTTGAGTCCCAGGACTATACCCTCTCTTGCTGGGAAGACAGTCCTTGATCTCCTTTCCGATGGCTGTATTCTTCAGAGCCACAAATTGCTGACATGTTTCAATATGCCTGTCAAATCTATCTTTAAGATTTACTAGATTTGACACCTGCTGAATAGATGGCTTGGCTTGACACCATGGGTTAATGACCAGAGAAAACTCATTCAGTTGTTCCAAATCCAGGCGTGGCAATCTCACTTGGTCTCCCAGCTAATCTCCCTCCTACTTAGTAAAATTTGCCCCGAGATGACAGGTCACTCCAGATATTGGTCCATCTCTTTCTCTAACTCCACCTTTGACTGGAATCATATTTGATCAGACCTATACCACCTGGTGTCCAATGATAAACTCTGCCATTCTCAGTTCTACATTTTGCATGAAATATATTAAACCCCAGTCCACCTGGCTAAAATGGGTAAACTCCCTTCTTTGTTGTGCACCAGATGTGGCCAAGTGCAGGTAACTCTTATGCATACCTTCTGAGACTGCCCGAGGGTTGCTCCTCTCTGAAGGAAAATCAAACAAAAGATGGGCCCCCTTTGGGGGCTGGAGGAGTGCTTTCTCCCTGAAATTTGCTTGGTAGGGGATTAGTCCAAGGTGTCAGTCAAAGAACGGAGATACTGGATGGCTATGATCTCTTTATCAGTTAAGAAAGTGGTTCTACACCACTGGAAAGCTAAAGCTGAAATCCCATACTCTGACTGGCTCAATGAACTACTGTACAACCTGAGGACTGAGAGGATGATTGCTAATATCCATAATTGCCTGCCAGTATACAAAAAGAAATGGGAAAAACTACACACATTAATCTTGACTCCCCCCATCTGAAAGGAGCCTTGACTTTTGTGAGATTGGATAATGTACCAAACCCCTGTTGAAATCTGGCTTCGTGACCACATAGGGAAGCATTATTAGTTCCCTTACTCTTTCCTTGTCCATGAGATATATATTTCCTCTCTCAGCCCTACTTAAGGAGGTCACCTGGAGTCTAAAACCACCAAATTGCCTGAACAAAGGGAATGGATTGCAGATTTGCTGCACCACACCTCTAGGGATTGAGTATGGGGGGAGGAGTTTAGAAAAGGAAACATTGTTTTGTTAATTTTGTGGTCTGTTGTTTGTATGTTTGTATATGTTATGTGTTCTGAAACTCAAATAAAGCATATTAAATTCCAAAACAGAAATGGTCTTTGAATTACAATAAACTGGGAATTGTATATGAATAGGTACACTGTGTATCTAGGGGTGAAAGTCTTTACAATTAAAATGCTATAAAAGCACATACAAGTCAGTACTAACCTTTAACAGGTTCAGCATGGTATTTATGAATTTAACTTTAAGTTTGGAGGCAACTCCTTAACATTTTTGATAAAAGTCTTAAAAGTAAATGGTAACTGCAAAGCATGTTTTATGAATATAATATCAACAAGGAGAAGGATAAACCAGTCAACAGAATGTATAGATTGATTTAAAACATATCCCCAATGATATCAGGAGATTATGGAATGCCAAACTAGAACTGATAGATACATTTTTTTATTAGTATGCCCCCATCTCTGACCATGCACCTATCATGCCAACCTTCCCTTCCCCAATTACCCAGCATTTCTTAAGCTTACCATCACTCCATTCCCCCATAATTGCCTCCAATGGTGGCAATGGTATGGATTCCAGTTCCTGCCATGTTCAGGATTCAGTATGGTGGATGGCCATATTACTGTTGCCAGACCTTCAGGAGGCTGGAATTCATCCAGCTTTGGCCTTTTATTTTTTTTGAAATTGTACTTTATTCACCCCTGCCTCCCCAAGCTCCACTTCACTGGGAGCACCTGTGGAATCTGCCCCCGCTTCTAATACCTACCTGGACCGTCTCGATCACCCCATGGAGCTGCAGGTCCCCCCCCTGGAGGGGACAAGGTGAGGCAGCTACACCTCTAACAATCCAGGTTTCATCGGGAGCTGGAAGGCCAGAGAGGTACTAGCTATGAGGGGTCCAGTCTGGTGCACCATCTTCCCAGAGCCTGGAGAACATTTTCCCCTGTTCTGAGGGAGTGGCATGCACTCTGGTGTCATGGCATCACCACCGACATCACCACTCCTAATCCCTTGCTGAATGCTCAGCACTTGCCATGCCTCTGGCTTCCACAGAGGCCAGTCATGTGCTGAGCATGAACCCCCCCTCCCTTCCAGGAGAGGAGAGTTGTCCTCCAGATGCTCAATCCTCTCCCTCCCTGCTGACCCCAAATAGCCCAGGATCATTCCCAAACCAGAGTCGCTGGTGTGGCGTGAGGTGTGGCATCCCAGCGCCTCAACTCTCAGCACCACCAGGCCAGCACCTTTGGCCTCTTTTTGTGCTTTCTGGTCCACATGCCCTCAGGATCCAGCAGGAAAAGTGCACCTATGTTCATGCAAGCATTTATAGTGTGGCAACAGCCAACATACCCTTTCTATGATGCTGCTCTGACTACACTGTCACCTGTGGTTACCCAGGTAGCAATATCACAGCAGAACAAGCTGCCCTCCCTCCTTCAAGGAGGAGAGGGTAATCTAGGATGCTCAATCCTCTTTCCCCCAGCTGGATCCCAATGATCCAGGCTTGTTCCTAAACAGAGATGTTCTGAATTTTTAATCCACCAGTGAAATTAAGGCAAGTACACCAAATTCACCTTTGTGATAAGGCTGTAAATTTTTACATTTAATAGGAAATTCATCTTTTGCAACTTTACCTGTCAAATTCACTTCAACTACACCCTTGGGGTACATTTGGGTGAAGTTTGGTCAGAATAAGGCTATTGATAAGTAGGTGTCTCAATATCACATGAAAGAGCTTCTGCAGGTTACTTATTACATCAGATCCAGAAAGTTGCTGCAATGAGACTTGTGGTGCACAGTTGGTGCTGTTAAGAGGGTAGCTAGCCTACAAAGTCACAAGGTCCATGGTGACAGCACTAGTAGCAAGAAAACAGATAAGAAACAAAAATCCAGTGCAAATACAAGTTTATTTACTGTACATACTCAAGCTGCTAAGTCCTTCCCCAGCCCTTTGGCTGAAAGCCTTCATCAGGGAGGAAGGCAAAAGAGAGATTGCAGGGTAGCAAGGGTACAATGGGATCTGGTGATGTAAAACACACCTTTATTAAAGTAGAAAGATTAGTGCAGAAAGAATTGGATGTGACATGCAATATCACAATGCTAGAACAATATTTGAGCTAGGACTAAGAATTTATATTGTCCCATCTAGTGGATTTGAAACTTTTGAATCTAAAGAGGAGTGGCTACAGGCTGCAGCATAGTGCTCTAAAATCTTCATTGAGCCATTAATTAAAGCAGATGCTAAGAATATGATGCATTAACAATCGAAATAGAAGAGGTGAAAGCAGAGATGCTGAAGCTTAAAACTAATCTGGAATTTAAAGATTTTAATACACAATTAAAACAGAAGCTGTCAAAATATGAAACTGAATTAATTGGTAAAAAACCAAAAAAAACTTAGTAGAGATCAGGAGGACTATGAGAACAGCCATGTGATAATTGGGGAAAACACGTGTCAGGAATAGAAGTGGACCCTGAGTTAGATTTAATACCAATAGAGCTTGTGGTTCCAGTGATACTAAAGATTCCCAGAAAAATAAGGGAACTGAACTTTTTTACAACAAAGTACCACTCCAGTGATGTCAGAACAGGAAAAGGAAAAACAAGGAGGGGGAACTGAAGAGGTAAGAAATTAGCCTCACAACAAGAGAAATCTGGCAGACACAACACAGAACAAGAGCTACAAATAATTAATTTGTCAAAGAGACAGTTGACTAATCTGGAGAACCATGTATTGAAATGAGGACTGTCACTTGTACCCACCCCCTGTCTTAACCCTTTCCAGGTGAATGTTGAACTGTATAAACTTTTTAGAAAAATTAAGCTTAGATACTTTTGCAACAAAAATCATATTCCTGACAACACAATGGGGATAACAGAAGAACACATTCCCAGCTAGTAAAGATGTAGACTTTATTTTGAAAGAGATTAGGAATGCAGCTGCAACAAACCCTGAAATAGAGCTGACTGCTGTGGATGTGTATAGCCAGAAATTGTCGCTGTGGGGGATCCTCAGGTGAAATTTTGCCCTTTTGCCAACTTTCACCCCCCCCCTTTATGTTAACTCTGACTGGAGTTAACAATCTGTAGAAGGGGGTGCAGGGGGTATAGCCCCCCAGTAGAAAACAAACCGATATCTGACAGGAGAAATTTTGCCTGTCGACATCGGGGATGTCTCTATGCTGAACGTCGACAACAACGTTGTCACGTCGGCATAGGTAAACCAAAAAACCTAGGGTCACTTTCAGCAGAGCACCAAACATTAGGGACAAGTTGTTACATAGCAGATAGCCTGTGGAAAAGTTTAGCCAGCACCTAAATTGGTTACCTAAGAGACTGATAGGCTCATTTAAGTGCCACATATATAACATATGCTGCTATTGTGATACTGGAAAGCAATTTACACATCCAGGGAATATAGAGATGAAATTTGAGGTTAAGGAGTTTATTATTTGTAATACCTCATTTGTAGTTTACATCCTATGGTGTCCCTGTAACTTGCTTTATATTGGAAGAACTACTAGACCCCTGAAAATAAGTGTTCAGGAACATATTAGGAATCTTTCTGATGCTAGAAATGACACACCAGTGGGCCTGCACTTTGCACAGCATCATAGCTCTGCACCAGATGGCTGGAAATTTATGGGCATTGAATGGATATCCTCTATGAGATATGGAGGGGATAGAGTGAATCTTTTACTTAGAAAAGAAAGTGAATGGATTTTTTGGCTTAAAAGTGTGAGACCAGATGGGCTGAATGATCACTGAGACCTCAAACCCTTTCTAAAAAAAAGAGATGAATTAGAAACGTTACTTAAAAGGGGTGTATTAACATTTGTTTGACCTTCCTAATATATTTTTTCTGTTTGCGCTTTCTCACTGGAGGACTCCTCTGTCTGTTGCATCTCTTTCTTCTAAGCACAATGGCTGTGTAGACACCAGCGAGATTTAAATAGAGAGAAAAAAACATTTTAGGGATGAACACATTTTTGCTCTGCTCTCTCAAAACCTTCTATCTGTTATGCTGACTGTCTCCCTTTCTTTGCAGTATTGATCATATTATTTAATCTGATTTCATATGGAATAAAGAACTAGGTAAAGAATTTTATAAAGATTTGATTCTGATCAGGCACTGCTAAATTCATTTGATAGTAATAACATTTTGTTACCTGTTTTTTTTCTGTTTGAATTTGCTTTGTAACTTTTTAAAACACTGTCTTTCTGCTTGCTTGTTTGTTTTATTGCACTAGATTGAATTCATAGAGTCATAGAAATCTGGTGGCAGAAAAGGACCCACTGGTCCATCGAGTCTGCCCCTTCCCCCTTAATCATTACCTATGTCATGGGACCTCCCCTTCCCTCCACTTGCCAACCCCCTGTTTTTTTTATTGCTGTTTTGGGGCTATATAAGCTGACATGTAACTCTGCTTGCCACACATCCTAATGAAGGCTTTTAGCCAAAGCACTGGGGTAAGGGCTTAGCAGCTTTAGTATGTAAATAAACTTGCATTTGCATTGGACTTTTGTTTGTGATTTGTTTTCTTGCTATGAACACTTATTACATCATTATGCAGCAAGACAGCTTCACTTTCAGTTTTGCATTGTTAGTCAGTAGAGGAGACAGGAGCCTGACAGCTTTCTTAGAGAAAAATACAATATAAAACCCTATTTTTAGCACCTTACACATTTTTTTCTGACTTGTTTTAGTCTTATTCAATTCTTTGTCTTCTTATTTGTAATTTAGATTCTTCCTGATTTTGCCTATTTTTTTATTTAGTAGACATCCCTATTTTCCCTTTTTTCCATTATTTTCTATCTAACTTTTATTTTTTTGGTCTCTATATCTCTCTTTCTGTTTCTGCATCTTTTCTCAGATTGAGACTTTGGCTTGTGTAAGGATTTATGGTAGTGGCACCATACTCCTGTGGCAAGCAGTGCTCTGGTGTTATCCAGCAGCTCCTCCACAGCACCACAGCAGCAAGTCCTGGTCCAGTGCAGCAGCAGCCCCCATTCCCCCACCTCTGCAGTAGCAGCCATCACCTTTTCAGCAGCCTGAACCCCCTCTGTCCCCTCTGTGGTACCACCCCCAGTACTGGCTGCCTCCCTGAGGAGCCATGCTCCTCATCTTCTGTGGTGGTTTATGCAGTTTGACACTGGGTGACTCATACAGTGTAATGGGCTCAAAACTGGTAACAGGAACACTGGTTGTAGTATTGGGGGTGGACTTTGGTAGTTTCATGAGAAACTGATGGTGTGCAAAGCACCACATGTTCAGCAGCATCACCCTTAACCCTGTTTCTTTCCTGGCTACCATATGGGGTCCAAATCATTATCCCCACTAATGCTAATATACTCCACCTCCCCCTGAACTCTGTCCTATTCATCTTCACTTTCTCCACATTCTCTCTCTCATCATCTTCAGTCAGGGACACATTTCTAAAAGTTGATTTTTATTGCCTGGACAATAGCCAGATCTCCCTCCTCAGGCTCCAAATCATGGTCAAGCTCCACACTCTCATTTGGGAATGGGAAACTATCATCAATATCATCAAATAATGATCTTGATGATAGAAAATAATGGGAAAAAGGGAAACTTTTCCTATGTTTGCAACTTCCCTTTGTACCCTGTTCCCCAGGTCACATGTGAAAATGGGACTCGACTCAGTTTGCCTTTCCCAGTTATCAACATTTTAAATAAATAAATAAATAAAAGGTCAGGATCAGCACCACCATTATCATCAGCAACCACAGGGATACTAACAGCGTCCTCCTCGATCCCTGTGCCTGAGACAAACATTTTTTTATCTCTTGGATACTGTCACTGCCCCTCCCCCAGCCAAACCAGCATGGATGCCAAAAATGCGGCAGAGAAGCATTTGTTCACACTAATGCCACTGCAGCAAGCCACTCTTTTATTAGTACTACAACCAGCCCTGTAGCATGTAGATGAAGGTGCTGCAGATGTATTTTTTTTAGCTGCAGCCCCACCCCCCACAGAACTTATGGGCTTGTTGGCCACCTTACTGGCACCTCTCCTTTAGTCACCCATCTCTTCTCAGTCATACTATATATTTCATATATTTTGGTTTTCAATACTGCAAGGGAAACAATTTAAAGAAACCCTGCAGTAAAACTAAATAGCAGCCACAGACAACAACTCACCCAAGGGATAAACAGTGTGATCTGAATCTGAGCAGTTTACTGAGATAATAGGGCCTACTGTAAAACCACAAAAGAAGTATTTTTGTTTTTATTCTTAACACAATGGGGATTAACAAGTTACACATGAAAGGGATAATTCAAAAGTTACTCTAAGTAACACTGTCACTTTAAGAACTAAACACTTAACCACATAAAACTGTACCACAGAAATAAAATGAGAAATAACAGACCACAAAATTAAAAAAAATAACAAGCAAGACTGAGGAAAGCAAATCAGACTAGTGCTCACAGTAATAATAATAATCTTAATTTTTAAGCGCCTTCCAAAATATCAAGGCGCTGTACAAAAATTAAAACATCATTTCACAAACAACAAATACAGTAATAAATAAAATAACAGATCCATACAACTATACGTCACTGAAAGGTCTGATGCTACAGAAAGGGTTTAAATGCCTGTTTAAATCTCCCCACAGTCGTGCACTCCTGAACCTGATGGGGTAGAGAATTCCAGAGGGTAGGGGCCACAAACATAAATGCACGGGTCCCAGAAGATTTCAAAGTCACCCTCGGATTTTCCAGAAACCCCTCGTCAGCTGAACGGAGCTATCGCACAGGGCAGTAGGGAACACGAAGCTCTTTCAAGTAGTCAGGGCCAAGTCCATGTAGGGTTTTATAAGTCAGTAAACCAACTTTAAAGGTGATCCACCACTGAATTGGCAGCCAGTGCAGATCATGCAGCACCAGGGTAATATTGGAAGAATGGGAAGTCCCCATCAACAATTGTGCTGCAGCATTCTGCACTAGCTGCAGCCGGCGGATAACAACCACAGGAAGCCCTAAATATAGGGAGTTGCAGTAGTCAAGGCATGAGGTCACAAAGGCGTGGACCAGCATAGGCAGATCCCCAGATGGAACAAGGTGCTTGATCCTGGTGATGCTCCTAAGATGATAAAAGGCAGACTTGATGGCTGTCGACACCTGGGATTGTAGGGTCAGCCTGTCATCAAGCAACACCCCCAGGTCTTGTACCTGTTCAGAGATAAGAATCTGGGAGCCCCACAGATAAAGTCCAGAGGGCTGACCAGCCCTCAACCCCTCTATCCAATGATCTGGATCCACAACCATCGCCTCAGTCTTTCCCGTGTTCAACTTTAGCCAGCTCAAATTCATCCAGTCCTGGATTTCAGTGAGGCAGTTGTTAAATACTGAGAGAGTACTATCCTGGTCAGGTGAAAAAAACAGGTAGAGCTGGGTATCATCAGCATAGCAGTGAAACCTCAGCCCATACTGTCTTACAATGTCTCCGAAGGGCAGCATATACACTGCAAACAACATGGGAGACAGCACCGAGCCCTGAGGAACCCCACATGAGAGAAAGTGGGTCTGAAGAAAAAATTCCAGACACAACTCTCTGCGTTCTGCCTGTGAGGAAAGATGTAAACCACCTGAGGACTGTGCATGTTAGGCCACAGATGAACCTCAGGTGCTCAAGCAGCACCCCCTGGTCCACAGTGTCAAAGGCTGAGGAGAGATCAAGGAGCACCAGAATGGAATGGTTTCTCTGATCTCTCACCATCAGGAGATCATTGAGCACCCGAACCAGCGAGTCTTGGTACTATGCCTCTTTCAAAAATTGGACTGGAGAGGTTCATAGATATTATGGATGGTTAAGTGGTTCTCCAGCTCTATCGCCACTACTTTCTCAATAACCTTCCCTATAAAGGGAAGGTTCGAGATTGGTCTGTAGTTTGCTAGAGTATCCAGGTCCAAAGAAGCTTTCTTCAGGAGGGGTGTCACCACCACCACCTGCTTCAGGGAGCTAGGAAACACAGACGAGTCCAAAGAGCACCAGACTATCTGAGCCAGGACTGGGCTGATAATATCACAACAACCCATGATCAGGGAGGTTTGGCCGGATCCAAACTACAGCACATAGGGTGCATACCCTGGACAATTGGCATGACATCAATGAACTCTGGTAGCTCAAAGGTACTCCAGGAAACATGACGTGTAGTGACCGAGCACCGACCAACAGCATCCCCCACACAGCGAGTCAAGAGGATCTCTGACCTGATGTCACCCACCTTATTTGCAAAAAATCAAGCAAGCTCATCGAACTCCATTTGCAAAAAAGCTCTAAGGAGCTGCAGACAGGCTGGGTTGCATACCTGTCCACAGTTTGGAAGAGTTGAGCTGGTTGATTCTGAGCAGCAACAATCTCCCCAGACAGGAATTTTTCATTCTTACGGGAGATTGCTGATTGGTAGGCCTGATAGTGCTCTACCAATCTAAGGCAGTTGGCCTCCAGCGCAGATTTCTGCCAGCACCGCTCTAACCTTTGTCTTAGTCACTGTAACTCCCTCAAAGACCCGTTAAACCAAAGGGCCCGAGGGCGAAGTGGGAGAGGATGAACATGGACAGGAGCAATCAAGTCCAGGGCTGTGGAGATGGCCTTATTAGAGGCCAAGACCAAGGTCTCTGGACTCAAACTGGCCACAGGAAACTCCGGGAGGTCAATCACTGCTGTTAGGCCTTTAGGGCTGACATCCCGTAAAGGGCAGTAACTGACCATCTCCACAGGGGCAGGCCTGCAAAGGAGGGTGCAAAAGTTGAACCTCACAGTGTAGTGATCAGACCAACAGACAGGTTCCACCCCCAAAACAGGAGGCCTCAATCCCCAGGAGGAACACCAAACCCAAGGAGTGACCATGATTATCAATCAATCAATCACTTTATTTAACCAGGCATAAACTCCATTGAGCAAGCTCATTTTCAAGGTGGTCCTGGGCATTAATACAATACAGTACACTACATAAGATTACAATTACGGTGGACAGCGGTGCAAAAAAAATTATGGGTAGCAGAGGTAACAATCTGTGTGAGGCCCAGTGATGTCATCAACTGAAGGAAGTGCTGTCCTAAAGGTGAATGTGTGTCATCAACCCAGGCATTGAAGTCACCCAGAACCATCAATCTGGGTGACTCCAATGCCATGTTAACGACAAAATCCACTACTTCCTGCAGGAATCGCTTTTCGCCCAGGGGTGGAAGGTAGATGACAGCTATCCTACAACCCACACCTGCTACCACAGTACACTCACAAGATTTGGCCTCCTCTACTGGTACACTTGTGAGGCCCAACTTGGTCTTGAAACAGACCACTACCCACCCGTGGTCCAATCTTGACGGTGTATCACTGAGTACCCAGCCGTAATTGCTGCTTCTAATGAAGGGCCAACGTTTTCATCTAACCAGGTTTCAGTGATGCATGCCAGATCAGTGGTTCCAACAAGATATGCAATAATTGCAGTCTTGTTCTTAATAGATCTGGCATTGCATAACACTGCTCGAGTTGGAGGGGTTTTGAGAGCCGCCCTGGCTTCTTGCCCACCAAAAGAAGTGGTACCCTTGGGTATGGGAACTAGACATGGAATACCATGCTCCAGGCTCCATTTCACCCCAGGGCATCTTCTAGACCTAACAACCCCAATGCAAGAGACCCACTCATTCATCCTCTGATGTCTGCACCCCCTCTCCTATGCATAATACCCAGCGCTCGACAGTGCTGGTAGATAGAAAACATCAGAGGTGGGGGGAGAATGAGTGAAGAGCACGGATAGCAAAGGACGAATAGCGCACGACCGGGGGGGGGGGAAG
Source organism: Neoceratodus forsteri (assembly GCA_016271365.2). NCBI lineage: Eukaryota > Metazoa > Chordata > Ceratodontiformes > Ceratodontidae > Neoceratodus > Neoceratodus forsteri. Next base: position 830,806,547 of record CM028132.1, on the reverse strand, counting down.
ACCTACGCATTCCACAGGCTAACCAACAGTCAAAAAGCACAAAGCACAGGCATCTGACTCCAAACAGAAAAACTCCAAAACAAATAATAATAAAGAAGAAATTCCCTCACCAACTGAACTCAAAATAAGTAATAAATAAAATAAAAACCCAAACAAAAAAAAAATAAAACTTTCCCACACTACAAGATAGCTCCACTAGAACAGTCACTCTTACCCATTTTAAAATAAATCAATAAATACCCAACAGCATAAATACCCCGTACTCCGAGCACAAATTAAAAATAACTTAACTTATCTTAATGACAGCAGCAAGTTGATAAGTGTCTTGTATAAACTCTCCAACTGTGAATTTTAAATTAATAATAATAAGGAAAATAATGAGGCTTGTAGGGGGGCTCTCACCACCCCTAACAATGAATTGAATTTAGACCAGAAACATGGCCCTGTCACTGCCACATTTAAAACAGGTTGTGTGGTATATATTTAGTATCAGAAAGATCTCTTTCACAGCCTGTCCAGGAAATGGAAGTTAAATCTCCTTGATATCCAACTAAAAATCTACAAAGACAAGGCCTCAGGCAGCCAGTCAAAGCAAAAATCCCAGAATCAAAATTCCCAGCAAAAGTCCAAACAGTTTTCTTGCAGACTTCAGACTCCAAGCAGGAGGGAAAAAGTAAGTCGACACAGCACAGATTAAACAGGCTTATTAAATAAAGCCATGATCTTCGGAGTCAAGGAAAAGAAAAGGGGGGGGGGACAAGCCATACAGACCCCAGAGCTACCCGGACAGCACTGACAGCCGAGCCATCCACGAACCGCCGGGTTGTCCACACCTCTCATCAGCCATTCCCAACCCTCCGATAGGAGCCCAAGGCAGGGTCCAGGAAACCTCAAGGTCTGCAGAGCGAGCCCCCAACCAACCCCTGAAACACCCCCAACAAAGTCTAGGCCATAGTTACTCACAACCTCAGCAGCAATTTTCATCAGTCGTGGGCTGAAGGAAAAAGCCACACACCTCTTAACACCTTCAGAAAGATAGCTGCTTGAAGAATCCCAAAGGTCCAAAGCCAACATCCAAGAGTCCTGGTAACTCCAAAAACAGATTTAATCCACAACGATTATAATTATCAAGGCAACAATACCACAAAAATCAAGTATGTCCAAAATAAAACCCCAAGCTCCAACTATTTCTCAGTTGCTTAAGTTGAAAAACAACCACAGAGGGATGTAAAACTGCCACTAAACACCCAGCATGGTGAAAGCCTGCAAGAATTGATTGGAGCTCGGAGAGTAGCAAGAATAGCAAAAATATTGTTCGGGAGTACGAGCTCAGCGCAAAAGCCACTAGACTTACTAAATATCTGACTCCTTTAACCCTGACTGACTGACAGAGCACAAAAGCAGCTAAAATAATATAAAATATAAAATAAAAACAAACAGGTTCAAAACAGACAACAAACAAATGGAGCTAAAATGCTGGCAGGCTCATAGCAGCCACCATCTATTATGACAGTAAATGAAGTTTGAGTTACTTATCGGCTGCTTTGCTAACTAAAACACCACCAATCCCCCACACAGCAGTGTTTCACTAGATAAAACAAATCAAGGGGCCAGATTTTGAAAACGTTCTGGGGCTAAGTCCCACTCCGCAACTCCAGATGTGGACCAAAATCTCTGCAGCTGTGGAGATTTGTATTTACAGTCCCACTGGCCATAAAATTTTTCATCAACTGTGAAGAAAAAACATCCGCAAGCTGCAGTAAACTGTGGAGCCAGTCATGAACTGGCTCCACTTTTGAGAATACTGTAGTTGTGGGAAAAGTTGTGGCTTTGTAGGTGGCAACTCACTTGCACTGAATTGTTCCCGCAACTATGGGATTTTCAAGGGCTCTGAAAATCTAGCCCAAGTACTTTAAACTAAATAAATCAGCAAAAGCAGAAACCAAAAACACTAATTTAGCTACACAAGGCACTCTGGATATTTTTGTGATCAATATGGTTCAAAATACACCACTTTCAGATTCATTTTTTAAGTGTTTTCTGCTCAGACAAGCAGGGACAGACTTCACTCCAACTCTGACTTCATAAGCATGGCATACAGCTCATTTCAGGACCATGTGACTTTGATTTCAATAAAGGAATAATGCCCAACAGGGAAGGTATTATGCTGAATAACATCCCGCCTAGGGTGGTTGGGTCCAAGGCTGCAGGCTGAGGGTGTCCAACACCCAAGAAGTAATATTATCCCAGCATAACACCCACCCTGGAGGACATTATTCCTATTATACAATGGCTCAAATTTAAAGAGAAAAGAAAAACAAAATATTAAAAGGCATATTAAAAGTGTTTTTTGTGTCATGTTTTACAGGGCAGGAATACTTAGTAAAAAAAAAACTGCTTAGCTTTGGTTTTGGCCAATAGGTGAAGCTGCTGCAATGTCACTGTGAACCTGTGGCTCTGCTATGGATCCTTAGCCTGTTGTTCTTGTGCCACAGTTTCTGGAAGAAAATGAAGAGTGTGCTATAATGAATTTTTTGTTTTTACTTCAAAAAGGGATAGGGGACTTTGTTGTTGATTTTGTCCATGAAACCAGAAGTATGTGCTCCCCCCTCTGGTCCATTTTTATCAAGAGAGACTGTCTTGTTTTGCTAGCATAAGTTTTGGCGGAGATGGGAAAAAAAACTGCAGATGACTTCAGAAAAATAGGCGTGTAAGTGATTTTTTTAAACATTTTTGCATTGCAATAGCACACGGGCAGCTGACCGCTCTGCTGGTTTGTGTTCAGTCAGGATGTTATGCAGTCAGTTGCTCGGTATCAGCACTACAAGCTCTGAGTGCCTTTATGCTTCTCCCAGCATACATGTTATCTGTTTTGTACAGGGAGATTAACAGTAAGTGAAATACATTTACTGTGGGTGCTGACCGCCAATTCTGAGTGGGGCGGGTGGGAAGCACACATTTAGAGTGGAGCGGGGGAGTTCAGATTCAGAGCGGAGTGAGGAGTAGTAGAGGTGATCATCAGGATGGCTGTGGAGTGATTTTTTTTTTTAATTTAACGCTGCTGTTAGTGTGCTGGGACTAGAGCCAGGATGTTATGCTGGGATAAAATCTTGGTTCCAGTCACAGTTTGACCAAACAGTGAGCAGGATTCTTTGTTGCCATTGTATAACAGTACATAGTGCCTGTGGGCCCCATTTCAGTGGTAATTATGTGAAATTTGCAATTCATGAGGTTATTCCTCTACTGGGAATTGGAACATAGCAAGGTACACTAACTTTGTGAAGTGCAGCAAATTCACAGATTAATTCACGAAGCACAGCTATCCAACTTCACACACCACTACTCCTGAACCCAGGTCTCTAGCATCATAAGCAGTAGCCCTAGTGCTGCACAAACAGGCTCACCCCAGGACTGATTGATTTTGAGACCTTGACTCATATCAGAGTGTTCAACTACTGACTAAAAGTGCAATTTATGCAAGATGACCGGTTACCACACATCTGCCTAAAAGGAAAAGACACATTTTTAGAAAAAGGATTTGTTGCAACTTGGGTTAAATACGTCAAGCATACGCATAACAATATTCGATTGTCTTATTTATGGTATGACCCATTTGCTAGTACTGTACATATCCAGAATAAAAAAAAAAGATAATTACTAATAAAGTGATGGATATAGCAAAACAAGTGGACATGGGCACAGTAAGAAACAGCAGGTATACAGTATACTGTATAAACTGGAATATTATTTGCAAGTAATTACATGTCCAATTAATAGGTAAGTAGAAAATAAAATTTTTGAACATTTCAAAATAATATGTTTACAGAAGGATTTAAGAAAACCATGTAAAAATTCCACAAATGTGATGTGGTATTAGACACATGGGGCTAGATACTCAAAAAAGCAAAAAAACAGAGTGCAATGGTTTGTGCTGTACTTGTGCCCAACATGGAGGCTGCTATATTCAGTCTGGTAGTGCACCAGTTCTATCCAGCTGAACACTGGGCCTTTTCCGTGCACCTCTTAGGCAAGCTGCACTGCCCTGACATGGACCTGGACTGTTTCCAGTCCACAGGGAATTGTGCCCTGAGACAGAATAACACTTGAAGCTATGGCACAAAGCAAATGAGCTCATTATGCATGCAGGGCATTAAGGGCCATTTGCATGCCAATTATGGGCCCATTTGTATGGGAAGTGGTGGCCCAGTTGAGCCCATCCTGTGGGCACCCACCTCATCAGTCCTGGTGGTGAGCAGCACCCCCAACCCAAAGAACACCCATCTCCTATATGTTAATGTAGTCCCTAGTGTCTAGTGACTCACCCAGTTGCCAGTCCCATGGATGAATAGGGTTGCTGTGGTGTCTAGTGACACCCTCACCCTTCAATCCCCCATGCCAGTACTGCAAAGGTTTTTCCTGGTGTCTAGTTGCACCTCCCACCCTCAAATCCTCCACTCCAGTACTGTGCATGTCTTACCTGGTGTCTAGTGTCACCCTGCATCCTCTAATCCTCTCACCAGGTAGTGTGATGGATTTCACAGTGGCTAGTGGCATCCCCACCCACTAAGAACCCATGCCATAGACCACACCTATCATTGGTAGCTTGTAGCACTCCCCCATCCCCGAACAACCATACTGTTGCTGTGAATACAGTTCCTGGTTTCAAGTGGCCAACCCATCACATATGGTACCTTGACAGTAATATGTAACTCATTGACTACTGCCTCCCCCTGAACACCCGTCTCATAAATTATTTTGTCCCTACTGTACAAAATACCCATTCCCCATCCTTGCTGTGCTCACTGGAAACACCAGCCATTAAACAGTTACCACCTTCCCTCTACTTGTAGTCCGTACCCAATCCCATCCCCCCCAGCACACATACAACATGTATAAAATTATTAAAATCATTATAATGTTATTTTTCTTCCAATGGTGGATGACCAGCACAACCCACCCCCTTCCATGGCTGGTCATCATGTTGTGCAATAAAAAGTACATGTTTGTGTTATATATAAAAATGTCCCAGTGGGGACTGAGTAAGGTGCATAGGATTGGGTATAGACAAATATTTACCCTGTCTCCCCACACATTAATGGCTGGGGTTTGCAGTGAGATCAGCAGGGTGAGTGAAGTGTGTTTTTGTATTTTTTTTTAATTGAGAGTGAATTGTAGTTCCTTCCTGAATACGAATAGTCTGCTATTCAGGAATCTCTCCCAAGTATTTGGGAGCCCTACTATTTCTGGTATTCGGGAAATACTAGTTGGTCCCTGCACAGCCCTAATTATAAAGAACATAAATGTGTTACCTATTATCTGGATTGTGTTATTTTTAACCAAGTTGAGTGAATTATTGTAAATACTGTACAAGTCAAGCAAAATATATAGAACTGATTGCCTTAGGGAATAAAAGTTTCTAGTACACTCCCCATATGCTGCCCAGAGGAGCCTGCAAATCATTTTAAATTTGTTATATTTTTTCACTCATTTTCTTTCATCATTCCATGATTTTAAAAGGAGTTCTTCTTTGCATAAATCAGCTGAGCTGTAATTAAGCCTGACCACCAACCATAAAGTGACTTGCACATAGGTCAGGTACTTGTTGTCTTAATGGTATAATCTTCAGCCTCTGCTTGAATATTGTTTTAGGTACTGCTGCTAACTGCTAATTGCAATCAATAGTCTCTACCTGTGTAGTGTCACTACCTTCTGATTGCTCTTGTTAATACCACTAAGTGCAATCATATTCTCAGTCCACATATTGTATGAGGTTGGAGCACAGTAGGAGACTCTTACCCCAAGTCACGTCCCATGCCTGAGTAGGTGTGTGCATGTACTGTCCAGACTGTAAACATGAATTGAATCATTTTCTTGTGTCTTCCTTTGGAGTTCCTCCTTTGCTCCCAATATGTCATTGACAAGTGTCTGTTACTGCAACAGTATCAAATACTAGTTCCACCCCTTGAGTCACAAAATTATTCCATGCTAGCACAACTCATCAGGAAGTGTTTCCCCAGGGAACGCACTGCATCTTACGTTGCTTCACTTAAAAAAACAATATAACATCTGTTGGATACTACTTAACCTGGCCTCTCCCAAATCTCTTTGTTAGGTCACCAATACACTATCTCTGACTCCCTAGTCCATGTAATGCTTCTACCTCTCACAGGAGACATTGAAGCTAACCCTAGGCCTGACCCCTCCTTCTATCATGCAGGGATCCCATTCAGAATTTCTACCATTGACTCACAATAATGTACATTCTGTGAGTGTTTGCAGCCTCCTTCCAAAGTTAGTGAAATTCAAAGCATGGTTTAAACTATAGAACCTTGATATACTTTGTATACCCAAAATGGGGTTAACACCCAAAACCCTGATTCTGCCTTCTCCCTACATGGTTACAAAAGTATAAGAAGGAAAAGCAGAGAGTCCAGTAGGGTAGGTGGGGGCCCTCCAGTCTTTTAAGGACCACCTAATGCTAACCAAATTGACTAGCAGTCTCAGTACAGACTCTGTCAGACTAGATTTTAGGTGAATTGATGTAAAGCTCCTATAAAAGGATTTACATCTATTGCTCCTACAACACCCAGAAGTCACATCACAGGGCTAACATAAATTATTGTTAGCAATGTTAACTGCTTCCCCAGAGGGACACCCTAATTATATAGGATTTTACCATAGACTGAACAAAGTGAACCAACATACTAGAAATGGAATCCTAAAAAGTCTAAATAATGAATAACTCACAGACACCCCTCTCATCTAAACCTAAAGAGTAATAAAAACGACAGACAGGACCACTTATAATGAACACCCTTATAACAAACAATTATCATGGACACTAAATGTTTGCCTAAAACCATTTTGTATTTGCTGCATAATCCAAATGCTTACACCAGATCTTGCATTTTGCCTATTGCGGACAGTCAGCATCCTATTTAGGCCACATTCCCAGCTCATTAACAGTCCATTAGGGGCTCACTGTTACTCCATGCCTTTTACAATTAAGCAATTATGCTCACTCACTGCCCTGTGCAACAATCAATTTACAGCTAAGCCAACCACGATGCAATGCAGTAACTTGCAGTAAGTGACATGTCACAAAATACTGCATGACAAAAAGGGCTTAATTGCAATGGAATGGCACTGTTGCCTGCAGTATACTGCAGTATGTTGTGATATACTGCAGCATTACTTCATTGCATCCTGATTGGTGCTGCTGTAGCTGCATGCATTTAAGATGGGTCTCACAATACAGCTGCCATTCACTATTTGCTGCATACTAGATCCAGCTACAGCTCACTTTTCACTATCAGTACTCCTTACCTCTCTAGGTACTCAGTATGGTTGATGAAAAATGCCTGTGATATCATAGCTCAGGAGAAAATCATCAGATGTTTTGCCAAGGGTGGCTTTACTCGGGCTAATCAAGTAAACCATGGAGGCAGATGAGGACACCTCTCCATCACCTGACCCGATGCCTGATGAGTTTAACAAATGGTCACCTTGGTGATCATGCTGAGGAATCAAGCACCCCCACCAAAATCATAGCTGAAAATTATCTCCTCTGTGTCAGCAAATGCTGAGCCAGAATCAGATGAGAAGGCTACAAACATACAAACATATGAAATTTGCCAGCAGATAAAGGCCTAGAGGTCTATCAAGTCTGCTCAAATGTGCAGCTAGCACCCCTTATTTTGCAGCTGCCCCTCCTTCCACCCTTCCCCTTCATTAACCCTCCCCCTTGTCCTGTCCCATCCCCTTTTGAAGCAGTCCACTGTTCTACTGGATACCACTTCTGCAGGTAATGCATTCCACCCAGCCACCACCCTCTCTGTAAAAAGTGTCTCCTCATCTCCTCCTGAACCTTCCTCCTCCAATCTCATATCATGGCCCCTGGTGGCCCTCCCTCCCTTACTTTGAACAGCCCTCTGTACCAGTCTTGTTTATTCCTTTCATGTATTTAAAGGTTTCAATCATGTCACCCTGTCCCTCCTCTCCTCCAGTGAGTACAAGTTCAACTCTTCAACCTCCTCTCATATGATAAGTCCCCAGCCCCTTGATCATCTTTTGTCACCCCTGCGCCACCCTCCTGTAACTTAATGTCCTTCTTCAGATAGCGGGGCCAGTACTGCATGCAGTACTCCAGGTGTGGTCTAACTAATGACCTATACAGTGGCAGAATCACCTCCTCCCTCCTCGAGGATATACCCCTTGCAATACAACCCAGCATTTTGTTGGCCTTTGCAGCTGCCTTCCTTCATTGTGCCGAGTTATTCATTGACCCTGTAATGAGCACACCCAGATCATTCTCCTCCTCTGTCTGGGCTAGCTGCACTCCCCCCAGCTGGTAACTCCTCCTTGGGTTCTTCATCCCAAAATGCAGCACCTTGTACTTTTTGGCATTAAACCCCAGTTGCCAGGTGTCTGACCAGGTTTCAAGCTTTGCCAGATCATCCTGCAACCCCTGCCATCCCCCTAGGTTATCCACCACCATGCCTACCTTGGTATCATCAGCAAACAGGCTGATCTTGCTCTTGATGTCCCATGATATGTCTGCAATGAATATCCCAAACAACACTGGTCCCAACACCGAGCCCTGTGGAACACTGCTCATCACTGCCCTTGGGTGCGAGAGCTCCCACCCACCTCCACCCTCTGTTACCTTCCCTGAAGCCAGTTTCCTACCCATCTCACCAGCTTTGCACCCGCCACTGTGCCTACTAACTTCCTTCCCAGCCTTCCATGTGGCACTGAGTCGAATGCCTTACTGAAGTCCAGATACAGAACATCCACTGCATGGTCCCTGTCCAGTCGCCTAGTTACCCAGTCATAGAACTCCACCAGGTTGGTTTGGCAGGATCTGCCACATATGAAGCCATGCTGTCTGCTGTCCTGTAGTCCTTTGGCCTCTAGGAGGGCCACCAGCCTCTCCTTCAGGTTAGTCTCCATTAGCTTACCCACGATGGATGTGAGGCTCACTGGTCTGTAGTTTCCGGTTCATCCTTGAGGCCACTCTTGTGAAGGGGCACCACATGAGTCATCCTCCAGTCCTGAGGTACACACCCCTAATGTAGTGAGGCATTAACAGGTTCGTTAAAGGTCCTGCAAGGACCTCTGCCAGCTCCTTCAGTACCCTGGGTGGATGCCATCTGGGCCTGGCGCCTTGTCCACCCTCAGTGCCTTCAAACCATCTCGAACTCTGCCCTCCATGATTTCCCATCTGTCACCCTCCCTTTCTGCCATTTCTCCCACCTTGGGTGTCACCTCTTTTCTTTAGTAAATACTGAGCAGAAGTACTATTTAGTGCTTCTGCCTTATCGCACCCTGCTTCCACCCAGCCCCCCTCTTTCCTAATCCTTACTATGTGGTCCTTACAGCTCCTTTTCTCCCTGATGTACTTAAAGAAGTCCTTCTCCCCCTTCTTAATGCCTTCTGCCAGCCTGAGTTCCGTAGATGCATTGGCTTCCCTTACTGCCCTTGTCACCTCCTTCGATTCTGTCCAGTACTCCTCCCTGTCCTCCCCCCTCCCTGTTTTCTTGTACTTCCTAAAGGCAGCTCTTTTCCTCCTTACCTTTTCCATGACCTCCTTGCTCAACCAGCTCGGTTTCTTAGCCCTAGCCTTCTTGCTGTGGGCTTTGCAGCAGGTTTTGGTTGCCTCCTCTATCCCCAGCTTTATGAGCTCCCACCTCTGATTAGTGTCCATACTAGATTGAATTCTGGCCAGGTAACTTTTTACCACTTCCTCCATCCTCCCAAAGTCAGCCCTCCTGAAGTCCAGCACTCTTGTGCCAGATTCCACTCCTTCCTTGCCCATATCCAATGTGAGCCATACTGAGTGGTGGTCACTCCATGACAGCGGCTCTTCCACTGTAAGTTCTCTCACAAAGTCCCCATTTGCCAGCACAAGGTCAAGGGTATTCCCTAACCTGGTTGGTTCACTGACCATTTGCAGCAGAAAGCTGTCCTGGAAGGCATCCAGCAGTACCTGCTCCCTTCTGTTCCTGGTTGTTGGGGTACTCCAGTCCACTCCTGGCATGTTGAAGTCCCCCACAATCACCACACTATCCTTCTCACAGGTCCTCCTGATCTGTCCCGCTAGTTCCCTGTCTAACTCCTCCGTCTGAGGTGGTGGCCTGTACACCACTCCCATTCTAAGAATCCTATTCTTGGAATCCTGGATCTGCATCCAAAGTGACTCTGTACTACCCTCCTCCCCTTCCTCCCTTACACACTTCAGTCCTTCCTTCACATATAGTGCCATCCCCACTCCTTTCCCAATCACCCTGTCCCTACGAAATAACCTGTACCCTGGTACAGACAGGTCCCAGTCATTGTATTGGGTGGCCCATGTTTCTGTGATGGCTGCAATGTCCACCTCTCCCTCTGCTATGAGAACCTGTAACTCTGCAGTTTTCCTCCCAAGGCTCCTAGCATTAAGGGTAACCACCTTCAACCCTCTCCCCCCCATCCTGCCCCCCTTTCCTAGCATCACCAATAGTACTTACCATTTGTCCTTTGTCACTGTTATGGGGGGTAGCTCATATGGTTTCCCAACCTGTGGTCTCGCATATCTCTTCCCCAATTGCCACCCCCACTCTAGTTTAAATTCCCAACTTCCTCCATGTACTCCTCCATCCTCTGTTTCACACTTCCTTTCCTCCTCACTCAAGTGTAGTCTGTCCTTGGCATAGAGACTACTGTCCTCCCAGGTCCCTCCCACCCCCCAACAGCCCATACCCTATAGCACAAAACCAGGTTCTTAGCCATCCATTAAATTCCTCTATTCTCAGCTTTCTTGTCGTGCTTGCCTTTGGCACCGGAAGTATCTCTGAAAAAGTTACTGATCTTCCTGCCCCCCCACATAATTGTGCTAGTTCCTCAAACCTCCTCTGGACTATATCTACCGTCTTGTCAGCCAGGTCGTTTGTCCCAAGATGTATAATTAAATGAGGCTTGTCCCTACCCCTTCTAGCATATTTCAGAACAGATTGTCCCACCCTTTCGCTGTCATTCCTGGCATGGCCTCCACCCAAATGCGACTATGCCTCTTCCCTTGCTACCCCACCTGACTCCTCTTAGTATTGAGTCCCAGCACTAAGAATCCACCTTCTTACTCCTGCTAGCTTCCATTCATCTCCCTCTCATTTCCAGCCTCTTCTTCCTCCTGCACATTATTTCCCCTTTACCCCTGTTGCAATTCTCCCAGCAGAATTTCCACCCAGTTTGGTCCAGGCATTTATCAATTACTCCTCTAATTTTTCTCATTTCCTCCTCCACCTTCTTCCTCTCTAGCAGTGAAAACTATTTTCTGAAGACCCTTCACAAATGCCCACTCCCTCTCTCTTCATAGTAACCTGTTATCTCCTTTCCACTCCATGACTTTTGCCACTTCTTCGCCTCCCCTCACAGGTCCCTATCTCCTCCTTCCATTTGACTTTTGTCTCCTGACCTGGTTTCCCCAACAATCATTCTTCCTGGCCTGGGCCCCTTTGTCTCTGCTTCCCTTCTTCTAACCCTCTCCTCACCACTGTTGGCTTAAATCACCCGCCCTCCCTCATCTCCCCTTCTGAGAAAAAAGAAGAAACAAAAGAAGAAACAAAATTTACTGCCAGTGATGTCTTCGCTTCTGGAGGACAATGGAGCAAATGGCCTGACAGGGCAGACATGAAAGCTACCGAATGAAAGTGGTCATGGAATATGTGGGTACCAACAACTCAGAATAGCAATGTGGATTTCCCCAAGCACAAAGATGGCAAGATAAATGATGCCTAAATGCTCAGAATGTCCATAAATATGTCCAAACAACTGACACAAGCATCACACAAGAGTTTTTATTGCACTAAAAAATAACATTTTGTGGATCTAATAATTTACATGCACACTCATGCTCCCACAGCTCCCTTTTTCACTCACAGAGTGCTCCATCTCACAACGGGGTAAACAAAGATAAAAATATAATACAAAGTCATCAGTTTGTCTTCTGCCAACAATTAAAGTGATTTAAACATAGCTGGTTAGCCGAATGAGTACATCACTCTGTGCAAGTCAACGCTACTTATACACAAACACATAAACTGGCAGTGAATAACAGTACACACACCCAATATAACAGAGAAGACCTGAATATTCATTGTATTTTGGAGTGGGTACAATTTTAGCTAACTGAGTTGATAAGGTTAAAGGAGCTAGAACACTTGTTGATTCTATCAGCGACCACTCCCCCACATGCTGGATGTCATCCTGAAAACCTCAGCAGACCCCCAACAAAAACCTGACCTATTGTTTCTTTTCCATCACAGATGCTACCCCTATCCTTTCTGATGTTAAATCCATAGACTGGTCCAGGCTTTACTTTCTCCCTGACATTGACACAACCACCTCCTATGTCTGTATCAAGCTTACAGTTATCTAGAACAAATACTTCTCTTTCATTGCTAGGTGGGTGAGGGGAAGAAAAAAAATGTCTGACTAAAGAGTCTTTTTCCCAAATAAAGCTCTGGTCAGCCTTGAAGCTCTTCCCATTCCCTGCAAACTACTCTACCTACAGCCACCTTCAATTAATAAAACAAGATGCAAAGAGACTTAAAGAGATTGTAGAAGCAAAAATAGCAGATAGGAACATTTTACAAATTTTTAGTAGCAGTCAATTGATTTTTTTTTATTTCTGAAGTATTTGTATTTTCCCTTTTTCTCATTAGAAAGTTTTCTGTAATACTATTATGATGGATGTGTGAAACAGCACTCTGCCTGGCAACTTACATATCTTGTTACACAAGGGGTGGTAGAAAGGATGAGAAGGGACTTGGCAAGGTTGGAGGAATGGTCAGACATATGGCAACTTAGATTCAATGCAAAGCAGTGCAAAGTAATGCACCTGGGAAACAAAAACCCAGGAGAATAGTACACAATAGCAGGGGAGGTACTAACAACAACAACAATGGAAAGGGACTTGGGAGTAGTCATATCAGATGACCTAAAGGTGGGTAAGCAATGTGAGAAGTCAGTAAGGAGAGCCAGGAGGATACTGGGATGCATAGGATGGGGCATCACAAGTAGAAAAAGGGAAGTGGTTATCCCTCTGTACAGACAGTTGGTGAGACCCCATCTGGAATACTGTGTGCAGTTTTGGAAACCCCATCTATGCAAGGACATAGACAGGATGGAAGCAGTCCAGAGGAGGGCAACTAAAATGGAGCAGGGTCTGCATCAGAAACCATATGAAGAGAGACTGAGAGAGCTTAATATGTATACCCTTGATGAAAGGAGGGACAGGGGGGACATGATAGAAATGTTTAAGTACCTCAATGGAATCAACAAAGTCCAGGAGGGTAGCATCTTTCAGAAAAAGAGATGTGTAAGAACAAGGGGCACAATTTAAAGATAGAGGGGGACGGCTCAGGGTAATGTGAGGAAATTTTTTCACGGAGAGAGTGGTGGATGCATGGAACTGCCTTCCTGGGGAGGTTGTTGGGTCTAAAACAGTGGGGGAATTCAAACATGCATGGGACAGACATAAGGTAATTGTAGTGGGGGGGTTGCATGAAGTAGGCTGTTGGTTAACTAGAATCTGCAGCTTATCCAATAGGAAGGAAATTGGGCAGACTGGTTGGACCAAGTGGTCCTTATCTGCCATCAAAGTCTATGTTTCTATGTTGTTCTGTTTGTCCCACTGCTTCATCAGCACTGTGACCTCACTGACGGTGACATCCCAGGTGACTGACATAGCAGCTTCTGAGTGTCTCTTCCTTAGCAACTGTGATGTCACTGTCAGTGAGGTCACAATGATGATGATGATGAAATGGGAGGAACAGAGCTAGAGATGTCGGCTACCAAGCAAAGTGCTGTTCCACACATCACATCTACTAACATCAGATGAAAAATCTTCTAATTAACTAAAGGAAAAAGAAAAAGTACCTCAGATATCAAAGGTAATGGTTGACTGCTTTTAAAAACTAATATTAGTTTTAGGCAGTACACTAGCTCTTCAAATTCAGTTATCTTTAATCTCAACAGACCCAGAACTTTGGTAACGTAAATAAATTATGGTCTGCAATAAATTTTCTAATTACTTCTGGATCCAAGCAAAAACCTACTAGCATCTCACTTAAAGGTGGAGTAATTATTGACCACACTCTAGTAGTGAACCAGTTTAATGAGAACTTTACCAATCCAGCTAGTAATGTATCCCGACTTCCTGGGATTGGAAAAGCCCTAACTTCTCTTCCAACACCTTGACCTCCATGAGCCTGGTGCACTCCTTTTTATTTCAAAACAGTATCTCCCAGCTAGACCTGACAGTCTTTTCTTCCCATACCTAATAGTGGAACTAGCAGTGATGCACCAGGTCTCTGGATCCTAAAACTAACTGCCCCTGTCATTGCCTGTCTCTTACCAAAAATTTTCAATCTCTTATTTTTCTTATCATATCTGCCTGCCATCTGGAAGGAGTCCCATGTTGTGCTGTACTAGTTTTAAAGACCATAGCCTCTCAATAGTGAATGACAGCAAATTCAAAGAGCAGTATTTGTAGTACTTTTTAATGTTTTATTACAATTAAATTAACTTTATTGAACATTTAAATAAAATAATAACATCAACAATAATAAACAAAAAGCACAAGCAGATAACACTACAATAAAAAGAACAGCGGGAGAGAAATACCAAAAACAACATAAAACACATACCACCCCCCCCCCAACAGCAATGCAGGACATACAATCAATGAGGAAATAAAGTAAATCAAAAAGAGTCTTTTCCCCCCAATATAGAACATTACTGTGAAAATGTCACACAGTAAGACCCCCTGGAAAAACTGAACACCAACTGAGTCCCAGCTATTAATGTGCAAGTAGTAAAGTGTGCAGGCTTTCCCAACAGGAGTTATAGATATGAAAGGTTCAGTAAAAGCAAGCCATTGACTTCTACGCATTCATTAAGTGCATGCAACATTTTAACAATCTATTCAGCCCTAGAGGGAGGGGCTGAGTCTAACCAATGGCCAAGGATAAGTTATTTGCTCACAGCAGTAATTAAAGATATATTTGCTTTTCTGGGCCCCCAAAGAGGTAAACCATAGTCTCCCAATGTACACAACTATGGAGTAAAAGCCTCTTGGAGGCCTTGAAGAGGATCCAAACCCTTTCAGATAAAATCCAAGAAAGGTCAAAGTTGGGGACATTGCCAAAGTATGTGAAATAACATGCCTTCATCACCATTACCTATAGTGCAAATAGAAGATGCTGTTTTCCCTATCCAGTGGAGATTCATGAGGGTAAAGTATATGTTATGAAGAATATTAAATTGCAACAGTAGTAAGCGATCTTGTTTGGCATATTTGTAAACATCTGACCAAGGTCTTATCCAATAGTCTGCTGGATGAGCAATACTCAGTGCATTTGCCCAGTAAAAAGCAATGGGAGAAGTCATGTCCCAAATACAGGGCTATGCAAAACCCAACCCCACCATCACTGGCCAGCCCTTATCTCCCCCAGTTTAGCTTGCACCCAAAGTTTTATTTTAGGATCCTGACCAAAAAAGAAGTACTTAAATAAGAACATAAGAACATAACAAAATGGCCAGCAGGAGACCTCTCAGTCTATCGGGTCTGCTCAAAAAATATGGATTGTTTCTGGCTTTCAGATTACATCTGTGACCCCATCCCCCTCCCCCCAAATTTTTTCCAGTCTTTCCCCTTACAAGGCCTCTTGACAATCCTTTATGCTTGTCCTAGGCTCTTTTGCAGGCTTCCATGACTTTGACTCCACCATCTCTTGTGGCAACTCATTCCATGCCATCACCACTCTCTCTGAAAAAAATGCCTCCTTATGTCCCTCTTGAATCTACCATCCACTAGTTTTAGGGTTTAGGTTGTACCCTCTGGTGGTGGTGGTGGCCCTTTTATTGAATAGGCTCTGGCACTCCATTCTGTTAATTCCCCTCTTGTATTTGAACATCTCAATCATATCCCCCCTCTGCTTCCTCTCCTCCAGAGTGTACATCCCCAGGTCCTCCAACCTCTCTGCACATGATGTATCCTTCTGTCCCTCTATCATTTTAGTTGCTCTTCTCTGGATCCTTTCCATCATGTTTATGTCCTTCTTCAGGTGTGGATGCTCATATCTTCCTCTGTATTCCAAGTAAGGTCTCACCAATGACCTGTACAGCGGCAGAATAACCTCACTCTTCATACTGCTAAATCCCCTTGCAATACACCCTAACATCCTATTTGCCTGTGCTACAGCCTTTTTGCATTGAGTCGAGTGCTTCAGGTCACTAGAAATTATCACCCCCAGATCTTTTTCTTCCTCTGATGACATAAGCTGAACTTTTCCAATGTAGTACTCTGTTCTCAGGTTCTTTGCCCCTGTGTGCAATGCCTTGTACTTTTTGTCATTGAACCCAGGTTGCCATATCTCTGACTCTCTCTCTAGTTTGACTATGTTGTCTCTCATCTCCTTTATCCCATTCTGAGTGTCCACTCTCCTGCAGAGCTTGGCATCATCCGCGATCATGCAAATTTTTCCCTGAATGCCTTCCCCTATGTCACTAATAAAGATGTTAAACAGCACTGGTCCCAACACCGACCCCTGTGGAACCCCACTGGGGACTTCCCTTGTACTGGATAACTCCCTCCCTACTACTACTACCCTCTGTGTCCTGCCGCTCAGCCAGTTATTGACCCTTCTAACCAACCTTTCTCCCACCCTTAAGTCCTTCAGCTTCATAATCAGCCTTTTTTGTGGCACAGAGTCAAAGTCCTAGCTAAAGTCCAGATATATAATATCCACTGCCTGGTCTTTGTCCACTGTCCAGGTGACTCAGTCAAAGAACTCAATCAAGTTCGTTTGACATGATCTGCCTGCCACGAACCCATGCTGCTTGCTATCCTGCAGGCTATTTTCCTCTAAGAACTTGACCAAGCCCTCTTTCAATATTTGTCTCCATTAGTTTTAGTTTTAGTTTTAGTTTTAAATACATTACAAAATAAAACCCCAGACCCCTCACTGATCCTGACAGCCTGGACTACTGTTTCATAAAACTTGGGATGGAGGTCCTCGTTGTGCAAATCATGAAGATCTTTATTTTCTCCCTCAGATTTGGAGTCTTTCCAGATATCAGGAAGCTGTAAATTGTCAGACCCATCCACAAGTCTGGCCCTGAGACCCTGTTCTCCAAATACAGACCCATTTCACTCCTCCATCCCCTTTCCAAACTGTTGGAGTGCATAGTCTTCAACCAGTCACTGGAATGCCAAACTGTACGTGACCTTATCACTCCCGCACAGCATGGTTTCCAAAAACTACACAACACTGACACTGCCCTGGTGAGATTCACAAATTCTGTTTTTAATGCCTTGGATGCAGGAAATTACCTTTGCTGCATATTTGTTGCCCTCACCAAGGCATTTGACCTTGTTGACCATCAACTTCTACTTGGTACTCTGGTGAAGCTGGGCTCCTTCTTCAACACTGTTGCCTTGTTTAAGAGCTACATGGGCAATACGCGCAGGGGTTGTATACAGACCCCCTTCTCAGGGGGAGGAAATGGACAGGGAAATGATAGAAAGTATACTTAGAATGGCAGAAAAAGGGGAGATATTGCTGATGGGTGATCTGAATATGCCAGATGTTAACTGGAGTGCAGTTGCAGCTGCCACTTCGAAGAGTGCAGTTATTCTAGATGCCTCAGGGGCATGCCTTAGACAACTAGTACTGGAGCCCACTGAGAGGAGCAATATTAGACTTGATTCTTCTCAAATGGAGATGGTGAGAGGATTACAGATGTAGAAGTGGGTAGCCATCTGGGAACTAGCGACCATCGAACAGTATGGTTCACAATAAATACACAGCAATAGAGTCAAGCCATACAAAGACAAAAGTACTGGACTTTAGGAGGGCTGACTTTGCATAAATGGGTGAGTGCCCAAGGAACCACTAGCAAATGGGCAGGAAGGAGGGTGGAAGAACAATGGGAATAATAAACTGCCATCACAGAGGTAACGGGCCTTTGTGTGAAGCAAGTCAAAACAAAACAAGACGATGTAAGAAACCACTATGGTTCTCAAAGGAAGTGGCAGTGAAGGTTCAAGAGAAAAAGAAAGCATTCAGGATGTACAAGGAATCGCAGAAGGAGCAGGACAGAGAACTGTATCGGTTAAAGCAAAAGGAGGCTGGGAAGGCAGTCAAACAGCAAAGGCCCAAACTGAGGAAAAGATAGCCAACTCAGTTAAGAAGGGGATAAACCTTTATAGGTACATCAGGAGCGAAGGAAGACCAAGGAGGGATAGTGAGGCTTAATAAAGGGAGGGAGGGTGGGCAGAGGGAGACTGTGAAAGGCAGAGATACTAAACAAATATTTTTGCTCAGTATTTACAAAGGAAGAGGGGAGGCATATAAAACAAACAGTAGTAACACTCTGATAATGGAAGTTGATACCGCCCATTTACAGAACAAAGGGTTCTGAAAGAACCTTAAAACTGAAGGTGGACAAAGCAATGGGGCCTGATGGGATTCATCCCAGAATTCTAAAGAACTAAGGGTAGAACTAGTGACACCACTGACTACCCTTTTAACAAATCATGGGAGGATGGGTGGTACCCGGAGGACTGGAGGAGGGCAGATGTGATTCCCCTTCACAAAAGTGGGAAGGCAGAAGCAGGAAACTATAGACCTGTTAGTTTAACCTCAGTGATAGGGAAAATGATGGAATCACTTCTAAAGGAAAGAATTGTCGAGTATCTAGAGGCCAGAGGGGCACAGGACCCTAGGCAGCATGGATTCACAGCGGAAGGCTGCGCCAGACGCATTGATAGATTTTGACTGGGTGACCAAGTAGTAGATCAGGGAGGGCTGTAGACATGGCCTACCTAGACATTAGCAAGGCATTTGACACAGTCCCACACAAAAGATTAATATGCAAGTTAGCCAGCCTGGGAGTGGGTCCCAAGATGACAGCCTGGGTAAAGAATTGGCTGGAGAATAGGACACAGAGAGTAATAGTAAATGGAGTCCACTCAGAAGAAAGGAGGGTTACTAGTGGGTACCGCAGGGTTCAGTATTAGATCGTCCCTTCAATGTCTTTATGTTGACATTGCAGAAGGACTGAAGGAAAGTATGTCTCTTGCAGATGACACTAAGATCTGCAACAGAGTTGATGCACAGGTGGGGTGGAAAGGATGAGAAAGGACTTGGCAAGGTTAGAGGAATGGTCAAATGTATGGCAGCTTAGATTCAATGCTAAGAAGTGCAAGGTAATGCACCTGGAAACAAAACCCAGGGAAGAGTACACAATGGGGGTGAGATACTAACAACAACAAAATGGAAAGGACCTGGAGGTAGTCATATCAGATGACCTAAAGACGGGCAAGCAATGTGAGAGGGCAGCAAGGAGGGTTGGGGGATACTGGGATGCATAGGGAGAGGCATCACCAGTAGAAAACAGGAAGTTATTATCCCTCTGTACAGACAGCTGGTGAGACCCCATCTGAGTATTGTGTGCAGTTCTGAGACCCAATCTCCGCAAAGACATAGACAGGATGGAAGCTGTCCAGAGGAGGACAACTAAATGGTGCGGGTCTGCACCGGAAGACATAAGAGAGACTTAAGGAGCTAATATGTATAGCTCTAGGAAAGAAGGAGAGGGGACATGATAGAAACGTTCAAGTACCTCAAGGAATCAACAAAGTCCAAGAGGGTAGCATCTTTCAAAAAAGAGGTGCAAGAACAAGAGGGCACAATTTGAAAAAAAGAGAGGCCTCAGAGGTAATTTAAGGAAGTATTTTTACAGAGAGGGTTGTGGATGCATGGAATGGCCTTCCAAGGAGGTTGTGGAGTCAAAATCAGTGGTGGAATTCAAGCATGCATGGGATAGTCATAAGGCAGTTCTGGGGGATGGGGGTAGGAAGAAGTAGGCTGCTGGTTAACTAGGATCTGCAGCTTATCCAGTAGGTAGGGAAATGGGCAGACTGGGTGGGCCAAGCGGTCCTTATCTGCCGTCAAATTCAATGTTTCAATGTTTCAAAAAAAAAAAAAAATAGTACAGATGATGGAAATGTACAGCTCCCTCTCTTTCCCAGTTATGGTTACCTGTTGTGTGCCTCAGGGATCTGTCTTGAGGCCTCTCTTATTTTCTGTTTATAAATTCGGTACCAGCAGCCTGCCCTCACACTAGCATGGTCCTCTACGCCAATGATACTGTCAGTTTTCAGGAGGAAAAGGACCTCAACAGTGTTAACAAAATCCTCCAATCTGATTTCTCCTTCATGGAGAGTAGGTTTAACTGTTACAAACTGGTGTGTAGCACAAAAAAAACTAAAGCCATGCTTTTCTCAGGATCACGTAAACCCCACCTTGGCACCCTAATCCTGATGGACTCCTTGGGTGAGCAAATAGAAATAGTCAATTAATTTCATTATCTGGGTATCATCCTCAACATCTCACTTTCCTGTGAACCCCATGTTGTGTTCATTATGAAAAAACTTCACCAGCAGCTGGGTGTGCTACACAGAGTTAAAAACTACCTCAGCTGAATCCTAAAAAATGTATCAGATGGTCTTCTATTGCCGCTGACTGAGTATGGTTTCCTAATTTATTCCTCCACTAGTGAGTCTGTTCTGTCCAAGGATAGAGTACTCTACAACGCAGTCTGTAGATTCCAAACTAAATCTTCAAACTCACCATTGCAACCTTCTCTCCTCTGCAACTCTCTCCCCTGGACTTTTGTATAAAATTCCTTGCACTTGTATTTCTGCAAAAAGTGGCATTGGGTTTTGCCCCCTAAACATCTAAGAAATCTTTCCAGAATTAGTAAAAAAAACAGAGTCACAAGATCAGCTGAGGACCATTCTTTCCATACCTCTAGAATGAACAGCAACTTGGGTCAGAGATTTCTTAGCTACAGGGCTTCATGGTACAACAAGCTGTGCACTTCTTTTACTGAAATGACATCCATCTCCTATTTTAAAAAAAGCTTGTGCCCAGTACCTATCATCCCAAGCCATTCTAAACTGTTACTCTCTCATATTGTAACTGTTCCCCTGGCTATCCAGTTAGAATAGTGCTTCCTGAACCATGCAGTATAAACTGTGTGATCAGGACAGCATGATCAGGAATAGTAATAGAGGTAGAATAGTTACCAGAAACTACCGCCAACCCATCACTACTCCTGCTATTTACATGCTAGAGAAGAAGGAGAAAAGTCAGGTTGCTGGCTGAACTGCTCCCATGGCTGAGCAGGTTAAGACAGCAGCTTGATTAGCACAGACTTAGAGACCAGGGTTCAAATACTGATCTTTGAAATGTTACTTTTCCCCGGTAATCCAACTCCGACTCGTAGTTGATTATTTTAATTATCGGAGGTGCAGATTGCAGAGTCCCCATGTGGGAGGTGGAGCCTGCCACATAAACATAGTTTTTTTTATAATGGTAGTGGTCATTGCTGCAGTGTCTGATCACACCATTGATGCTGTTGGTGGTGGCATTCATTCCTGCCACTGTAGTGGAGAGTGCTGTCTTTTACAAAGCTGTTGTGGATAACGCTGTTATTGACATCACTCTTCAAACCTAGTGCCTTCCTTTGCACTTCTGCAACTGATTCTAGCACACTCTGATTGTAATAGTCTCCTGCTTTCTCAGTTGTCAATATATTCATTTGTAATCTGCTGACCATTCATTTCACTGGGCACTTATGAAAAAGGGCCTTGCTCATTAAGGTTTCCCAGTATAATAAATAAACATAAACATAAATAGGTTGCCTAATAGTATTATGAAGATATGAAATAGGATGAAGTTTCTGGGACAGGTTGGGCAGAGTTTCAAAAAATAAGCCTGACTTGTTGGACCAGGGCGGACTGCCCAAAAACTGTGTTAGACAATGTTTCAATTGGAAAAATTTGAAACATTATCAAGGTGACACACCAACATTGTCTAGAAAAGAACTAAAGGAAACAACAGAGTTGTCAGATAGGAGATAGGAGATCCTCCAAATTGTGAATAGGAATCTCTTGCCAATGATTAGGTAATAGAGGTTTGTTATCAATATGGAGGTTGGGATATAGAGAATAATGCATAGGTATGCATGTGTTATGGATTTTTTTACACACCCGAGGTGTATGATGACTCATAAACCCCAAGAGTGAAGCTCAAGAGGTTTATGAGGTTATCATACCAAGGGTGTGTAAAAAAAATCCATAACACATACTTGCCTATACTTTATTTTTTATAATTGCTGGTGCATGGACTTTGAATGTAGACCATGAAGCTGAGGGTGAGTGACTTGGAGAGTCCCTTAGTGAAGCATGACTGAGTGGTGTTCACTCTTGTAAAGAATATGTCAGAAAATATATTAAAAGAATAATGTGCAGTGTAAAAAGCACACCAGTTGTATTGGTTAAGGTTACTTTTCTTAGTTTACTGAGAAAGAAGTCACTGAGTGTAGATGAGGAGAGGCAGTGACTCAGTGGCTTCAGAAGACTCGACGGAAGCATTAACAAGTGTTGCTATAGCAACACTCAAAAAGGCTTGTATCAAGACTTCTGAAGCTCAGTGGCTTCTTTTACAGGAAACTAAGAAAAGTTATCTTAACCAATATTACCGACATGGTTTTTACACAAAATATTGCTCTTTTATATGTTTTGGAGCATATTGTTTACAAGAGTGCACACCACTCGGTCACGCTACCATGGAGTAAAGTGAAAATTGTTCAAGAACACCATAATAACCACATTTTGGTTTTGCAACGTTTGATGCTGAAATAACCAGATTTTGGGTTATTATGGCATTTGACAGTACTGATAATCAAGTTGATAAATAGGGTCACCAGTAATTATTATTAAATAATGGTTGACGAATATCAGAACAATAAAACAAATTCAAATGTCTACACAATTGAGTGTGGACTTGAACAGACCATGTGATTGGGGAATGCCGAAGGTCAGGAGGAAGCTGAGACAATGGATTTTTTTTTTAACATTCTTTTATTTAAATAACTTAAAAAAATAGATACACAAACACAATCACAATCAATAACAATAAACATTACAGAGTAAAACTCATATATCTAATCAGAATTACAAATAAAAAATGAGTGTTAAACTCTGTAAATTCCCCCACCCCTCCCAACTAGCTATCTAGAAGACCAGTAACCAGACCCTAGTTCTGCAAGGATAAAACATGAAATTAACTTAAATATCACAATAAGAGTAAGGTAAGACAATCATTCTCAGAGTCACCTCCATTAATGAAATTTTAAACTGAGCTATAAACTGTCTTGAATTAATAAGTTATAAAGTTTACCCCATCTATCATAGATTAAGCTGAGGTTATTATAAAATAAATGTATTAATCTTGTAATTTGTAAGTTAAATATTACAATCTCCATAAATTCTTTCTTACAGAAATCCTCCTTGTCCAACCAGTACTTTGCTATCATTTGTTCTATGGAAATAGCTAGTAGTGGTAAAATGAATTTGTCAGCTATGCCTTTAACTGTGTTAAGATTGCCCAAAATATGTGTCTCAAAATTTATCACCTTTTGTAGTGAAAGTTTCATCCCTAAGTTATTTTGCACTTTATTCCAAATCTTTTGTATATTTGGACAATATTATAAGATGTGTTATTGATCCTTCTTCAAGCCAACATTTGATGCATTTATTTGACTCAGCTAAACCAAAGGCATATAGTTCTGTGGAATCAAATATGCATTATGTAAAATCTTACATTGAATCAATCTTAAGGAAGTTGTTTAATGTGTTATTGATAATTAATAAGGATACTATTTATTTCTCAAACGTGTTTAATAAATAAGGAGAATAATAGATTTGATGGAATGTGCATAACTGGATTTTGATTTCAATGATTATTTTGTGCTATTTTTCATGAGCTACTGGATCCTCCATTTTTCATTAGAAAATGTGCACAGTTTGTGCAGCATTTGTAGATTCTTTTTAAAATAATTTTTTATTGTTTGTTTATACAGCATACACATAGGAATACGTTATATAAGTTACTGAACATGCATATGATACATACAGTATCTCATATAGTCACATTACTTTTTTATGACTAGTATTTTTATACAGTAAGTCAAAATAATTCCCCTCAATTATATTATTTTTTAAATTAAAAATCATTTTTTATTCAATAGTTTTTGCAGTGGACCAAATACAAGTTCATACAACTTACTATATTTGGGGCGTAATAATTATATTTTTTCCAATGGTGTACAATCCAATAACATGTTTTTCTAAAGTGCATCTTCTGGTGGTATTGGATCTGTCTGGCTCCTTTAAATGCCTCTCCTAGCATTAACAAGAACCAGATCTTTGGGTAGTTCTTATACAGATGATTAACCCAAGAGGCAAAGCTTTGGTTCAGGTTTAGAAAAGTGTCCACATCTTATTTATAGCTTCAAACATAGCTTACCAATATTCAGATAATATGGGACATGTAGCCATAACATGGGTAATTGTTCTAATAGTTTTTACAGATCTGTTGCATTAGGGTAATTTATATTTGTTAAACATGTTTATAACATGGGGTAGGGAGAGAGAAGGAGATGATTGGTGGAGTGCTGTCAAGTGACAGTGCATTAATGCACCCTTATCGGCACAACTAGGGTAAAGGGGTCTGAGAGTGATCCCTGGGCAGACCTGCACTTGTGTAGGGGAAGATAATTTTGCAAATGCAGCCATTTGCAATCCTTGCTAAGTGACTTTCAGTGCCTTTGCAAAAGTATTGTCCCTCACACAAGAAGTGCAGGTGTGGTGAAATCAGACAGAGGGAGATCTATGTTCCCTTGCCTGTCAGTGTACCTAATGTCCTGTGAGATATTGCTACATTGCTCATCCATATGCTCCCACTCTGCGGATCTCTGCTTACTGGGTGAGCTCTCTCCATCTGTGTGTGTTCCTGAAAAACTGAGCAATCAAGATGCACTGCAGAAAACAAGGACCTTGGATGCTGTCCCCCCCTTCCTTGACCACCCATACATCTTCCCCCAACCACCCATACAGGATCGCAGAAGGTGAGGGTGAGAGAGATAGCAAGAGAGAGAAAGAAAGAAAGAGTGCAGCACTGTTTTTTTTACTCTCTCTCTCTCTCTGTGAGGTGTGTCAGTTGGTCCTAATTCCACCCATTACTGTAGCTGAACCACACATCACTGTCACACCTGTGTCTCCGTTTCCATGCAAAATGATACCTGATGTGGATGCCACCAACTCCACTGCACTGCTAACTGTCCCATGAATGTGCCTTCCATCTCTGTCTCTGTCCTGGCACATAGTGCCCCCGATGTTACACAGAGTAGTGAGCCCGATGATCTCCACTCCCCGTACTCCACTCACAGACTGCAGCAGACACCTGCTCTGCATTGGTGATGGCGCACTGTGTCTTGCTTCTCTTTTTCTCTTGAAGTAACTCTTGTCATACAGTGTTTGGTAGTACAATTGGTGTGCCCCCCCCCAAAGGTCCACAAGCATGTGGACCTTTCCAGCAGTGTACAGTTTTTACTTTCTAGCACTGTTTCCACAGATGTCCATAACACCTGACATTTGTTTCCTGGACCCAGTGAGAGCCAGAGGCAGCACAATTCACATGGCAGTGTGTAAATCATTAAGGTTGCTGCAGTGTGTCTCTCAAGTGAGTGCCTCTAGTACTGAGCACTGGGGAGAGATTGGTGTGCATCAGACTATGCTGAAAGTGGGCCTACTTTTTCTGTGGAAGGATACATTCCAAAATCAACAGGTTTTTATCATTTTTTTCATAACTTTCCATTGCTTTGATCACAGTTGGGGCACCCTATGTTATAAGTACATTAACACACTCCAGGGTGCACTGCTATTGGGGATTAACGTACACCCCTAATGCTGTGAGGACACTCAGCCTGTGGCCTTATACCTCACAATGTACATGAGGTGTGCATTAATCCGCAAAAACAGCACAGCCTGTCGTGTGTTAATGCTTACTTAATAAATAAGGATAATTATAGAATTGATTGAACATATAGAATTAGATTTGTTTGTGTCCCAGAACATAAGTTGAACAGAGCAGAAGTGGAACAGGATTGGTATCTTAGCCATCGGCAAGCATCCCCAGGTAACAGAAGTCATGCAGGGGACTCAGCCAGTCCACTAAAGTAAAAGTAAAGTACCTGTGTACTTGTTTCTGCCTGAGTAGGAGTGCAGAGAGAAAGGTAAGGGGGTAATGGCAGGAGGAAACCAGTACATACAAGCAGAAACTACCTGTTGTGTAGGGTGAGGAAGAAACACCCTATCTATTGTAAGTATACAAAGGAGTAAAGGTAAAGTGAAAAGGGGAAAACTAAAATCACCTGTGTTGTGAGAATAGAGATAACATTATATCTTAGTTAAGGGTAAAAAATAGGATACAAGAAGCAAAAAGAGAAATACTTAAAACAACTACTCTGGAGTCATAGTGATTCAAAGGGGGTTAGCAAAACAAAAAAGGGAATTAGAAACACCTTTTCTAGGGTAAGGGTAAAAAGTCATTGCAGTTAACACAGTGAGTATAGAAATGGGAATGTTGGGAGTGGTGCACTGGTTGTATAGTGGCAATTTTCAGGTAGATTTTCTGGAGACTGAGGTGCTGCCCCATTTGCACACACCTCTCCAGACTGAGGAAGAAGGTTACTAGAATCCAGGTATAGATGGTTTGGATTTGGGTGAATCTACCCCCCTCCCGGGCCACAGAGTCTACCACTATTGCCCCAAAGTATGCCAAGGAGGAAGGCCAACTGGACTGTGGCAGGCTCTGGGGGGGTGGGGGGTTCAGGACTCATTCCTCAGCTGGTACCACTACAAAACTCATTCACCACTTTGGAAGGACAGGACAACCAGGAGGAGGCACTCATGGTAGTGGCCAGGGAGGATATGGGTCTCTTCCATAGCGGAAACCCAAAGATGGGAAGTAGAGGACCCGAGCAGAAAAGGATACAACTTATGGATGGGGGCTTGATCATTGTGGAGATAGATTTGGGAACAGGAAGGGAGAGAAACAGGGAAGTGAAGTATCTTCCTGAAGCCTTGGCTTGGAAGGATAGAGGCTAGATCCTATGGATCACAAGAGAAGGGGTGCAGGAGTGGGAGCTGGACATCATTGTCCTCTTGGGGACTACTGACATGGGTAAGGATGGGGCAGGGAGATTTTAAGGATCTGGGAAGAGGTCTTAGGCACAAAGCACACTCAGTGACTTTTGTTGAGGTGCTGCCTGTGTACAATGGTGGTAGGATATGGTTCTCCACACCAGGAGCTTCAACATATGTTTATAGGAATGGTATAGAGAGGAGAGGATTGGCTACATTTGAGACTGGGGACTAACCTGGAGGGATAAGGGCCTACACAGGGATGATGGCTTGCATCAGTCTAGGAAGGCAATCACATTCCTTGGTGGATGGTTTAATGTTATTTTGTGAACATTTAAACTAACTAAGGGGTGGCAGAAGAAATCAGGGAGGCATAAACTGCCCCCCTCACAGACTGAAGACAAAATAATGGAGGATTTGATGGGAGGTAAATCCTATAGGGTGCAAAATAAAGAAAAATGCAGAGTGGTCAAAATGAAAAGGGATGGGAACACAAAGTGCAAAAAGGGAAGGGAAAAGGAGGCAAGGTAAAAAGGAAAAAATGGGGTTGTAGGCACAGTGGAAACAAAACGTGGAAAGTCATGTGTGCAAATGCAATAAGTCTAGGAAATAAAATTCTAGACCTAGAGGTCATCATGGTGCTGGCAGACCTAGATAGCATGGCTATTACTGAATTGTGGGGCTCAGGAAACCATGACCTGGACTGGGATATGACCATACCAGGCTATACTCTGCTCAGGAAAGACAGGGTAGGAAGGAAATGAGGAGAGGTGGTGCTATATGTAAGCAAGGGTATCAAAGCAACAGAGACTCAGGGAATCCAGTGGGGGAATGGAGGGGTTGGAGGTACTTGGGTCATGCTGGAGATGAGAAACAGAGCCACAGTTCACACTGGCTTGATCTAAAGATGTCCAGTACAGGGGGAGATATTAGACAAGGTACTGGTGGAAGCCAATGGCACTGTGGTAGAAGAAGGGTAGGTGCTGCTGGTGGAGGACTTCAGTCTGCCAGATGAAGATTGCAGTCTCCTAGCTGCAGCTTCAGCTAGAGGAAGGGACATCCTGGACTTCCTCCAGGTGGTGTTTTTCAGGCAGCTACTCCAGAAGTCCACTTGTGATGGGGCAATACTGGACCTGGTGCTCACTAACAGGGACAGTATTGCAGATGTCAAGGTGGGAAGTTACATGGAGACCAGTGATCACTTTATAGTGTGGTTCAACATAAGGATGGTAGTGGAAGTGAACCACACAAGGATGAAAGTCCTGAGCTTCAGGAAGGCAGATTTGAAAAATAAAATGGGCGAATGCCTCAGAGATGACCTAGCAGGAGGGATGACCTGGGTGGTGTGGAGGAACAATGGACTAAGCTATGGGAAGGCATAGTTAAGGCAACAAACCTCTGTGCAAAGGAAGGGAGTAAAAATAAGAAGAGAAAGAGACTGCTATGGTTCTCAAAGGAAGGGGCTGAAAAGTCAAAGGCTAAAAGGGTATCATTCAGGAGGTATAAAAGATCCAGAGAGAACAGGACAAAGAGGTATATGAGAAAAAGCAGAAAGAGGCAGGTAAAAGAGTGAGGTGCACAAAGGTACAAATTGAGGAAAGACTAGCCCAGGGGGTAAAGAAAGGGGACAATACTTTTTTTTCATCATAAGCGAAAAGAGGAAGATTAGTGGAGAGATTGTGAGGTTAAGATGTGCAGGTGGGGACAGAGGAGGATCAGGAAAAAGCAGATATCCTGAAAAGATACTTTAGTTCAGTTTTCACAGAAGAAGGGGAAGGGGAAGGGGATGGACCACATAAATGCAACAGGGCTACTGGATGAAGGGAGGTAGACTCAAGTCCTTTTACTGAGGAGAGAGTCCAAAAAGGACTCCCAAATCTGAAAGTGAGCAAAGCTATGGGGACAGAAGTGGTACACCCAAGGGTATTGAGGGAGCTCAGAGGGGTACTGGTTGCACCTCTGACAGTCATTTTTAACAACTCATGGGAAACAGGAGTGGTTCTAGAGGAATGGAGGAGAGTAGATGTAGTCCTGCTTCACAAAAGTGGTAGCAGGGATGAAGCTGGCAATGATAGGGTAGTCAACCTGACATCAGTGGTGGGAAAGTCACTGTTAATGGAAAGGATTGCAGAGTATCATGAATCCAGTGGGTTACAAGACACAAGACCAAATTGATTTATTGGGGGGTATCATGTCAGATAAATCTTACACATTTCTTTGACTGGGAGACCAGGGAAATAAAGCAGGGTGGGGTGGTGGATGTGGTCTACTTAGATTTCAGTAAGGCTTTCAAAATTGTTCTACATAGAAGACTCATAAGGAAGCTTGTCAGCTTAGGGGTGGGTCCTAAGGTGGTAAACTGGGTAAGAAATTGGTTAACGGATAGGCGACTGAGGGAGATGGTAAATGGGGTTCACTCTAAGGGGAGAGAGGTTAACCAGCAGGGTGCCTTAGGGAATAGTACTGGGACCAGTCCTCTTTAATGTCTTCACAACTGACATTGCAGATGAGCTGGAAAAAAGGGTCTGCCTCTTTGTTGGTGACACCAAAATCTGTAATAGGGTGGATACTCCAGAGGGGGTGGGAAGAATGTGCAGAGACCTGAGAAGACTCAAGGAATGGTCAAGGGCATCGCAGCTGGGTTTCAATGAAAGAAAGTGCCAATTCATGTGTTTAGGGCACAGAAACCCAGAGGCACAGTACAAAATGGGAGAACAGGTTATTTACGGTCACCAAACAGGAAAGGGACCTGGGAGTAGTCATATCTATGGACCTCAAGGTGGTGAGGTGAAGCAACAAGGCAGATGTTATGGCCAGTGGGATGTTGGGGTACATAGGGAAAGGCATCACCAGCAGAAGGAGGGAGGTGGTGTTACACTGTATAGATAGCTTGTAAGAACCCACAAAAGTATTGTGTCCTGTTATGGAGACAATATCTCAGGAAGGACATAAACAGAGTGGAGGCTGTCCAGAGAAGGGCAACTGAAATGGTGCAGGGTTTGCATCAGAAGCCTTATGTGGAGAGACTGAAGGAACTCAATATTTAAACCCTGGATGAGAGGAGGGAGAGATGGGATACGATAGAGACCTAGAAAGACCTCATGGGAGTATATAAGTTTTGGTAGGGGAGAATTTTTAAGAGGAAAACATGCACAAGAACAAGTGGACATGCAATAAAGCTGGAAGGACATAAATTCAAGAGAGATGTAAGGAAGTACTTCTTCACTGAGAGAGTGGTGGATACCTGGAACAGTCTCCTGGTAGAAGTGATGGGAGTGAAAACAGTGGTGGGATTCAAGAATGCATGAGGCTGGCATAAGGGGCTATTAGTAGAAAGCAAAGTGGGAAGGGAGCTGAAGATCAGGTAGGGTCTATAGTAACAGTAAAGGCAAGGAAAAAGTGTGAGGACAGGGAGGGCCAAGCAGTACTTGTCTGTCATCAAATTCTAGGTTTTTCCTCTTTCTATTATCAGGATTGCTCTTATGATTACAGCAGAATATTTGATAACAGAAAGCATGGACATTTTTTCTATTGCAGATAATACCAAAAAGAGTGATTCTTCTAGAAACCATTCAAAACTACAATCAATGATGGCTGAAAAGCAGTATCTCTGGAAACAGGGAAGACACAGACCTGTCTTTACATGTAATTAATTCCATTTTTTTAACCTTTAGGCATGCCTTCTTATGTTTTCCTTAAACATTTTTCAGTAGCTGTCTAGGTAGGTTAAAAAAACGTCTTCTTAATATCAATTGGGCATGCCAGAAATATGCATATTAGTCATGGTAATATACTCAACTTCACAACCTGTTTCTATCCTAACAAAGTAAAAAATCACCCAATTAGTTTAATCTTGTTCCATATTTTCAATCTAGAATTCTAAATTGTGAGTATTGTATAATTGTATATTATTTATAAGTGTATTCCTGAATACTGGTTACTTGAATCTGAAATCTTAAATTTGAAAGAGTTACATGGGGTATCCATCAGCTCCATGTTGACTGACAAAGCCTTGGTCTGGTATAATTAAATTTTAGCTCAAACCATGCACCCTAGTTTTTTACCATCTCCAGCACCAATGGGATCTCCAGCAAGGGTTTCATAATATACAGCAAACTATCCTCTGTGTATAACCATAGTTTCAAATGTTTTTGTCTATAATGTATTCTGTTATATCTATAGATTGCCTTTTCTCATTGGCTAAGGGTTCTAGTGCAAAGGCCAATAAGAGCAGAGATAGATGACATGCCTAACTGGGCCTTATCTTATGAACAAACTGAGGGGAGATTGTAATATTGGTCATTATACTAGCATTTGGGGAAGCATAGCATAGTTTAACCCCAGTTCTTTAATTCAACCCCAGTCCAGTTTGTAAAATAACTACCATTAAATAAGGTCATTCAACTCTTTTGAATATCCCTTCTGAATTCAGGTACACCACCAAAGCATTAGGGAGACCAGTGCTTTGAATCACACTAAACAAATTCATAATATATAGAAGAATGTATGGGCAACCATACACACCATGGCTGTGTATCCATCAAGTGGTTGAGACGACATCATAGGGCCTTGAGAGCTAAGCTTGAGAGATCCCTGATGTCATCTTAATCCCTAAGATGGAAATACATGCTGAGATGTCATTGGGTTGCCCATATTTTACATCTGACCAGTGGCAGTAAGCCAGCGTGAGGAGAGTGGCTGCCTCAGGTAATTACATGGGGCTTTGGGTGCTAAGATCATTGTGGAACTGTTTGTACAGAGATTTGTGTGTTTCTTTTGAAATATTAAAAAAAATCCTGTTAAAATTGTTGACTGATGAAAGGGAAGGAGGGAGGTGAAACATTGTGGGAGGAAGGGGAGGTATTCATGGGTGCCAGTTTCGGCACCATTGTCAGAGGGGTCTGAGTCATGTGACTTCATCTGACCAATCATGCAGCTGAAAAAGTTTTAAATGCAGTGGGACTTTTTTTTTCTGTGTTTTCCACTGGATGGAGCTGATGGAACTGCTGACCAGTAGCAGTGAATCAATGGTGGGGGGGGGGGGCTGTGGCTGCCTCAGCTGGTTCCACATCATAACAGTGATTGCAAAACAGCGATCGCTGTTACAGTGAGTGTACATTGCCAAGAAGCAAACTGGCGATGTACACTTGTGGGTGGCAAGACATCTGCAACTTAAAACCAAAACTTTGGACTTTAGGAGGCGGACTTAAGGAAGATGGATTAATTTTTAAGGAAGCACCTGGCAGACATCAGGGCAGATATGGGGGTGGACCAAAGGTGGTCCATCATTAAGGAGGGAATAATGTCTGCAACAGAAGAGTGCTTTAGGTTCAGGGGGAAGAACTAAAGGACCAAAGCACCAAGCTGGTTTAGTACTGAGGTTGCCCAGGCAGTAAGGGACAAGAGGTTTGTCTATAGGAAATTCAGGAAAACCATGAGAGAGAAGGATGGGGAGAATTACCTAAAGATGGCAAGTGAGGCAAGTAAGGTACCTGGTGGGCTAAGGCTCAGAAAAAAATGCAGTTAGTGGAAAGAATTAAGTAGGGTAGAAGACCTTTGTTCACTACATAAGTGAGAAAAGGGACAAGAAGGATGGGATTGTTAGGCTTAGGAAATGGGATAGGAGGGTGGAGGAGAAAGGAGGAAAAGCAGAGGTACTGAATGAATACTTCTGCTCCATCTTCACCAGGGAGAAAGACGGGATGGTGCCAAAAGGGGGGAGAAGAGGAGCATGGGGGAGGGGACATGTATGTGGTGGTAGAGAGGGATAGAGTGAGTAAATGGCTGCTAGCATTGAAGGTAGACAAATCACCAGGCCCAGATGGAATATACCCAATGGTGCTGAGGGAACTGGCAGAGGAGGTTGGGGAACCACTAGCGAGCCTGTTCAATGGTTCACTACAGTCATGTGTGGTACCACAGGACTGGAGAATGTCATATGTATAGCCTCTCCATAACAGCAGTCTCAAATATGACCCAGGGAATTACAGACTAGCCATTGTGACTTCAATCATGTGCAAGCCCATGGAGACCATACTTAAGGAAAGGTTGTATCTAGACGAGCATGGTTTTGATGATGCAAGGCTGCATGGGTTTATGGGAGGGAGGTCATGTCAAAACAAATCTGATTGACTTATTTTGGTCACCAAAACAGTAGACAGTGACCAGGCAGTGGACATCCTCTACCTCAATTTTAGCAAGGCCTTTGACTATGTACTCCACAAGAGGTTGATCAGGAATTTGGCAGATCTCAGGACTGGTGAGAAGATGACCAGATGGGTGGAAAACTGGCTGGGAAGGGTAACCCAGAATGTGATGGTGGAGGAAGAGTTATCTAACACTAGGGAGGTCACCAGTGGGGTCCCATAGCGCTCAGTGCCTTGGCCAGTTTTGTTCAGTGTCTTCACTAACAATATTATGGATGGCATTAAGGGAAAAGTATGCCTTTCTGTGGATGATACCAACCTCTGTGGGAGGGCTGACATGGCTGAAGGGATACAGGACCTAAAGGGTGATCTGAAAAAACTTGAGAGGTGGTCTGGAATTTGTCAGCTTGGCTTCAATGCATAGAATTGCAAAGTTATGCACACTAGAGCCAAGAATCCCAGGAGGGAGTATTACCTGGTAGGGGTCTAGGGGCTCGGTTCTCAAAACACTCTGCAGGTGGAAAACTATCTGCAAGTCCCCAAAAGTTCTGCAGTTTCAGATAAAAAGGAGAGATTGTGCTGAGTGGTAAACATAAAAATTCCACAGCTGTGGAGAAAATACACTGTGGGCTGTGGAAAAAAGTGCAGCTGTGGAAGTTTCTTAGGAAAAAAAAGCCATTGAAAAGTAGGTCATATCCCATTAAAGGCTATTCTCTGCCAATGTTTTTTTGTAGTTGGGGAACAAATGTTGCACACATACTGTATCACAAAGAGTGAGGCGTAACTTTCCCTGAGCAAAATGCAGTGTACCAACAATTGAGATACAATTATAGTGGAGGTTCATGCACCAAGCAGCAGCACACAAGTGGGTGTACAGTAGTGTCAGTTGTTACAACAATAATAGAACGTTTTCAATGAAAGGCAACAAACCACAACAACTAGACCCAGTGCAGCCTATAAAGGAGCCCCGCACGCAGTAGATGCAGATCTGGTAACAGCCTACAGTGAGTGCTACTGAAGCAGGCAACATAAACACTGTAGGGAGAGACACAATCATCAGTTCCACCATCACTTACAGTCAGCCACTGTGGTGCATGGTCCTGCAGCTACCAGTGGTGCTGCAGTGGTCCCAGTTGAGGGACTGGCTGCTGGACTCTCTGTGAGTACTTTCTGCTGCATCTATGGCAAAACTGTCAAGGTCTGCTGCTCCAGTTAATATGGATCACCTGCTGTTGTGCCTGCTGAGCCTTTTCCTCAGCTGCGGATCTGCACTTGTGAATTTTCAGCAGCTGCGGAACAAATGTTGCAGATTTTCGGCACTTGGGGAATTTTGCAACTTGCCTGTTTTGTGATTCTCTACAAGTGCTGAAATTTTCTTTATGAATATGCCACAACTAATTTTCTACAGCGCTACAAGCCATTTTTCCGCAACTACGGAATTTGAGACTCTCTTTGAGAAAGCAGCACTAGGTATCTGCAACAGGGTATCACATCAAGATAGTGAGTAAATTTGAGTGAGTCAATAACAGCACATGAAAAACAGCCCACATCATAATAGCAACATGAGGGGGGGGGTCACAAAACAATCTGAAGGTTCAAAACCTTTCCTAAGTCCCCAAACGTTCCATAGATGCAGAAAAAGGAGCAATTGCTCTGAGTGCTATACACAGAACTTCCGCAGCTGCAGAAAAAATACATTACAGATTGTGGTAAAAAGTGCAGCTGCAGAAGTTCCTGAGGGGAAAAAAGTCATTGATAAGTATGACTCATCCCCTTAAAGGCAATTCTCAGCTAGTGTTTTTCCACAATTGTGGAAAAAATGTTGCACACATGAGAGTGAGGTGTAACACTCCCTGAGCAAAATGCAGTGCCCCAACATCTGAAATACAATTATAGTGGAGGTCAGGCACAAGTAATAGCAAACCAGTGGGTGTATATCAGAGGCAGTTGTTACAGCAGCACTAGCACACATTGTCATTGAAAGACAACAAACAATCACATGACCCAGTGCAGCCCATGAGGGAGCCCCACAGGCAGTAGAGGCTGAACAGTCTGCAGTGAGTGCTGCTGCAGCAGACAACAGAAACACTCCAGGGAGAGACATGACCATCAGTTACCGACAGCCACTGTGGTGCATGGTTTTGATGCTACCAGTGGTGCTGCAGTGGTCCCAGTTGAGGGAGTGGTTGCTGGTCTCTCTGTGGGTACTTTCAGCTATATCCATGGCAAGACTGTCAAAGTCTGCTGCTCCTGCTAATATTGATCTCTGCTGTTGTGCCGCCTAAGCCTTTTCCACAGCTGCAGATCCACAGTTGCGTATTTTCAGCACTTGCGGAATTTTCTGCAACAGTGAATTTCTGCAACTGTTGGGTTTTTTACAGATTTCCGCATGTGTGCAATTTTTCTTTCAGAATGTCCCTCACCAGTGTTTCTGCAGTGCTGTAGGCCTTTTTCGGGCAACTATGGGATTTTGGACTGTCTTTGTGAATCCAGCCCATGGTCTTTTTAGCGCTTGCTGATTTCAGCAATGTAGGCAGTAATTTACATTGGTGACGTAAGCCAGTGGGTGGGTGGTGGAAGTGATGCTGGCAGTATAGCATAGTGATTAGAGACACTGCCTGTCTGTGCTTGCTACCTCAGGCAGGCCTGTGTTTGATACATGTGGTCTTCTTTTTTTTTTATGTTTAACATTTGCCACCAGTTCAATGTCCGCCTTCCCAACTTTGTCCCACTCCCCGAGTTGTGTCTCCCCGGTGATGATTATAAATAGTAAGGTGGTGCTGGGGGGCAGAGCCCCTTGAAGAAAATTACTACAGGTACATCAAGTGAATGTGGTGATTTTTGTGCAGTCACTCCCCATTCCCCCAGCATATGCTCCCCCAATCTGCTCCACCCCACTTTTTCCCACCCTCCATGTTCCATCCCCCCCTTGCACAGCAGGAGACCCTATCAGTGAATTGGGTCTGTGGATTTGATTTTTCAGTCCGCTCTATGCTGCTGGTCATAGTTTTTCTTTTTGATGTTTTTCCCTCGCTGCTCTTTGTCTGAGACTTTTTTCTGGTGCTGTTTTGACATGGAACCCTGCAAAAGAGGAGGAGGAGGAGAAGGATTTTGGAGTGATGGTCACTAGCAACCTGTAGCACTCCAGGATGGGCAGGAAGGCAGAAGTAAGGGAAAATAAGATGTTGGCATGCAAACCAGAGGGATCAACAGTAGATGAGAGGAGCTTATTCTGCCCTTGTACAGGTCACTGGTGAGGCCACATCTAGAGTACAGAATACATTTCTGGTGCCCACACCTTAAAAAAGATATTAACCTGCTGGAGATAGTCCAGAGGAGGGCAGCGAAGATTATTGCTGGTCAGCAGGGTAAAGCATACAAGGAGAGGTTGGGAACCCTTAAAATGCATTCCCTGGAGGACAGGAGAGAGAGAGAGAGAGAGAAGAAATATGACTAAGTCCTCCATGTATCTGAAAGGGATAAATAGGGTGGATAAGGAGGGTCTTAAGCTGGGGAAGGTTTAGGAGGGAGGTTAGGAAACACTTCTTCACAGAGAGGGTGGTGACCAATTGGACTGGGCTGCTAGAAGAGGTTGGTGCATTGAAGACAGTGGGCAGCATCAAGAGAGGCTGGGATAGACATGAGGGAAGAGTAAGGGTCATGACAGGGGATGATGGAAAAGATGGGAGGATTGGAGAGGGGGGGAGGGTCAGTATCTTAAGCTATGGATCCTGCAAAACAAGCAGACTAGATAGACCAAATGGCCTTATTCTGCTAGCTTCTTCATATGTTTGCATGTTAGTATCGTCATGTATGGGTTTACAGTACACGAGAACATAAAATAAAGTGGGCTGTATTACTTCTGTTCTTTGTAAATGCAAGGAAGAATGCTTTTAAAATCTAAAATGTAAAATATCAGTGGAGATCTGTGTTTTGGGTCAGGGTGTGACCAGGTGTGCATTACAAGGAGAGGATGTTGTCTAGTATATGAGAACAGCTTTTGGTAACCTTTGAACTGTATTACAACAACTTTTGGTGACCTTTGAACTGTCCCACAACAAGAAAATTGTGTGCATTGAAATCCACACTTTTTGTGAAAAACTGTATTAATGCAACACTTGGGGTTCAGGCTAAAGTAAAAAAGTAGGGAAATGTGGTTTTAAGGTTTCTAACCCTAAAACACCTCCCCCACCCCCAAAATATTTCAGGACTGCAATCTTCCTTGGGGATGTCAACCCTAATGCTCACCACATTAGGTGTGAATGTTCCTGGAGTGTTTAGAATGGGGTGAGTGTTAGGGTTGGCAACCCCAAGGAAGACTGCACCCCTGATTTGTTTTAGGGGTGGTGTGGGGTTTTAGTGTTGGAAATACTAAAGCCATATTTCCCTACATTTTTCTCTTTAACCCGAACCCTAAATGTTGCATTAACACAGTTTTTGCAAAGAATTTCCTTACTTTTTGAGATAGTATAATTGTATTCTTATTTGCCTATGGGAACACAGGGCCCTCTGGGCCCTGTGCTTCCATTTTTAGGACAACAGCAACTAAACTGTCAGCAGAGTCTTCTTATTACTTCATCTCCTGAATCTACAGTAGTACTGAACATTTTAAAATCCCAGCTGAAACATCATTCCATGCCACCGCAATGTCATTCCGTGCCACAAGTGTGAAAATACATTTTGGCCAAGATCTGAAAAATGGCAGCTGTTGATGTGGTGTAAAGAACTGGCTATGTTGAAAATTTGGGGTGAAAATATTTAAAATTACAAAAGCTACAAGTGAGCGTAGCTAAATTTCATCAGTTGTATATAACTTTGCCATTTTAACATATTTTCACTCCAAATTTTCAATGTACCCTTCTTATGAGCTCTCCTCATGAACAAGTGTGGTGAAAATTTTCAAATCCTGGACGAATGGTGATTTCACCAAGCAACCGCAAAATCACCTTTGAGCTGGATTTGCATTATTCCACCATCATTGTTCATGAGGTGGTGTCTCAGAAAGGCCATGCTGAAAATCTAGTGTCAAAATATTCAAAAATGACAAAGTTATGCACCAAAGTGGAAACCCCCTTTGAAATATATTGAACCACAATTACCTTACTTTCTCATATAGCAGTCGCTGGTTTCAGCAACACGACTGGTCTTCAATCGGAGAGTGGTTCTTCACCCTGGGACCTATTCAGGTGAGTGAGGGTGTATGGTGGGGTGGGAGGGTGCAGGGTGGTGGGTGATCAGTGGGAGTTTGGGGTCAGAGGATGGGACTGACAAAAGATCATTTTCTTCTTTACATGCACTGTTTTCTTTATTTCAGTGGGGAACAGTGATCAGTAGGTGGGAGGTGCCACTAGACAGCAGGGAAGCCAAAAATATCAACTGGATGGTGGTCAAGGGGGGTGCCATTAGACACCAGGGAAAAATACAATTACAGGAATGGAGACTGGCTGGTGAGGGGTGCCATTAGACACAAGGGAAATATTAATAACTATGGGGACAACAATTGTAGGGTGAGGGCTGCCATTAGACTCTAGGGAAAAATACTACACTAACATGGATGGTGATCAGATGGTTGAGGGTGCCACTAGACCCCAGGGAATTATTTAAT
Organism: Neoceratodus forsteri; assembly: GCA_016271365.2. Classification (NCBI taxonomy): domain Eukaryota; kingdom Metazoa; phylum Chordata; order Ceratodontiformes; family Ceratodontidae; genus Neoceratodus; species Neoceratodus forsteri. Next base: position 830,767,696 of record CM028132.1, on the reverse strand, counting down.
AAGTATGGGGACATGGATAAAATAAGTATTTACAGGGATGGCAATCGAAGGGTGGGTATGTCACTAGACAGCAGGGATAAATAAAACATTTACAGGGATGTCAATCGGAGGCTGGGGGTGCCACTAGGAACCAGGAAAAAATTAACAAAATTATGGGGAAGGCTATCAGAGGGTAGGGGTGCCACTGGACACCACAGAGACATTATATAATATATCAGTAAAATTGTGGGGATGCTGTGAAAAATCCTTTTTTCATTTGCAGAAATCAATTTCCTTGTCAAATGAAAAATAATAGTAAAAAACTATGTCCAAAGTCTTTTTCTGTTTGAATGAAATATGAAGGGATCCTTTTTTGTTCAAATAAAATTGGACAAACAAAAACAAACAAAAAAAAAACTAAGTCCTAAGTCTTTTTCCATATGAACGGAATATGAAAGGATCCTTTTTAATTCAAACAAAAAAGGACAAATGAAAAAAAACAGCTAAAAAAAAAAAACGTAAGTCCAAAATCTTTATGGGTTTCAAGGGAACCTTTTTCATTTGAATGAAAAAGCCCATAGGGAGTAAGAAGAATCGAGTCACGAAAAATGATTTTAAAAGAAAAAAAAAACACACATTTCAGGGTCACTTTTTCAATGGTTAACTGCAGAATCCATCTAATGGAGTTCCAGTGAGTAAGGTATATGTATTGCTGTCTCTATAGGATGTCATTTTTGTGGGGTTTGAATTTTTTTTCACAGAAAACAGAAAACAAGAAGGCGGCAAATCAAAAAGGATATTTACAAAAGAAAAAGGATTGTCCCCAAATGAAAAATAATATTTTTTCTTATGGATCATATTCCTTTATTGTTCCAAACATCTATCCAAAAAACTTACTGAGCATGCTCAGAAACCAACATTTTAAAATTTAATAACATAGGAATGGATTAATGTTTTTTTCACCAAACCAGTGAAAGGCACATCTGTGGGCCGAGCCCTTTTTACCATGAATGTTTTATACCAAACCGTCTGGGCACAACGCATTGACAAAAAAAAAAAAAAAAGAGCATATTTATATGTTTTTGCACTATCTACATCTCAAAATCTGTACATCCAACTGGAAAAAACTTGGCATATCCAGAGATCTTCCATTTGAGACTGTGCATGCAAAATTTGGTAAAAATCTGTTTAACAGTTGCAAAGATATTAAAGTTCAAATTTTGAGGTTTAACATAGAAATCCCTGCTCAACCCTAAACATAAAGATGCTAATGCACACCTATAAAGCAATGGAGGCTACCCATAGACTATATTATCATCATCCCTCCTTCCCTTGATGAATTCTGTCTGATCTTTTCTAATAATAGATGGTAAGCATTTTTCGAATCTAGTGGCTGATATTTAAGCAAAAATTGCATAATCCGACATTAGGAGCAAAATATGTTTATCTGAGTTGCTTTAAGGTGGGTCTTGGTGCTTTTTACATATTAATAAGATCTGAGGTTCCTCAAAGAAAGACGGGACATGTCGCATTTCAATCAAAGAGTTGTAAAGTAGATGTAACATTGTGATCAACTCTTCCACAGATGTTTATAATATTTTATTGTCAGGCCATCAGGGCCTAGTGCTTTGCCCACTTTAAGTTGTTAATTGCTTCCCTGATCTCACTCCTATTACTCACCCCTCCAATTTCTTCTATTAACTTTTCAGGGATAGTAGGTATGTTAAGTTCATCCATTTATATTAATATTATATTGGGATTCATACAACTCTTTATAACAGTTATGAAAAAAACCTTAATAATATCGTTTTGATCTGTTAAGGCTTCATGCTCTCTTACCACTGTTATTTTAGCAAGCTATCATTCCACATTCTCTTTCTGTAACAGATATGCCAACATCCTGCCACTTCTGTGCTAGCAGAAATAATACTTTGACCTTGATAGCATTACTAACCTTTCAATACATTCCTTTTGGAACATATTATTCTTTGATTTCAAAGCACTGAAATGTTCAAATAAATCATCAGTCCAGTCTGTGAATGCTTCATTTACATTACCTTAACTGGAACAATTAGCCTGTGCTAAGTCTGGTAATCCCTTTCAGCTGTCTATTCCCTTTAGGCAGCAAATCAAAAGGTAGTGATTGCTGGCCTATATGCTACCCAGTTTTTTTAAGCTGTATATATCAATTGATGGGTTTTGATTATATGATGTATAGTGCTCAGAGCCCCCAGGATTTGGCACTTAATAAATAACTACTACTAGAAATACTTTGATTCAATTGCACATTTAATTTCAGGATCAAGGTCTTTAGGCATTTTAAAAAGACATTTTATTTTTTATTTGTATTTATTTTATTTTATTTAGTTTTTGTTGACCGGGTAAGTGCGCTAGACAAATCCTGCCTATTTTCAGGCACTACCCGGGGGAGGGGGATACAGATGAATGCCAACTGACCTTGAACCAGATTAAGCTGTTGGTGGTATTTTTAGCTAAATGAGGGAAATTTGGCCAGGACACCAGGGAAATTCCCCTTCTGCTGGGGTCTGCAGAGGGTGTTGTTGTACTGCTGTCATGGCAGACAGCTCACGTAGTGAGCAGGAGCAGGACGTGCAGGCTGGAGCTCTGCAAGAGGCTTTGGTTTTATCAGAGAATCAGGATATGCAAGTTACAGCGTTATCTGTGCCAGAGACTTACGGAGATCTGCAGGTGACTGGGCATGTAGTTGGGATGGTACTTCCTCAAGTTCTAGCATCAGAGTCTTTGACTGTGGAGAAGGAGGTGGCTTGTATTGACAATGTTATGGCTGGAATTGTTCCTGTGGTTACAGGCAGTGAAGCAACGGCTGGGACGGCGCAAGATGAGTTGGCTGACATGCAAGCCATCATTGCTACAGCTGACACGGAGAATGCGGAAGTGTCAGTGTGGTCAGACGATGCAAGGGGATCCAGCAACAGGCAGTCAGCTGAAGAAAAGGCTGCAGTGTGGACTAAGGAATCTGCCTTGTCTCAGGCAGGGTGATTACTGCAGCTGGATGGTTGGTGGATCCCGGACCCCAATTGGCTTTCCTTTTCTTCGGCAGAGACGGTGGCATCACAGCCACACTTACATGGTCATGAAAAAGCTTTCACTCCAGGTCAGACTGTGTCCTTTTTTCCTAAGACTGATACTGTGGGTCCGGAGATTGCAACGGAGAATGCCCTCTCGCCTGAGGGTCAGATGCAGCAATCTCCACTGCAGTCACCTAGGGGCAATAATTCATGGACAGGCCTGCATTTCTCGGACTTATTTAAAAACAATAAGCTGGAGTAGGCTCCAAGAAAAAATTCAGTTTGGCTCAGGTATCAGGGAGGTTTGCCTGAACATCCAGACAGGGCATATGTTGCCAGAAAGTTATTAAAAGACTCGATGCACTTTTTGGATACAGATATATATGCCTTGATAAATATCCAGGGGGAAGATACATTTGATGTTAGTTTTAAACAATTTTCAGGATTAGACAGATTTTGGCAAAAGTATGAGTCTTGTAAATCTTTGCCTTTATGGCTACCATTTTGGGCCATACCTATTACTAAACCCTTATTCAAAACCATTATTATCATGTTTAGGAATGAGGGGGTGAATGTGGGGGATATCCAATACTGGTTGGAAAATAAATGTACGGTTTTGGGCCCCCCGAGCCCATAATGGATACTGAAGAGATTTGGACTGGGGCTTGGCATTTTAAGGTTAAATTACACATTACTGATAGTGAAGTTATGCATGTCCCTAATAGTTTCTTTTAAGGGAAAGACAGAGGGATTTGTTTTTATTTTGGTCAGCCTAAAGCTTGCTATCGCTGTGGTAGTAGACGCCATTTAAGTAGTGCATGTGATAAGGTTAAATGCGCACTTTGTGGGGAACTGGATCATGACAGTGAAGTCTGTCGGAATGTGTTCAAATGTAATTTATGTGATGAAGCAGGTCATGCCTATCACCAATGCCCTTTGGCAAGCCAGAATCAGCAGGGAGGCCCTAATAAAGAGGCTTTAATAAACCAGGCCCAGGGTAGATACAGGCCTCAGACTTTTGCTCACCCACACACAGACACGGATTCTACAGGTCAGCCTGGAGGGGATATATCCCAGGATCTGTCCTCCGGTCAGCCACAACTTCCAGCTGAGGAACCTGAGCAACCCAGACCCTCTAATCAGGACCAGGTACTGGTTTCCCCTGAGGACCCTTCCTCTAGTGGGGTACCCATCCTTGCAGCTTTACACCCCCCACCGAGGGCCTGCTGGCTTTGGCTCCACAGAATTCTGACTTTCAAACCCCTAGAAGGATTACTCGGGCTAGTAGTCGCCAAAAAGGAGTTTTAGAGGCTTGTCCTACTCAAAATACGTTTCAAGTGTTAGCAGATATGGACGGGGATTTAGGTCCAGACACATCCAAACCAGATGCTGGTTCAGAGATGGAGGTAGAAGAAGAAGGTGGAAAGGATCTTTTAGAGTTGAAAAAAAGAAAGGTAAAAAAGGAAAACAAGATAAACCTTAAACTTCAGCATTTAAATTCATATGGCCTGCTTAAAGATGATATCCCTTAACTGCTATAGTATAAAAAACTACAAGAGATGTTTAACTTGTTTGAGGCAGTGCCAGGATTTACAGTCAGATATCATCTTTTTGCAGGAAACACACTTATCTTCCTTGGCTGAGGTCACTCAAGTTAAAAAAGCCTGGTTGGGGGGGCCTTCCTTTTGGTCCAGATACGGCAGATGGGGTAGGAATTATTTTTACTCACTCCTCAGTGCAAGTAATATGGCTTCTAGACATCTGGCCAGGTAGAGCCTTACTTACTGATTGTTATTATCAAGGATTTTCACTCAGACTAATTAATACCTATGCCCTCCAAGTAAAAACTGCGAGGATTGATTTATTTCAACAGATCAAACCTTATCTCTTCACTTCCAAACATGTTGTTTGGGGAGGTGATATGAATTGCAGCCTTGATATTCATATCAAGAATAATGTGCAACAGAAAACATATTGTGACTCACATACACTGACTCAAACATTTGTGGTTGCAAATATGAGGGATGCCTATAGGGGGCTTCATGCGGCAGATGTTTTCACTTATCGGAGGGCTTCCTTTCAAACTAGGATAGACTATTTTTTTATCTCCAAACATTTAATACCACAATGTTTTTCTGTACAACATTGTGATTTTTCAGATCACAATTTACTCTATTGTGTTTTGGGGCTCCATCAGATTCCTACAAGTTTTCCTGCTATCAGTAGAAGATGGAAATTAAATTCACAGCTATTGGATGATGTTCCTTTCCTATCCCAACTTCGATATTGTCTTATTTCTCAAAAATCTGTTGGAGATTTGTATGATGACTGGGTTTCCTCGTGAATGGATACCAAACTGGCCTTTAAGAATTTTTTTATCTCCTATGGTAGGAGGAAGGGTACATCTGATTATTTGCAATATTTAGACTGTAGAAATCAGTATTATAAATTATTATCTAGTTCTCGGGTGACGTCCCTGGAGGTGCAAACACAATTAGGGGTTTTAAAGAAAAAAATGAAACATTACCAATATGATAGGGCAGTGTCGATGTATGCAGAGCTGAAATTTGGTACGCAACAGCAACCTTTTAAAGATCCATATGTTGCATGTAAACAAAAACTGGATAGAAAACTTATGACTGGTCTCCGAAATTCAAAAGGACAGATAAAGACATCAGAGGCTGAGATATTGGAGATTGTAGAACAGCATTTATCCTCAGTTTTTAGTACTAGGTTTATTCCAGTGGCTTTTTGGGAGGACGTCCTTCACTTCCCAGTTCCCCAAATATCACAGTTGGTAGCAGATACACTGCAAGAACCTATTTCTTCCTCAGAAGTCCTGGTGACCATCAACGCACTTAGAACAGGGGTTTCACCAGGGGTAGATGGGATCACAAGCGAGTTTTATAAAACCTTTAAAGATGACATGAGTGTTATTTTAGCTGAGGTTTATAATGACATCTTACAATTTGGTTTAGTAGATACAAAATTTAACCTAGCAATTCTAACATTTATACATAAAAAAGGGGATGTTACGGATTTGGGCAATTGGAGGCCAATCAGCCTGCTCAATACGATTATAAGATCCTTTCTTCTCTTCTCTGTAAAAGGCTATAAATTGTAGCACAAGGGGTACTCCACCCGGAACAAACTTGTTCTATTCCCCATCGCTCTATCCAGCAAAATTTAAAATTGATCAGAGATATCTGTGAATTTGGAGCCCAGGATAAATTATCAGGTTTTATTTTAGCTTTAGATCAATCTAAAGCTTTTAATAAAGTTTTTCACTCTTTTCTGTTCCAAGTACTAGAAAGGTATGGTATCCCTATACCCTTTCTTAACTATATTGGTACCTTATATTTTAATGCATGTTCCTGTCCCTTAATAAATAATCTTTTGGGAAACGAAATTGAATTAACACAGGGGGTTATACTGGGATGTCCCATTAGCCCTTTGTTATACTCCTTTGTGTTAGATCCTCTCTTACGAGAAATTGAAAATAATTGATTTATTCATGGTTTGACTCCATCTTTAACTATGCTGGCTCAAAAATCTTCAGTTTATTCTGATGATATATGTTTATTGGTGGCGGATGTACAATCGGGGCTGGAGGCAATTCGGGTAATTAAACAATTCTCGGCGCTAAATGGCACTATGCTAAATTATGGAAAATGTGGGTGTATGGCAGTAGGCAGGACTCCAACAGTACATAATATAGGGGGTATATCTGTTTCTGTTTCCCTTAAAATTTTGGGTCTTAATTTTGGGAGTGGGGCCCTGGCACTTTTGAACTGGGAGACGTACTTGGCTATTGGGGAGCACAAGGTACAGCAATGGAAAGCTTAGGGTTTTTCAAAAAAGAAAAGGGTGATGGTAATAAAGAAATTTTTATTACCACTGTTTTTACATGTCTGTTCGGTTTTTCCAGTCCTGACCTCTCTGGAAACTAGACTGTATAGCTGTTTCTTTCAGATGGTATGGGGCAGCAGGTTAAATCCTATCAAAAGGGCTTTTACGTATTTAAAAGTTTCTCAAGGGGGGACTGGGAATGATTAATCCATTGTTTGTTTTTTTTTCACTCTTTCTTTATGATATCTTCATTTCAGGTGAAAACCCTGCCTGAGGACCAGCCATGGTCAGAATGGACCCCGCTCTTATTTCACCCATTTCTGGCCCAATGGGAGGGTGGGGTATACCAAAACAAAATTCAAATGTGCTGCACTGTCTTATGCTGCCTCTGCAGTTAGGAAGCTCAGGGAATGGAAATTGGGTAAAGCACAATTACATGATGTTTCCAGGAAGAATTTTTATGCTGAAGTTATGGGTAATGTTTTCTTTGTACAAGTAGATTTCCCCTTTTGTGTCCCTACTAAGATTTCTCAGGCATTACGCCGCTTGATGGATAACTGGCTACCACCTCAAATGTGGGATATTCAATGGCTCAGCTGCCATGGTAAATTGGGAGTCCGGGATAACCTGAAGCACAAACCTATTGCAGATATGCAATGCATTAGGCCTGAATGTGCTGGTCAGGTAGAAGCTCAGGAACATTTTTTTCTTCACTGTCCTCATTCTGTGACATTTTGGACAGCTTTAGCCTTGCGGTGCAATGGGGCATTGCACACCATATATCATATCAGAGTCTTATTTTAGGGGATTATTCTGTTTTTTAGGGAGGTATCATTTGAGCACACTGACTTTAGTATTTGCCTGTATTAAATATTATTTATGGCAAGCCAGATGCCAGTTTTCTTTACAACATACTATACTTCCGAATATTGTTGTACTTAAACGAATTGAACAAGATCTGGTTAAACAGAAAATTTTGGAGCATAATTCTCTGGATAGTCAAGTATTTTTCAAGTTTTGGAAACATATTGTATGGAGTTCTTGATTTCTTTTTTTGTCTTTTTTTCTCCTCTGTATCGCATGATAGACAGTGAAAGTGTTGGATTTTGTTCTTCAGCCTCACCGATTGTTGTATAAAGGCTTACTTTTTTTTTTTTTTTGTATCTCTGGATTGCTATATGTGTGTTTTTCATTTATGATGTATTGTCTGTCTTCTAATAAAAAATTCCCCTACTCTTTTCGAGAAGTGTCATGTGATCTTCATCAGACATTCATATCACATCTTTAAAATTGTTCCAGCTGTGTTCACAACATGTAAAAGCAATTGTATATATACTTGTTTTGTATATTTGAAATGTGTTGTATAGTGTTATCGATTAATCAGTCAATCAATTAATTAATTAATTTAGTTAGTTATTATCTTGATGTTTTTTGTCCTGGTTAACCATGCAAATGGGCTTGTTAGCCCATGGATTAAGAGTTTAAATAAATAAATGAAATCAAACTAAATCAGGTATTCAAGATTTTCAGTTTATTTTTTTTATTTCTTTTTATAACTATTCTAAGAGTTTGTTATACCCATCACGCATGCCTTATATGAATAACATATTGTTGTTAGCACTATTTTATCACTCAGACTGTATGTAATTATTTTTTATTTATTGAATTTTGATAACCAGGTAGGTCCACTGAGACTAAAAGTCTCTTTTTCAGGGGTGACACATAAATAATTACATAGAAACAAATAACACATGAGTCAATAAGCAATGAAAACCATAACAGTGACATAATATCACAGGGTAATATAGTTAGCAAACACTGGTCCATTTACAACAGGGAGCAAGCATTCTGACAAGTGTTATAGAGCAGTGAGTACAGAAATTCAAACAAAGTAAGTAGAAGTTAATTATTGTAAGTGCACAGACTTTCCTTAAGGAGAAATGTCTTAAGTTCTTTCTCAAAGTTTTCCAGTGAGCAGCAGTCTTAGAGGGTACCAGGGGTGGCATTCCAAAGAGAATGAGCAGAGGGGCAAAGGTTCTTTTGTCTGCACTGGACCTTCATCTTGGTATCTCAAGTAAGATACAGCTGGAGGAAAGGAACATTCTTCTTAGTGGTTTAAGTTCCAACACATCACCAAGGCTCGGAGGGGTAGCATCTTTGACTAGTTTGACTGCTAGATGGAGAAGAGGATAGTTGAATTTCCCTTCAAAGGAGGGCCAATGTAAGGAGTAGAGGACATCGCAATATTGATCCCTAGGCAAGGCACCCAAAGCAAACTGACCAATTTTATTGTATAGAACTTCTAGCATGTTTGTCTCCAAGTACCTTAAGGTCTGCAGAACTGGGACACTCTGCAACAGTATTGGGAGCAACATGCTGTTATCAATAGCTTGTCATGAATCCTTGGATATATAATTATTTAGATTGTAAAGTTACCACCAAGCGGAGCTCCGGTAAGATGGCTGACTAGATTAAATGTTATGCATTGTGAGCTCCCCATTGGCTGTTCTTCAGTTAACTTGGTGTCCCTGCTTGGCTTGAATGCCAGCCCTTAATGCTGGTTATGTCTAAACAATTTAGACAAACCTAAGAGATTTCCAAATACTTTAGGGAGTCAACAGCTCTGGAAACTGCTTTTGCAAATAAGAAAAGAGTCAGTAAAGAACGCCAAGAATTTCATTCAGCTGGACTGGATGAAGCATGTAAATTGCTACAGGTAACTCAGACAGTCAGTACTGCTCCACAAGGTACATCTTCTATTCGATGACCACCGAAGCTGGAAGCTGAGGGCCAGAAAGACACTTAATGTCCCTTTGTTGCTTTGGCACCTGTGAGATTCAAAAAAGGCACCAGAGCCCATTGGCTGAGAGGGGTTGTGATGATGAGTAGCCCTGCAGTTAAAGGCTGCATCCTCTCTCAGCGCTGAGACCGAAAAGCAACCGCTTGGGGTGGCGAGGGAGACCGGCTGAATCGGGTCCCCCCCTTCCATCGCTCCACGTTTAAGGATCTGAACCACGGGGTTGAGGCGCCGGACAGCTGATCTGCCGGGTGGACCCCCCCATAGTTGAAAATGACCGCTGAAGCTGGTAGCAGAAATATCCCGCCCACCCACCCCATTTCCTCCTCCTCTCTCTCCCATTAAGTACACACTAGCTCTGCCCACTGCTCCCTTACATCAATAGGGAAGGCTGGAGTCATCACTCTAGGAGGAGTTTCGTCCCTACACTCTTGCTCTATTTCTTGCTCCACCTACAGCCACCCTACCCATAAACAATTCTCACATGAGATGGAACTCATCAGCCCTTGAGTAAATTGTGCCTACCCACTGCCCTGAACTGGCCTGTCTAGGGGTACTATTTTCAGGCATCTATTTCTACTGACTCTCAACTCACCTGACACCCTGAATTGATTCTAGCCTTTGCCTAATGAATGTGAAGTGAAGCCCTTACCTGTTCTTATTTGAATGGTTGCTAGTCAGACCTACTAAATGCTTTAAGTAACTTACTCCTGTATGTGGTATCATTTCAGGGTTTAATGTAGTCACAGAATAGTCCGCCTGTTCTTGCCACTAATTGTATTGAACAATTATAGACAAAAAGTATTTTCTAAGTTATACCACTATTACCCAAATGCTGGACTAGTACTGTAAGGAATTTCTCTGCTCAGCAATCATTACCAAGGGGCTGCAGTAATAATGAACTAGATTATGCTCCATTCTGTTTCCCACTGCACCTTGCCTGTATTTGAAACTGGGTTAGACCAAATCCTGCTACTGTTTAATCTAGGCAGGAATACTCAGAGAATGTACCCAGATGTAAGGATGCCTAACCAGGAGTCAGCATTGGTTGGCAGGATGTGTCATTGCAGACCAAACAGAGGTCTCCTCCTCGCCACCCTATACATTTCCTCAGTGCTCTGGGTTGACTGGTTTGCTTGCCAACTTGGCCCCTCTACCCATGCCCCGCATGGACCTGCCGCGCACCTGGCCAGTCACTATTACTGCCCATCTCCTGCATGCAATATTTCCCTCCTAGTCACCCACGAATTCACTAGAAGTGGGATCTGCTACAGGCCCCTTCTTCTAACTATGAATATACCTAGGAAAGTGAGGTTCCCATTCCCAACTTTTACTCTCTGTCTTCTGCTCACAGCTCTGCTGTTACTTGCAGGTGATATTCAACCTAACCTGGGCCCAGGTATTGCTAACATTTCAATTTCCTCCTCACAAGACCAGACCTGGATGTCACCTAAGGGCTTGAGGCTAGCCCATATGAATATATTTAGTCTCTGGCCTAAGATTCATGAAGTACAAGCGTGGCTAGCCCTTTACAATCCTGATGTGCTAGCTGTTTCAGAGACCTGGTTAAAACCCCAGGTTCCTGATCATGAAATCGCTGCCTCAGGATATGTCTGCTACAAAAGGACAGAATTCAGAAAAAGGGGGGAGGGGTATTTATCTACGTGAAGGTTGCCCTGATCTCCTCCCTTGTCTGCTTGTTGCACAGCACGCCCCCTGAAATTGAAACTATCTTCATATGGCTCACCCTCGGCGGTGTCAAGCACCCTACCATAGGGTGCATATATAGCCCCCCTACGAATGCTGTCCAATCCCTGGAGACACTCACTAAAAACCTAACCACTGAGTTTGCATCGGAACTTCTCATACTGGATGATTTTAATCTTAACTGGGCCCAAGAGGCTAGGTCCTCTATAAATGGCCTGTTACACGATGCAAATCTTGCCCAGATTATCACTCAAACCACCAAGATGAACTACAAAATGGGAAGGCACTTTATTATTGACTGGGCCTTAGTGTTATCCCCAAAAAATATTCAAGTTGCAGGCACCATGGCCGATGCACTGAGTGACCACTCGCCCATCTTCTGTGTCTGGAAGAACAGGGCGGACAGGGTTCAGACTAGAATACTCACCTCCAGGGACTACTCCAAGTTCTCTCTGGAGCACTACAACGACTTTCTTGGTAACATAGACTGGAGTCCACTATGTTGTCTCCCTACCCTGGAAGGGGCAGTTGCCTTTGTTCACAAATCTCTCATGAGGGCCGCCGATCTCTTTGCTCCAATGAAGACCTATCGAGTAACAGGCAGCTGTTATAAGTGGATCACCCCCTCCTTAAAGGCCCTGATGATTGGCTGCAACAGAGCCTGGAAAAAGTTCAAGAGCTCTACACTCCTAGCAGACCGTGAAAACTATAGAGCTCTTAGAAACCAATGCAAGCAGGCTGCTAAGCTAGCGAAAAAGGCTTAACATAGAAACATAGACTTTGACGGCAGATAAGGACCGCTAGGCCCATCTAGTCTGCTTATCTCAATCATCTCCAGAAAACTAACCTTGGCAATCCGAGGTTATTCTGGTCCCACATCAATGAATTGATAAAGGGAAACAAAAAGGCAGCCCCAGGCTCTATTATGGCTAATGGGCAGTTACTGCATGATGAGGCACTCATTGCCGAGGCCCTCAATACCCACTTCATGAACCTCGATAACTACAAGGTTGGGCCCTCGGTGCCCAACAATGAGTCCTTCATACTGGATCCTCCTAATCTAGACCGCCCATCTTTTCATATGCAGCTGGCAAAGGTGAAAGAGGTCCTATCCATTCTAAAAACCTTGAAAACAAGAGGTACAGGAGGCCCGGATGGTATCCAAACTAGACTTCTCAAAGACGGTGCCTCAGCACTCGCAAGGCCACTTACCTGGATCATTAACAGGTCCTTTCTAGAAGGGTCTGTCCCAGAGCTGTGGAAGCAGGCTCATGTGGTCCCTATTCATAAGAGTGGACCTCTGGAGCCAATTGGGAACTACAGGCCGATCTCCTTGCTGTGTACCCTGGCAAAAATCCAGGAGAAATTAGTCTACACCCAACTCCGGGAATATTTAGAGGCACACCTGCTTATTTCCCCGGTGCAACATGGCTTTAGAGCCATACATGAGACTGACACCACCTTAACCAAATTCTTTGCTGATGTGCTTAAAGAAATCGACTCAGGATCCAACACAGGTGCGGTTTTCATCGAGCTTTCCAAGGCCTTTGACTTGGTGGACCACAGACTACTACTCCTTAAACTCTGCCACCTAGGCCTTGACACTCATGCTCTTAAATGGTTTGAAAGTTACCTCACAGGGCACATACAGAGGGTCAGGTGGCTGGACAAACTCTTCAATCCACTGCCCCTTAAGGAGGGGGTACCCCAAGGGTCTATACTTGGTCCCCTATTGTTCTCACTGTTTATAAACAAGCTGCACAACCACTGTGGGAGCAGTAATGTCATCCAATATGCTGATGATGCTGTGATCTACAAAGCCTCTGATAACCTGGATGACCTAGGAACATCCCTCCAAGTGGACATAAACATTATGGAGGAATGGCTCACCAAGAACAAAATAGTCCTTAATACCAACAAAACTAAGGTTATGTTGTTCGGACCTAGATCCCTTGGACAAGACAGATCACAGCTCCTTCAACTCAAGTCCCTGGTGGGTAACAAACTAGAAGTGGTTTCCTCCACAAAATACCTCAGCCTTACCCTAGACCAAGGATTCACATTAAAACAACATGTAGACCAAGTCACTAAAGTCATCCACGGCAAACTCGGAATACTATACTGGCTTAAGGATCAGCTGATCCCCAAAGCCAGGACTGCTATTGCCTCTAGTGTCCTGCTCCCAACACTCAACTATGCAGCCCCGGTACTTCAGAGTGTTGCCAAGCCAGAGTTCAGTAAGCTACAGATCATATACAAAAAGGTGGTCTGTTTTGCCTCCTTATCCCACTCTAGGAGCCGCCATTGAGAGGCATTATCATGACTCAGCTTGCCATCTTTTGAAGCTCGCCTCAGGTACCCAGTACTCTGCCTGTCAAAGAAGCTAATTAGTCCTACACCTCCCCTGAGTCTCGAGGGACTCCTAACTGTAAAGAGAAATCTGTGTAACCTCTGGACCTCAGGCCAAACTCTCCTAGAGGTCCCTAATTGTTAGGACCAAGGCAGGTAATATGTCCTTTTCTCATGCTGCCCTTCCCTTTGGAACAACCTCCCATCGGAGGTGCAGAAAACCCATCTGTAATGTGTTTCCATAAGAGACTCAGGACTCATATGCTGGCAACGAGTAAATGCCAATGCTACGGTACCTGACACTCCTACCCTGCTCCCTGGTCTGTGCACTTACTACATGTACATCACCTGCACCCGAACTGGCGGCACTAACTCCTCAGTGATCTCTTCCCCCCCACTGAACTTCCAAGGAGGGTTCTTAGAGACATAGTCATATGTAGCACTGAAATAATGTAATGGTATCACTAGGGAAGACTGCACTGCTTTATATACATGTAAGATTGTCGCATGCCAACAACTTGTATATGTACTATTGCTTACCAAGTTTATGTACTGTTATTCCTGGGTCGTCCCTGAAAAAGGGACCTCCGGGGCCCAGTGGGCCTACCCGGTCATCAAAATTCAATAAATAAATAAATAAATACTGGCAAAAGGTAAACAGGGTAATTTGAACTGAGGGGTATTGGTTTCAGACACAAGCAGTTGTAATGCTCCAGTGTGGTTTAAACCCTTTCAGTTTACTTCTGGGAACATTAGAAGACTGCAACATTTAATTGAAAATGTGGTTCAACAACCAATTGTAGAATTTCTTGATTTCTGAGTTTGCAATCGGATAATTTAGTCACATTCTTTGTCCAGTATGGCTGTGATGGGGAAAACTAGGGCTGCTAAGAACCTGGAAAAGGCTGAACAATTGGAAAAATAAGAGGTTAAATGATAAACACAGAAATGAGATTAAAGACCAAGGCAAATTGCAACACCAAAATGATATTTTTTTGAAACCCACCTTTCAGAAATATCTGAATATGTAAATTCCCCAAACACAGCTGTCGAAAGATTTGAAGAATAACTGCAACAGATACTAAACAATCTAAAAGTAGGCTTTAGAAATGTAAACACAGCTATTACCACATTAGATCTGAAATGTTCTGACATAGCCAGCAAACTTAGAGCCCTGAATCTGGGCACAGAGGATTATGAGCAAAGACTGAGTGCAACAGAGGATCAACTGCCCAAGATCACATGTGAATTAAGTAATACCACCAGAGAATTAGAGGCGTTAAAATTGAAAGTTGAAGATTTGATGATAAGATCTCAATCTGAGAACCTGCAAATAGGTAACTTACCAGAGATCATTGATGGCTCAGACCCTCTGCACTTTTGTGAAGAAATGCTTTCAGATATTCTGGATTTAAAATACCCAGACCAAAAAGGAAATCTACAGAGCCCATAGAGCATTTGGTCCCAAACACAATGAAGCATGCCCTAAATTTATGTTCATTCGACCTCTACGATATCAAGACTGGGAGAAAGTTTTATATAAAGCCAGAATAGAAAGGGACTTGGACTATAATGGTCTTAAACTGCAGGTATTTCCAGACTTGCCCTCATCAGTCTTAACAAAAAGAAAGGCATTTATTCTAATCAGGGATAGACTCAGGAAGGAAGGAAGGAATACCATTTGATTTACTATACTCTGCCAAGTTATGGGTCAATATGGATGGAGAAATCTGTTTTTTTCCTCACACTCCTCAGGAGGTGGAGGAGGCATTACAAAAAAGAGTCCAATATGATGAACCCACTCCTGATATATCAGTGCAGACAGTAACTATTAGGGCTGAAAGCAATACACAGCTACAAACTGAAAATACTACAATTTCAGTTGACAGTATTGTGCAACTTTAACAAGAGTACCCATATATTTGAACAGGCATTCTAAGAAAAATAATGGCTTCTCCCATCACTCCCTATTATATTCTTTAAGAATTGGAGGAAGCATTATAAAGAAGAGCCCAGCATGAGGCATTCGCTTCTGTAACTTTAGCCTAAAAAGTACTTAACTGGTCAGAAGGCAATTTTTGGAATCAAGATTCAGATGTTGCACCCTATCTGATAGCTTTTCATACACTTCTATAGTAGGGATTTAAAATCTTGAGTGACATTACAAGAAGCTAAGTTTGGAATAAAAGGGAAAAAAGAGATAAAAACAAGAAAGAAGAAGGAAGTGGAAGGGGGAGCGGGGGAGAAAAAAGAACTAATATGTTTTCGTAATTTTTTTTTGTTGCTTTTGTTTTTGGCCAAGATAGAATGAGTAATTTATCTATGGGGTGACAGCCAAGTTTTTTTCACTTAGTTATATATGAACTCAACTACCGGGGGGGGGCTCACATATCAAGTGGGGCACATTAAATAGTGAGCCATCTTCAAAATACAAGAGGTAAGGGGGCCTACCTAAGAGGAGGAAAGCACCATGGGATGGGGTGGGGGAAGGTCCAGAGAAGTCTTGGGGGAAGGAGGGAAGGGGGTTAGGAATTGTCAAAATCAATACAGCTTATCAAAAAGTCTTAAACTTGTGGCGTGGGTGTTCTAATATAGAAGCATATTATTTGGATCAACAAATGAGGCTTAATAGATTTACACAAAGCCAGTCAACCTGCTGTCATTTAAAATTAAATATTAGTTGTTGTGGATCAGACCTTAAGACACTAAAGGGATATAAAATAAAAAATAAATAAAATAAGAGTTATCACTTGGAATATAAATGGAGCAAGGGATTGAATAAAAATATGGAAAATTGTAAATTATGTTAATAGTAAGAAAATCAATTGTTTATTACTTCAAGAGATTCACTTTGATAAAAATGTTGCAGTATATTTTTCAAATTTATATCAAGCTGAGGGAATTTATACAGATTATACAAATAATGCCAGACGAACAGTGATCTTTGTGAAAAAAAGTTTAAGACCTCAAATACTTAGCTCACATATTGACCTAGAGAGATTTCAACTATGTTGGAAACTTTCTATTGCCCAAGTGCAGCTAAAGTTGTTAAGCCTTTATGCGCCCAATGATGATGATCTGCAATTCTTCACCAACCTTTTTGTTAAAAATTGTCTCTTGTGATACTCCTTGTATTATAGGGGGTGACTTCAATATTGCTCTCACTTCCCTAGATAGAGCCCTTTCAGCACCAGAATGCAAAATTAGGACTGTTAATGTAATAAAGTTCTAGATGCAAGACCCGCAGGATCCATTTGTTTTTTCCCCCTACATTGAGTAAGTTTTTTTTAGTATTTGAAGTCTTACAATGCATATTCAAGAATAAATTTATTTTTGGTCTCTCAGAATTGATTGTGTAAAACTGATTTTGTAGCTACAGCTCAATAATTATATCAGACCATGCATCTTGGTACTTGGAGTTAAAACTGACACAAATAATTAAACCTTTTTCCATAATCCAGACACTAGATAATTTTCTATGGCATGGTGAACAACTTGTTAAGTTGATTCAGGAAGAAATCCATTTTTTTTACAAAGGAACCTGTAGAAAGAATTCACAACCTAAACTATAAGGGATTCATGAAATATTTTTCTAAGAGGGTGGATTATATCCCATGACAAGAACAGAAAAAGGAGAAATCAAGAATAACTAAATAACTTAGAGTCTGAGTTATTGGTGGCTGAAACATTACGTGCACAAACTGGGACAGAAAATAATAAAGTTGAAATCACACATATTAAGGAAACAATTGAAAGAATACTTAACAGTCGAGCTGTGAGAAATATGTTTAGAGCTAGAGCTAAATTTTATAGTTTTCTGATTTACCAGATAAACTATTAGCATATCAATTAAGATTAGAACAAAATCATAATAGCTTAAAAACAAGGCCAAACAGGTTATACCTGATGCATTTCGGATGCAAGGTCTTTTAAGGACCTTGCATCTAAAACGTGTCAGGTATAACATGTTTGGCCTTGTGGCATTAAATAAATGTTTTTAAATATGTTTTAAAATAGCACTTTGGTGTTTTTTTTTTTCTTTAAATGAAG
This sequence comes from Neoceratodus forsteri, assembly GCA_016271365.2. Taxonomy (NCBI): domain Eukaryota; kingdom Metazoa; phylum Chordata; order Ceratodontiformes; family Ceratodontidae; genus Neoceratodus; species Neoceratodus forsteri. The sequence goes on along the minus strand of CM028132.1, from coordinate 830,749,915 downwards.
TGGAGAGCGCCTGGCTACATCCAAGTTTGTAATTGACTTTTTGCTGTGAGCACCCCAGCCCAGCATGAGTTTTCTTGTGTTATGAAAATCAGAATAGAATTGATAAACTGACATTAGGAGATGGTAGGATTATTACAAACCCAAGTGAGATCAATAAGGAACTCAATGATTTCTACACTAATTCATGAAAGCCGGAAGACTTAAGAGATTTGAAGGATATACAAAATTTCTTTCTGAGATTAAACATCCCTCAAATATCAGATTCCAATAAGGAACTTCTACATAGGGAAATTACAGCAGAAGAAATAGAACAGGTTATACAAAAATTATCAAATGGGAAGGCACTGGGTCCTGACGGTTTCCCTGTGAAATTTTTCAAGAATCTAAAAGATATGCTGACCCTTGTTTTGCTACAGATTTACCAAGAGATTCAAAAAGTTGCTATTTTGCCTCAGTCCTTCAATGAAGCCAACATTTCTTTGATACTGAAAAAAGATAAACCCATTGATCAATTTGAATCTTATCAACTCATTTCATTATTACATAATGATTATGACATTTTTTCTAAAATATTGGCAAACAGGTTATCTAAAATGATACCAAAAATTATATATAATGACCAGATGGGCATTGCTGAAGGAAGGAGGCTGCATCATAATAGCAGAAGAGCTCTCAATATTGTAGAATGTGCTTATGGAATGGATACTGTCATTGTGTCCTTAGATGCCGAAAAAGGTTTTGTCAGAATCTAGTAGCAGTTCCTGTTTGAGCTTTTGAGGACCTTTGGATTTGATGGGAGGTTTTAGGATTGGTTAAAAATAATCTATTCCAAACCTTGAGCTAGGGTAAGATCCAGTTAACATATTTCTGCTTTTTTTTTTTATCTTTTTCATGGTACTAGTCAGGGATGTAGACTACCCCCCTTATTATTTGCCATTTTTTTATGATATCACATAATGAGGCAACCCTTGTAGCTGATCCGAGCTGGAGCGCCTGCTACCTAAATCCCTTATTTACAAATCAAGACCGTCTTACTTACCTCTACAAGTCAGTAAAAGTGACGGTAATGGACTCTTAGAGCTGGGAGAGAGTTTGACCCTGCAGAATAAAGACAGAAATGAAGACTCCATTACCCCGCCACACTCCATCTGTCTCACCAGAGAAGCCAGGAAAAAGGCCCAAAGCCCTATCTGCCTAGTAGTGGAAAAATGCCCAACACAAGTCTCCAGAGGGCGTCAGAGTCAGAAGCGACTCCACTGACTCTAGAGCTGCTGCGGGCGTGACTTGCTACCTTTAAGGGAGGAGCTGAAGATGGTAGTCACCTAGATGAAACACTTTGCAGGGGCCATGGAAGACCTAAGCACGAAGGTCTCAGATCTGGATGTGCAAATTGTATCCCTGGAGAAAGCATCTACCCGGGCAGAAGAGATGGTGGCGAATGATTGCCCGTGGCTCAAGAAACTAGAGAACAAAGTAGAAGACCTCAAGGGTCATTCCCGGAGGAACAACCTAGTTATTCTGGGGGTACCTGAAAGAGAAGAAGGGCAGAACACGATCCTCTTCATTCAGAAAATGCTCGAGAAAATTGCTGGTCCCTCACTCTATGGCCATTCTTATACACTCAAGAGGGCCCACCTATCGCTCTGCCCAATGCCACCTCCAGATCAACAGCCCAGACCCCTGACCGTCAAGTTCCTGAACTTTCAGGAGAAACAATTTGTTCTTGATAAAGTGAGAGAGTTGGAAAAGGTTTTATGGGAAGGCAAACCCATAAGAGTAGCAAATGACTTGCCAGCCTTGGTGCAGCAGAGAAGGGCCCTCTTTCACCCCACAGTCAAGAAGCTGATAGCTGCAGGCATAAAATACCGAATGGGGTACCCAGCCCATTTGTAAGTCCTGGTATCTGGGGCCTGGGTCTCTTATGAGGATGCAGAATCAGCCAGCCGATTTCTGCAGAAGGAACTCCTGGATCTTTTTAGACCCAAATGAAGAGTGTTGAAGGGGAAGCCTGCCTGAGATGAGTTCAGCAGGAGCATCGGTTTCCTGTTGCCTTATAGGCTCCAATGACAGTTTTTTTTTGATGCAGACTCACCAAGAAAAGAATTACCCTTTTTTTTTTTTTTTTACCAGCTCTTATTGCTTGGACAATAGTTACCAGAAATTATATATTCTTAACTGTAGAGGACTGGTGTTTATGTTAGTTCACAGCGGTTTTGATGTTCAAAGGTCTGGGGGGGTGTAAGGACTGATGTTGGATCCTTCCCGTATGCAAAATAAAGATAGCCCACATCTAGATCTGTCCTGAAATCCTCCGGTGTGAGAATAATTCTGCCAAAGGGATTACCTGGCAGACTAGACCCTGGACAAAGATCTGGTGGGCCCCCACTTAAACCTAGCGGCACCTGTGAGATACTCCCCACTGGAATTCAAGGCGGGGACCACCCTGGGGCTGCTTTTTTCTAGAGTTTACTTTCTCTGCCCAGGTCTCGAGGCACAGGTGCCAACTCAAGATGCTGACCTGGGGATGTCGCCCCCCCCACCAGTGTGATCTACCTGTACCAAGGGAGGGAGATGGCGTGAGGAGCTAGGCAGATTTCTACAGCGGCGTACGCTACATTGCGTAACTGCAAGAAGTGGGTGGGAGAGTATTAGATATAAGAGGTTAGTCATGGAATTTGGATATAGGTTTCTTAGTAATACTAATAGTGGGGGGGTTACTGTTTGGACAGGGGAGTTAGACTGGGGAATTATAACGATTTGATGTTCATCTGGATTGTTTGGGGATGCTTATGTAGGGTTGTCTAAAAGGGGAAGGGAGGGGGAGGGATCCTCAGCACAGCTCAAGGGGTCACATGTTACTATCGCGATGCTAGTGGCCTGGGTCCGGTCAGGATGTCTTTTCTTTCTTAATTATTGTACATGGCCACTAGCATAAAGTTTGCTACCTGGAATGTCAAGGGCCTGAGGAAACGTGGCAAGCTTTATCAAGTTCTTAAGCATTTTAGCTTGCTATCAGTAGATATCGGTTTTATACAGGAGTCCCACTTATTAGATGTTGAGGCGAGGTGGATGAGGAAAATGCAAATCGGTCATGTTTTTTCGGCAGAAGGTTCCACAAATGTGGCAGGAGTTCTCATAATTATCCATAGAAGGGTGTCATTCACACCAAAACAAGTAATCAAAGATCCACAAGGCCGATTTCTTTTTATTCATGGCTTGTGGTGGACCTCCAAGCTTCTGTTGGGGACGGTCTATGGACCTAACTCCGATTCTCCCGATTTTTTTATGAACCTGATACCCTGCAACCATTTTCCACATTCCCAATGGTGGTTGGCAGGGACATGAACATGGCATTGGATCCAGTTATGGATCGCTCCGTCATCAGGAGCGGACCACGATCCCCAGCCCAAAGAGCGCTATCTGAACTCTTAGAACTGTATGCTCTTTGTGATATCTGGTGTGTACTTCACCCGAAGCACAAAGAATTTACATATACATCCCCGGTTCACAATACTTCATCCCGCATCAACTATATATTTATCTCGCATAACCTCATCCCTAATGTGGCGGAAGCCTCAATACAACCCGTTCCCCCATCAGACCATGCTTTAGTAGCATGCCATTTACTGTCCCTAGACTCTCTTAAGAGATCTTTCAGATGGAAAATAAATAATTATATGATAAAGGAGGAGAAGTCGGCCCGGAAAATCGAGGAGCATATCCAGCAGTTCATAGAGTCTAATGCCGGCTAGGTAGAGAGGCCGGGCATAATGTGGGAAGCCTTCAAATCATATATAAGGGGTGTCTTAATCAGTCTAGCCACTTCCCAGAAGAAAGAAAAGGAGGGTAAGTTAAAGGGGCTTTTGCGGGAAATACAGGATAGAGAAGGCAGTGGCAGTACAACCTTGAACGAAACCGAGAAACAAGAACTAGTCAAACTTAAGGAGGAGTACTTGGAGTTGCTGAGGGATACGGCTGAGTATGCAATCCTTAGAGCCAAGGCAGCATAAGCAGACACTGGGGAAAAGGCCAGGAAGTTGTTGGCACTGAGAATTAGGCAAATGGAAGCGGACCGGCATGTTCTGGCGATCCGTTCCCCGACTACCAATTCCCTCCTAACCTCTACTGAGGAGATTGTCTCGGTCTTTTGAGGTTATTATGCCGAGTTGTATAGTCGCAAAGAACAGGCCCCAGATGTGAATATCGATAATTACTTAGGAACTACCGGGCTACCTCTCTTGAATAATCAGTACCACAATGGGTTAACGGCCACTATAACTAGGGAGGAGGTCCTACAGGTTATCAGGGCTTTACCCTCTGACAAATCTCCTGGGCCTGATGGATTCTCAGCGAATTTTAACAAAATAATTTACAAATTTCTTACTTCCCATGTTGTCCCTTTTTCAATACATCCAATTGGGAGCGGAGACCGATCCGACCCTGTGGGAGGCCTTAATTATCCTGATCCTGAAACCCGGGAAGGATCCAGAATTACCTACTAGCTACTGACTGATATCCCTGATGAATCAGGATATCAAAATTCTGGCCAAGATTTTAGAAAACCGTCTTTTGCTGGTTCTTAATGATCTGATCGGGCCCGAACAAGTGGGAGTCATGTGAGAACGGTCTGTGACAGACCATCTAAGGACCCTGTCACATGTCCTCTCCGCATCCAGGGACGCCCTTTATCCGGCAGTTCTTATCTCCCTGGACGCGGAGAAGGCCTTTGACAGGGTAGACTGGAATTTTCTTATCAGAACCCTGAATGCATTTAACTTTCCCCAACTCTTTCAAAAATGGATCAGAATTTTTTACAGCGCTCCATCTGCTAGGGTGATGGTAAACGGAATGATCTCCGATAGGTTCTCATTACATTCTGGTACCAGACAGGGCTGTCCCCTCTCACCGTTACTCTTTATCCTATACTTAGAACCTCTGATCAGAAGGATCAAGCAGAGTCCCACCATAAAGGGGGTGGTTATTCAAGGGGTAGAGGTTAAAATATCGGCCTACGCGGATGATTTATTGTTGTACCTGACAGACCCAAGCAACTCCATACCGGAGCTCCTAGGGGCAATACAAGAATTTGCCAACCTCTCTAACTATAAACTGAATATAGGTAAATATCAGATATTTCCACTCAATTATAGAGTGAACAGAGCCCTAGTCACTCAGTGCGGAATGTCCTGGATGTCGAAATCCCTGAAATATCTGGGGGTCCAGGTGGTAAGAGATCCAATCCTGCTCTTCAAGCTCAATCTGGATGAACTAGCCAAAATATTGGAGGGGGACTTGAGGAGATGGGCGAAATTACCCATTACTCTCTGGGGACGTATAATGCTTATTAAGATAAATTTCTTTCCAAGGATTTTTTATCCAATACACATGTTCAACATATGGATCCCGTAAGCATGGTTCCGTAGACTTAACGAATTAATAGCCTCCTTCATATGGGCTGATAAGCGACCCAGACTAGCATTCCACAAATTAGCGTCCTCGAAAGACAGAGGGGGTCTCCGCGTACCGTCCCTCCTTTTTTATTACTGGGCGAGCCATATGACTAAGTACTTAAGGTGGCTGGAAGGGGAAGAGGGCTTGGTTGCTGCAGAATCCCAGCCAGCATGGCTACGGATAGAACTGACCTACATTAAGCAAGAAGGTCTGTTACCACTAGCCTTACTGCACATTAAACTGAAGGACCTTCCCCCAAACCTGAGGCTCACCCCAATTGCAACCTCACTTAAGGTGCACATGCAGGTATGCGTGAATTTGGATTACAGACAAGAGAGAGACCTGGCCCAACCTCTATGTGGTAACCCTAATCTAAAGCTCGATGGTAGATCAATCAACACCAACCTAGGATTGCTCTAACAAAATTATATCTGCCTAAAGAAAAAGGAGGCTTGAGCATTCCTGATCTATGGTGGAATTATTTAGCTGAGCAACTAGACTGTTTAATTGATTGGTTTAGAGAAGATGGCTGAGAAATCTCTTGCTTTCAGATTGAGCAAACTAAAACTTCATTTTTTCTCATTAAAACATGCATTAATGATGAATTTGAATAAACCAAACTGCTATAAAAAATATATTATTGGCACCCAAAACTACGAATTTCATTTGGAATATAACACAAATGTTATTAGGTGATTCAAATCATATGTCAAGGTTTATTCCAATCATAAATAATGACCATTTCTCACCTTTTATGATATATAGTCTTTTCAAAAATATTTTTATGAAAAAAGCATACAACAATTAAGCAATTTCTTTGATGAAAGTGGTTTCATGTCCTTTGAAACTTTACAGAGGAAATATAATATTTAAAATGGGGCAAGTTTTCAACATCTTCAAGTTAAGAACTATTATTTAAAAAATAGAAACCTTGAAATACCCCATTTATTTAAACTGGAGGAGATTATTGCAAATATGAATTTGGGTAAGCATGCTGTAACAATTTTCTATAAAACTTTAAATCAAATAAATAAAATTTCCTTACCAGATTTAAAGAAATCCTTGGAAAAAAGGGCCCAGATAATAACTGAAGCTTGTTGTTACAATAAGATGGATTTTTCCACTATTTAAATAAAAAATAATAGGCTGAAGCAAATATACATAAACTCTATTCATAGAACCTATCTAACACCTGCAAGACTTAATAAAATTGGAATGATCCCTTCAGACAAGTGTCAAAGATGCTAAACTGAGAAAGGATTTCTATGACATATGTTGGTTTCATGCACCAATGTCAATGATTTTGGGCAGAAAATGTTTTCACTTTTTGGAAAAATCTTGGGTTGAGATTTTCCATTCGATCCAGGAATTACAATGTTTGGTTGTGGTCAGAAGTAGAATTAGATGATGGTCATATAATGTTAGTCAACATGGGACTATTAGTGGATAGCAAAGCACTTCTTCATTGGAAAGGTACCTGAATTCATAGAGTGGCTACACTTGTTGCTTGATCTAAGTAAGGCAGAAAGGGCATTTTATAAACTAGAAAAATTAACCTGTCATGTTCCAGGAAGTGTAGCTACCATTCATTAGAGTTTTAGGATTGGATAGAGCTGATTGAAATGGACAACAAGTTAGGTATTGACTAGTTTCTTTTGGCAATGATGAGAGCACAAGGTTATGTTTATACATGATGATTGATACACTGACACTCTGAGCCAAAAACAAAATTATAAAATAACCTGATTTTCTGGTCCAGGGACTTCAAGATATAATCTTCACAGGGTTTAAAAATGACTTTCAGGTCCATGTACACTCCTAGATATTTAATAAAGTCAGCCACCTCAATCTGAGTTCCAGTGGATGAGGAAATAGTTCAGAAATGCTATCTAGTGCTACCCAGATGCTTGGGATCAAACAAGATGGCTTTGGTTTTCTTTGTATTTAGGATCAGCTTGTTACTACTGAACCATTTTTACTATTGATTTGGGCAGTCACCTGCACATCTGTACAGTACACAATCATCTGCATTTAATAATAAGTTGGCCCCACAACAGTTACCAGGCATATAATTAATTAAGAGGGAAAATAGCTTAAATGAGTCCTTGGGGAACACTGTATGTCATGGGTCTCTGCATAGACTGGGCACCCTTCCACTTAATCTGTTGGGACCCATTTCCCTGATAATGAGAGAACCACTGACAGGATAGGCTATCAAGAACAAGCAGCTCTAAGTGGGCAAACAGGAGACTGTGATTCACCAAATCAAAAGCTTTGGTGAGATCTATGAAGATAGCACCAGTCAACTGTCCTTTGCCCATAGTCCCAAGTTTATCAGTAGACAATTTCACCAATGCAGTGTCTGTCCCTTAATGTTTCCTGAAGCCATGTTGCCTGTATGTGAGAAGATGATGCTGTTCAAGATAGTCCTGTAGCTGGGTGTACACTAGTCTTTCCAATATTTTAAATACGGAACTGAGTAGTGAAACAGGGTATTATTTTTCCACAGGCTCCTTTGGGCTCCCTTGTGCATGAGTACCACAAGGGCCATCTTCCAGCTGTCAGGGGTTCTCCCTTCAGCTAGTGGTTTGTTAAATACATAGCAACAGGGGAGGCAATAACAGGAGCAGCTAATTTTAAGAGCTTGGGCTCGAGTTTATCGTGCCCAGCTAAGCCTTTGGCATTTAATTGTTTTAGGAGGGGAAAGATCTGTTTTATCTTTATCCTTCAAAAATGGAATTCTGGTTAAGGGTGCTTAATAGCAGGCAGATTAAAGGAGTTAAGAGGTGAATCAAAGGATGGAGGTCTGAATATATCTAAATCAGTCAAATAAGTATTGAAAGCATTTAACAGTAGCCACTGGGTCTCGGTGGATCTTGCCATTAGCCTCTATGTCACATTCCATGGAGCTGGCATGACCTTTTAGGAGTGCATTAATTTGTGTCCAGAACCTCCTGGGATCAGGTAAGCTTGTATTCTGCAAATGCTTAGGGTAGTTTCTTAAGGCAGCTTTCAGGTTATTTTTGCAGGCATTCTTAATTTTTTTATATGTTTATTCCAATCAGACGTGAGACCAGAAATTATAAAGACCACCCCCCCGAGCATTTATCTCTTAGCTTTATTGATTTCCTAAGGTTGTGGTCTAGCCACTTCAAATGTTGATCTTTTACCCTAAGTTGATCAAAGTGGGCATGTGCATTGGCAGCAGAAAGTAAATTACTCACAAAGAACTGCAGGACAGAATCCACATCAGGAAAGGCTCTTAGTGTGAGCCAGTGTATGCTTGAAAGGGTAGCCAGGAAGAAGCTAGTGTCAAATGTGGAGTAGTAATGGACCATGAATGTCCTGTGTAAGAGTTTAGGAGTCTGTGTCAGGGTTGTGAATCAAGTGACTTCTGGGGAATACACTCACAGACAATGCTCCAGACACCAGTTTAAATCAAATGAAATATGCTTTACATTACACTAACAGGAAAAAGAAACAAACAGCTTGTATTCAGCTTTATACAAACATCTTGCAGTTTAGTATTTTGCTGTCTGTTCTTCCATCTCTCTGAAACAGAAACCTCCTTCTGCCTGTTCACACTTCTTCCTTTATTGGGCCCAGGTGCTGACTGTTAACACTCCCCCTCCCCCTGAGAGGTAGCCAACAGGTGGACACATCCAGTGGAGTCAGGCCTTAAAGGGCCAATTTAAAACAAAAGTGATTTGCTGCAAATTTCACCACAGCCCCTATCAAAACCTGCATTGTCTGTGATGCAGAGTGGTGAAGCAATTTACAGGTGAAAGGAACGTGATGGATATACACTCTGTCACATACCCTCCCCCTTAGAGTTGTGCCCATGGTACGCTCAGTATAAACCATCAGAGATACCTTCTGAGATAAACAAATCTGCATTACCATGCTGGATATCTGCCAGTGGTGCACATAAAATGAGAAAGGCTTCAGCACCAAAATCCTTCTGGTGACATGACTATTGGTATCCCACATAGCATGTTACCACTTGAAGATTGCATTGTCAGACGAAGGTGAACTTCCATCCCAACATGTAGTAGCATAGGGTGATGACTGCCCATCATACTAACAGACACTCTTTTTCCAGCATGGCATAGCACTGCTCCTGGGGAAACAGTTTTCGAAAGAGCTATAGGATGGAGTGAATCCCATACTCAAAGTCTTGTGATAACACTGCCCCCACACTTCTCAGAGGCATCTGTGTGAAAAAATGAAGGGACTGTTGAAATTGGGACTCTGAATGACTGGCCCCTCCCACAGCACATTTATGATGGCCTGAAATTCCAACTGACACTCAGGTGATCAACAAACTTTATTCATGGCAGTGTTCTTGGTCAGGTCAGTCAGTGGGGTAGCAAGGGTTGGGTCTTCCAGAATGAACCAGTAGTAATGCCCTACAAGTCCCAAAAAGGACTTAACCTGACTCTTAGTAGTTGCAATGGGGCAGTCAGCTAGGATCTTTACTTTGTTGATAACTGAGTGTATGCTGCCATTCCCAATCATATACCCCAAGTATTTTTCTACTGCCACCCTAAGGTGCAGATCACTGCATTGGCCATGAGATCTGCCTCCCTGAAAGATTGAAGTACTGTGGCCACATCCTGAAGGTGGCTGTCCCAATCAGGGCTCAGTATGACAACATCTTCTAGGTACGTTGCTGCATACAGCCTATGGGGACAGAGGATGCAGTCCATCATTCTCTAGAATGTGACTGGGGCACCACACTGTCTAAAGGTAAGTCTGAATTGATACATGACAAATGGGGTGGCAAAGGCTGTTTTTTCATGGGACTCTGGACTAGTGGGATTTACTTGGTAATTAAGACAGAAGTAAACACTGTAGCTTACTGAGGCTGTCTCTCACTCCAAGTGGGGGTATCATTCCCTAGGTATTGGTGTAGAATAGGTACCCATCTAGTTCAGTTTTAAATGTTGTTATATAAACCAAGTACTGTGATAATGTATTCCAGACATTTGGTGCCCAAACTGTAAAAATAATTATCTCTTTTGGTTGTATATGCTTTTGGTATTTTTATTTGTTTAGTGTGGGACCTACAGTCTGCCATTCTGTCTTTGGAGATTACGTCACATTAGTTCGTAAGATCTGAGTTCTTTAATATTTTCAACAATAGTAGAAAATCACACCATTGTATTCTATCTTTCAAACTGGACAGATTAAGTTACCTCAGTCTTTCACTATATGGCCTATCCTTAACCAGTGACAATACAATACTCTATGAGTTACAATCAGCTCCACTCTTAATACTTTCTCTACTCTGTCTGTCTTGATCTCTGACAATGCTACATGTCTATATCTGCCTTGAAGCACTTCAGTATCTGTACTAGCCTTGTTATTACACTGTCTTATCCTGCTGACGAGGGACTTCTGTAAACGAGCTCAGTGGGCTCAAAGGTATTGTATCCGAACAGTACAAATAAATAAATTAATTAATAAAACATAGTGAACAATCTCTTTACACTCTCCACTGGATCAGTTTGCCAATATCCTTGGTCATGTCCAGGGGACTAATGTAACCAGCCTTCCCCACTCAGTCCAAAAGTTTGTCTACACAAATCATAGGGTAGTTATCAAACTTGGATGTTGCATTAACTTTCCAGAAGTATATACTAAACTGGGTGGTCAGTCTGGTTTTGGGACTAATGCAGTGGGGCTAGATCATTCACTCTGGGATTCCTCAATGACTCCCAGTTCCAATATAGACTGAGTTTTCTCCTGTATTGTCTCTCAAATTCTTTCTGGTAGTCTGTAAAGTTGTTGGCAGATCTGGACACCTGGTTCTGTGTCTATGTGCTGCTTGATCACATGAGTTCATCCTGGTTTGGGGGAGAACACATCCCCACAATTTTCTACCAGACTATGGTCTTCTTGCATTTGGGACTGGTTGATCTAGTCATCCACTGGGATGGTGCTTGGCTCCTTGCAAGTTTAGGTCCTAAGTCTTGGGTTCCATCACCAATGTCCACATCCATAACCAGACATGGGGCCACTTTAGATCTTCTGAGTCAGTGAACAATACCTTCCTGTCTTTCCAGGGTTTCAACAAACTAAACATGGTAATTTTGTTTCTTTTTTTCTGTCTGGTTATAAGACTTGGTAATCAACCAGCCCCACCATTCAGAGGACCTTATATGGTCCCTGCCATTTATCTAGGAGTTTACTCTCAGAACCTGGCAATAGAAGGAGTACCCTGCTCACCTATTATTTACTGACAGCCTCCCCATGTTTAAGTTAGAGTTGAAATGGCACTTTAATGCATCCATGCCCTGTTGTTGCAGATAGATGGTGTACTACCAGTCCCTCTCTACCCATCTCCTAATATGTGTGAGTGTTGCTACCTCGGCCCCTCCCTCACTTGCCCCACATTGTAACTGTTGTAGCTGGGCTTAGCAGAGGGCAGAGTTTCCTCACCTGCCCTCCACACTAACTTCCCCTGCAATTAGGTGGGCCTGGCTTGGATCTCTCCTCTACAGGCATGTATTCTGCTCTATTTTAGCACTTATTGTCCTACTGGAGGACATGCCTGGTACTAGCTGACTCCCCCCAAAAGCCATTCCCCCCCCAAGCAGGCTGTTCACAGTCACCATCCCTGTTACCAGGACAAAGCCTGTACTATGGGCTACTGAGGTCCTTGTCTTTGTGTTCCCCCATAAGCTCACAGTCGTACTCTGTTTAAGGTTTTGTCAGTAGATTCAGTAGCTGGTTACTTGTTATTCTGTACTTATATTCTGCATTATGTTTCTCTGTTTGCATTACCATTGCACTGTTTGTTTAAATGTTCCCTGAGTTGTTCTTATTGTGTACACTCCTTCCCCATGAAGTGTGAACCATGGGGGTTGGGGAAATTTCCCTTCTGTTGTACTGTATATGTCATGTACTTGACGTGGAACCTTTGCAAAAGTGCTTTTGGTCAAAGGTTTTTTCCCCGAACACTGAATTAAATAAATAAATAAACTTTGTTACTACACTTATTGGAAATTATAGACTGATTTCACTCTTGTCCCAAAACTCAAAGGTTTTTGAGTATTTGGTATCTTGCCAGCTTGTTCACTTTTTGGAAGCTGGGAAAAGACTAAATTGTAGACAGTCTGGATTTAGAGTTCACCACAGTACTCAGACTGCTTTAGTTAAGGTTGCAGGGAATATACAAGACGGCTTGGACCATGGGCTTGAGACAGGTGCTATTTTTATAGACCTGTCTAAAGCCTTCAACACTCTTAATCACATTACCCTTTTAGCTAGGCTGGGGGAGCCGGACCTCTCCCATAAAGTTGTGGAGTGATTCAGCTCCTACATCCTAGATAGGCAACAGATTGTATCACTGGGCACATCAGTTTCTTCCCTTAAATATGTTTGATCTGGAGTGCCCGAGGTGTCTATATTGGGGCCTTTACTCTTTAATATATATGTTAATGAACTTAAATGTTGTGGTATGAATGTCGATTTTCATCTTTATGCCAATGACATGGTGATTTATGCCAGTGGGAACTCAAACAATCTGGTTCAGGAAAAGTTACAGGCAGCTTTTACACATTTACAAAACTTATTTGAATTACAATTTATTAAATTAAACATGAAAAAACACAAACAATTTATTTCAGTAGGTCTAGTGTATACAAGAATTATGATTTAAAGATTAAAACTAAAGCTGGAGATGAATTAAAATCTACATCATTTTATAAATATTTGGGAATGTGGTTAGATAGCCAATTAAAATGGGACACACATATTCAATTCTTAGTGGGGAATATTCCTAAAAAAATTGGAGAAATGTATAGGGTGTAAAGTTACTTAGACAATGGATCTAGACTTAAGTTGGACAACAGTACAATTACTCCAATTATAGATTACGGGGACCTTTTATATGTTGGGGCCACTAGAACTTTACTGAATTGTATTGATATGGTTTACAATAGGTTGGCCTGTTATCTCTTGGATGTACACCTCATAACCCATCACTGTGTGATGTATCAAAAATTAAATTGGTTAAGATTGAGTGAAAGGAGTGATTTACATATTTCTTTATTTATGGTAAATGTCCTGAAAGGGACACCCTCAATATGTTACTGACCACTTCTCACTTAGGTGGATACCATCAAGATTGAGGTCTGCTGCTGGCTTAGAATTTAATGCACCTAAAGCTAGATTAGACATAGGGAGATGCTCAGTTAAACATAGGGGTATGGTAGTTTGGAATCAACTTCCCATTGAAATAAGAGATTCTTCCACACTGAATAAAAAGAAACATATCAAGTTATGGCTTAATAATGTTGTTTGTCAGCAATACCTTGGAATCTCTAAATATATTTTTTACAGTGTATTGATCTTTTGATTATTTGTAAATATTGGATATATTTATTATATGTAACGTGTATTTTTGTAACTTTTGTATTTCGTGTTATTACTATTTACTTATGTAGAATGTGAGTAAGGTAACTGTATGTATGCATAACTGGATCACCTTGAAAATGAGTTTGCTCAATGTCGTTTTATCCATTTCATGGCATTGTCCTGAATAACATATATTACTACTTATTACTACTACTACTACTACTTGAACTTCCATAGGTTGGCCCCTTGGTTATAGTGTCCTGCCTGGGCTTGCTGTGCTTTCATTAAATTTTCTTTGTCAAATCTGCCAACCGTGTCCAAACTTTCTGTGGTTTGTAATACATATTGGAACATATTAGGTGGACTATGAGCCTTTTCTTCTCATGTCTCTTTTACAATGTCCAGCATCCTCAATGCTATCACCCACACAACAATTTAAAGGGCAAGAACATAATGGACAACTGTAACACTTCCTAATTGCAGAAATCATATAGGGTAACAATTCATCCACATTTTTTTACCTCAGTTTACATGAATTTAGACAGCATACCTTTTAAGGATTTATTAAAGTGTTCCAGTAAGCTGCTGGTCTGTGGGTGATACTCTGATGTCCATATGGACTTAACCTTCAGTAAAGGTAAAAATGTGGATGAATTGTTACCCTATATGATGTCTGCCATTAGGAAGTGCTACAGTTGTCCATTATGTTTTTGCCTTTAAATTGTTGTGTAAGGGAGCAACGTCACATAAACCATGCTGGTGGTCCAGTGAGGTACAGGTAGCAGTCAGAGAAAAGAAGGCGACCTACAAAAAATATAAAACAACAAGAGGGGATAGGGATAAGGAAGTGTACCATCTTGCATCTAGAAAAGTCACCCGTATGGTGAGGGGAGCAAAGTCCAGTAAAGAGCAGTGGCTGGCGCAGGGGATACATGGAGGGGAAAAGGGGTTCTTCCGGTACATTGGGGAGTGGAGAAAAAACTAAGGGCCATCTCAGCAGATTGAGATCAGAAGGAGGGTGGGTGGAAGAGGCGAGGGACCAGGCAGAGGTATTTAGCGAGTACTTTGCCTCTGTGTTCACTAGGGAGCAGGGCCGGTTCTAGGATGTACTGGGCCCTGGTGCAAGACTTTGTAGTGGGCCCCCCCATCCACGGGCCCCAGCACCACCCCCCCAAAGTGCCCTCACCCTGTTCTCCCAAGTCACCCAAAAATATCACTGCTGTTATTCCATTTTGTGAACTTAAAGGTGTACTCGACGAGATTTTGCTGCAGCAAATGTTTCTATCACATCAGAAAATTTACTTGTCTTGCAAGTCTATTTTCAATGGAAAGTACACCCAATGCAAACAATCTTTCCTGTAACATTGTGGAGTGCAGGTAATTCTTTATCAGGGACAGTTTACTGAAAGAACGCTCAGCACTGGCAACTGTAATTGGAATTGTAAGCAGTATTTGCAGTCCAATTTGGGTGTTTGGAAATCCTCTGCTCAGGTCTTTCTGTACCAGGTACTGCAACACTTCAAATGGAGATTTCACATCATCAGGTAACAGATGAGCCAGCAAGGTAATTTCTCTATACATGTCTGAACCATCTACGTCCCCAAGAAATCGGGCCAACTCATTGCATGCTACTTGTAAGTTTTCATCATGTCCACATTGAATTGAACGTCATTACTTCATCATACTGGGTAGCTGATGAAAAGGTCGCTGCAGAGCTCTTCAAAGAAAAACCCCTATTGACTGATGCATGTTCTGCAACTAAATGTTGCCATCTCAGACATTGAACTCAGTAGCACAAATGGACTGAAATTATGTTCCAGCCCATTGTTTTAATAAACACCAATACCCAGTGTCTGTACTGAAATGGTCTTTCTAAACAAAGCGAGAATGACCAACTTTATATTCTGCATCTAAAAAGTGAGGTCTCTGGTCATGTGACTTCCATGCATGGCAAAGCGCAAGAGGGATCCTGCTGCACAATCGTGTTCATCAGTCACTGTGGCTGGTCTAAAGAGCCCCTGACACCATTCAGAAAGCTTATAAGATTCAGTCAAAATTTGTGGATCATATATTTTCTGTAATTATTTCCCTTTTCTTTATTACTGAGAACAATTCGTGTAAACAAGATCATTGTCCCTATATTGCATCTGCCCTGGTTACTTGCATATACTTCACATCATAATGCCATGGTTAGAAAACAATAATTATCACAACAGCATAAACACAAATGTGACATGAGGTCCGGAGCAGCAAGCAGCCACAGCAGATAGAGTAAATATCCAGTTTCTATGTAAATGGCATTAGTAATAAATAAAATGATGAAAAATTACTGAATATCAATAATATAACAATATACTGAATAACGAATATCAAGCATAACCTGAACTGTGTATATTTATATATATTTTAAAGTTGTCAACGATGCTGTCAGAGACTACAGTATGATGAAAGGTACCACAGATTTATCCTGTCAGGAGCTTCCTGTCTTGAATGGAACATTTCTCCCCACACAAATGGGTGGCTTATAATGTTACTGTTCTAACTCAATGCCCCATGGCTCCTCACCAACTAACTCCAAACTTAAACCAGCAGAATTTCTTAGTCGGCCAAAATGTCAACATTTTTTTTTTTTGCAACTCTGCATTTTTGACATCCTTAGATTCATCCCAGGTGTAGTTTCAATTTTCTCAGATATTTTTGAAACAGCTTTTATAGATGATGTTGCATAATGACTCCCGTCATTAAAGATGGCTTAATGTTCACAGTTAAAAAATCTATTCCCCTTGAGGTTATCTGTTGAGAGTACATGCTAAATTAATAAAGTGAATGTATTAGGATGGTGTTACTGCATGTTTCTGTTGGTAAACAGCGCAGCACTCTACCAAGATATTTATTTTTTTCATGAAGGGCATGGTACAGAAGTGGGAACTTTTAAAAACGTCAAAATCTTGCATCTTTGAATGCTCCTGAAATTTGTAGTACATTTCTGCAAACTACAGCCACTGATGCCATTGGACAACTGTGGAAAACGTTAATATTTGGGAAATGAGTTGTCTTTTTTAATAGAGTTTTTTTTAAATACCTAGGAATGATGATTGTCAAGCACCTGCGTATCTCCCTCAACTCTTTCCAGACTGCATGCAATTTTGAATTTGTTCAGATTTTCTGTAAAATGTCATAGGAAAGAGCATTTCTGCCACCAGAACGAATTTCCCTGCTGTAGCAAAAAGTGAGATCGCGTAGAGGTGTTGATGGGATTACATTGGAGGTGGCGGGTGCGCTGCCGCTATGGTCCTGGTCCTGGAGGAATAGGAAAAAATTCACCCAAATCGCCGAATTGATGGGTTGGGGGAGCAGGCAGGGAGGAGGCGAGCGAGCGACGAGCCCGAGAGGCTTACACCGCGGTGAGGGTCTGACTCCAAGGTCCGGGACCGGGACTTAGTTGGGAGGTGCGCTGCAGGCTACGCTGCCGCTGCCACTATCTCGCTATGGGCTATGGAGGAGGAATAGAATTCACCAAATCACCGGAATTGATGGGTTGGGGGAGTCAGGGAGGAGGCAAGCTAGACGAGTCTTCGAGTAGAGTGAGTATTTTTATAGGCTGGCGGCAGCGCCAGCACAGGGAGGAGGCGGAGCCGGAGGGAGGGGAAGGGAATTTAATTTTAAATGCCCAGCCAGACCAGCCAAAGTCTACAGAGTTGGACTGCAGCGGGGGGGGTGCAGGTGGAGAGGTCATCACCGCAGCGTCAGTCAGGCAGGAGTTTTGCTCCTTGTGACCATGTGAGCAATTTAAAAGTAAAAAAAAATATATATTTTTTTTTATATATTTTGACTTCAGGAGCCTTGGGCCCTCTGGAACTCTGGGCCCTGGTGCAGTGGCATCCCTTGCACCCCCTCTGACGCCGGCCCTACTAGGGAGGGGGATGGGATATCTACAAAGCAAGGCATGAAGGGGATAGAAGTGGCAGTAAGTGGGATCAGGGGAGCAACAGAAATGGAGTAAGAGGGAGGGAGAGGTACCCCAGGGGTGTCACATCTGGATAAGGATAAAAAGGCCAGTAAGGTGGAGGGGACGGATGATGCTATCTCCGGCAAAAGGGTGTGGTTAGCCCTCAAGGCCCTAAAGAAAGACAAATCTCCTGGGCTGGATGGCATTCATCCGAGAGTACTATGGGAATTGGTGACATACTGGCTGCACCCCTGGCGGAGCTCTTCAACAGGTCACTTGAGACAGGGAGGGTATCTAGAGATTGGCGAGAGGCACATGTGGTGCCAATCCATAAAGGGGGGTCAAGGGAAGTACCAGGTAACTATAGACCCATCAGTTTGACCTCGGTGGTGGGAAAATTAATGGAGAGTATACTAAAGGAACGATTGGGGGTGTACTTGGAGGAGGTGGGAGGTCTGGATAGTCGGCAACATGGGTTTGTGCCAGGTAGGTCATGTCAAACCAACCTTGTGGAGTTCTACGAATGGGTAACATCAGAACTGGACAGGGGAAAGCCTGAGGATGTATTATTCTTGGACTTCAGCAAGGCGTTTGACTCTGTCCCCCACAATGGTCTGGTGGAGAAACTGATGGGGTTAGGAGTAGGCCCTTTGATGGTCAGATGGATTTAAAACTGGCTAGCTGGATGCACCCAGAGAGTAGTGGTCTGTGGGGAGCTCTCAAACCCTAGAGAGGTTGGTAGTGGGGTACCGCAGGGCTCGGTCCTGGGTCCAATCCTGTTTAATGCATACATATCGGACATCAGGGAGGGTATAGGATGAGAAATGAGTCTCTTCATGGATGACTCCAAGATGGGAGCAGTAGTGGAGGGAGAAGAGGGGAGGTTGACCCTGCAAGGGGACCTGGACACCATGGAAAGCTGGGCTCACCACATGGAAATTAAATTTCAATATCACCAAGTGCAAGGTGTTGCATCTTGGTCGGGAAACTCCCTAAACACAGGTACACCCTGGGAGGAGGCACTGGAGGCCTCAATAGGGGAAAAAGACCTAGGGTCATGGTGGATGCCGTATGAATAACTCTGAGCAGTGCAGGAGAGTGGCTAGCAAGGCAAACAGGATGTTGGGATGCATCGTGAAGGGGATCACCTCTAGAAGCAAGGAAGTGATTCTGCCACTGTACAATGGACTGGTTAGACCACACCTTCAGTACTGTGTACAGTACTGGAGACCACACTTGAAGAGGGACATACAGCTCCTGGAGAGGGTACAGAGGATGGCAACTAAGATGATACGAGGGCTAGGGGATTTGATGTATGAGGACAGACTTGAGGAGCTCTGCTTGTTTTCACTGGAGGAGAGGAGAGACAGGGGGGACATGATTGAGGTCTTCAAATACCTCAAGGGAATAAATAGGGTAAACATGGAGGGGATCTTTAGACTAAAGCAGGGAGGTATCACCAGAGGTCATGGTTTGAAGTTGGAAGGTGGAAGGGTGAGGGGGGAAAAGAGGAGGAGGTTTTTCACTGAGAGGGTGGTGGACCCTTGGAATGCACTGCCTGGCAAGCTGGTTCAGAGATCCACAGTGGAGGGCTTCAAGATAGGGTGGGACAGACACAGAAAGTGGATGTATCAGATGATGGCCTGTCCCAGGGGGCTGGGGATGGATGATAGGAGTTTCTGGAGCACAAGGGATGGGAGGGCCTCAGCACCCAACTAAGGATCTAAGGTTCGAGCAGACTCGATAGACCGTAAGGCCTAATCTGCTGGCAAATAGTATAGTATATGTAAAGCACACACATCTCTCATAAGTTTTGTCATAAAGTTGGTGCCTTGATCAGTAAGGATCTCCTTTGGCAGCCCAACTAGAGAAAACACTTTTATGAATTATTTTGCTGTTGATCGAGCTGTAGTGAAATGTAGGGGAATAGCCTTGGGGTTAAAGGGTAACATAATCCATTATTACCATATATATTAATACCCAGATGTACTTTTTAGTAAGGGTCCCACTATGTCAACTCCAATTTGTTTTTCAAACAGGTTGTCTATTATGGGCATATTGATCAAAGAGACCCTTTTTATACCACTGGGGTCACTCACTGGCACTCAGGGCAGAAAGCACAAAAGTCTGTTATTTCCTTTCATATACTGTGCATGGCCAGAAGGACCAGGCAAGTATACATGCCTCAGTTTTCTCCCTGCCAAAATTATCTGCAATAAGTATAATATGGGCCATCATCAGCTCCTCCCTTCTTGCAGAACTGGGAACTACAAACTGGTAGAGTCCCAATTTATTTCTTGGATTCTACCCAGTACAAAATACCATCTTTCAGATCAAACCTTGGAAAACATTGTACTTTCTGATCATTGACCACTTTACCATTTACCATAGCCTTGTTATGGTAGGTATTCCTGAGAACGTCATCAGCCCTTTGTTCAGAAATTACATTGGCTGTGTTTTGGAAAAGTTCTGATATGACCTCTGGAATGATCTTGTGAACTCCTTTAGATGTGGATGGTGTGTCCTCATCTGAATCATCTCGGACTTTCCTTGAACCAAGACTTTGCAATGCCCAACCACTACAACCTCTTATAGAGAGGCCCCTTCCTTTTTCTCCCTCCATTTCTGACCCCAGCAATCCTAAGTTTTCCTTCTGGGCCAGATAGTTCAGAGTCATTAAACGGAAATATATGTTCTTGTCCCTCTGTCTGTTTGACCTTCTGTGGGCACAAACTTTCAATATTGCTTTGCAGGAGGGTATGAAACCCTTCCAAGTCTTTGCCCAAGGTTACTGACCAGGGTAAGGTTTTAGAAATTCCCACCTTTACTATTCCTGCCCACTTTACTACTTTTAACCATACTGGAACCATAGGGCATTTACAAGTGTCCCCATGCATGCAGGCAATATTTATGGTATCTTCCAACTGACCCAGGTTGGGTCCTACCACAGATTCTTTAACCAGCGTCTGTCCACAGCCTGAATCCCCAGAACTGTAACTGTTTTGTTCCCCATTTGCACTGGTATCATATACAGGTTTTTGGACGTGTGTGTGTGTGTGTGTGTGTGTGTGTGTGTGTGTGTGTGCGCATGTGTGTGTTAGTTATTCATTCATAAAAATGACAGTCCATGCAGCCACACAACTTACTGATATGCCTCACTTTACCACAATGAAAACCTACAATGTTACTTTCAAGACTCTGACCAGTGCCCCCACATTTATGTTTCTATGTTTCATTTGTGTCACTGGATAGCAGGGTCTTGGAACTGGAGTAATTATACCAGGCATGGGGGTTATACCTTTTTGAAGTGGAGGGGTAAGCAATATTTCACCATTTGACCACTTACCCATACCAGCACATCTGTTACCATCCCCCCCATAGTCCTTTCTCCCCTCTTCCATAGGGATCTTCTCCTTGGATTGCCACCCAGAGGTTCATCATAGGTTTTGCTCTTCTTAGCAACCTCTGGTCATTCAGCTTCCAGGTAATTTTCATCATTTTCACAGCTGCAGCCTGAGTTGTTTGTTCATGTTGGCTTACCCAATCATGAACTGGATCTAGTACAATTTTCCAGCACTGTACCAGTATAATAAAATCCATAATTTCCTCTTTAGTGCATACCTCTGGTTTTACTCACCAGTCAGTCATCTCTTGTCACTTTTGTTCCAGCACTCTAGGTAGTTTTCCAAGCCTTGAAACCCAGGGCCCAATTCCAAATCGCGT
Source organism: Neoceratodus forsteri (assembly GCA_016271365.2). Classification (NCBI taxonomy): domain Eukaryota; kingdom Metazoa; phylum Chordata; order Ceratodontiformes; family Ceratodontidae; genus Neoceratodus; species Neoceratodus forsteri. The sequence goes on along the minus strand of CM028132.1, from coordinate 830,728,428 downwards.
TATGCATGGTGCAAGGTGATTTACACCAAACCCTATGGCACAAATCACACCTTGTGCCATGCGTTATGGCAAGTTGTGATTACAAGATGCAGCTTGTGCCATGCCACATGTGGGTTGTGCCAAAGGTAGGCTACGCCACCCACTATGCCTGCAACCCATTGTGGCATGGTGCAAGGGCTGGTTATGGCAGCACATGTGCCCTATTTTGAAAGGGATGCTGCCGTAACTGAGGTATACAATTACAAGACCCACAATGGTGCTGTGGGTTGGACCAGCATGAGGTGGTCTAAGGAGCATCTGTCCTGGGAAAACAATGGGTGTCCACCCCACAGCACCATGAATCGCACATTGCCATGCTCCATGGACCCCCCAGCAGAGTGATGTCCCCCACCCCTTTATTTCGGGGTGCCACTCAGGTCGGTATTGTGCCATGCCCCCACTTGCCTCTGTGCCACCCAGCCTACCCCTCCAGGCCCCCAGGGGATTGTGGCCGTGTTATGGGATGGGGGGCTCTGGGAGGGACAGTTGGTTGTGGACTGTGACTTGTGACACCCAGGTCCATTGTCCCATTCCCATGGTGCAACCCTGCAGATGCCACATGTTATGGGTCATAGGTGCAGGGGACCCCACCTGTCTTGGAATAGGGCGCAGGGTCTCCAGTGTAGCGGTGCATGGTGCAACTCGCATATGCCAACAAGTTGTGCCATGCATTCTGGAATCAGGCCCCCAGGGTTCAAAAGTTCCATCTGTGACTATATTCAGTTATTTTGACCCAGTCTAAGATAGCCGCCTTTACCTAATCATGGTATCTGATGGCGGTGGCAGTTAGACTTCTGTATGCAGCTTGGGCATGTCCAGGCAGGTATGGTGCAATGCAAGTAACTGAACTTTCTCACAGTTAGGCAATGGTAATGACAACTCTCTCAAAATGTATAAGGTAGGCCACAGGTCATTCTCAGGACCAATTTCTGTTAGCATGGGGTGGGGTCCTACAGTGACTGGATTCCCTTTGCCCTGGAGCTGGGCCATAGTTTTTTTTTGTATTTCCAGCACATGCTTCATAAATTCCTGCTGCTGCTGCTGGTCTCTCTGCACCTGTAATTGTGCTTGCTGGGACAGCTGGTGTCTTTGCATCTGTACCTGTTGTGCCTGCTCCTTGTCTCTCTGAACCTGCTTTTGTGCTTGCTGAGACATCCAGTCACTTTGCATCTGGATCTGCTGTGCTTGAGTCCATCCAATCCCTATTTAAACAAGGAGGAGTTTGATCCCACCAATAAAACCAACCACATGTGACAGGGTAGAAAAATGGGTGGCTTCAGGGGAATACTCTCAAAGAGAACACTTTGGACACCAGTTTAAATTAAATGAAATCTGCTTTACTTTTTATTAACAAGAAAAAGTAACAAATAGCCTGCATTCAACTTAACAGGAACATTTTGCAGTTCAGTCTCTTGCTGTCTCTACTTGCATCTCCCTGAAGCAAAAACCTTCTTCTGCCTGTTCACCCTTCTCCCTTTATTGGGCTCAGGTGTTGCTTGTTAACCCCTTCCCCCCCCAAGAGATAGCCAACAGGTTGAACATACAGTGCAGTGAGGCATTAAAGAGCAACTTTAGATCAAGAGGGATTTGATACAAATCCCACCAGAGCCCCTGCAAAAACCTGCATTGTCAGTGTTGCAGGGTTTTGAAGCAGTTAATGGATAAAAGGAGAGTTACGGACATACACTCCATCACAGGGTGTTATTTTTCCAAACACAAAAGACTAAGGAATGGTCACTAAGGGAGTTTGTAAAGATGCCTGCATCTCCAATCCCATCTGGTTTGGACATGGGTCCCATCAAGGAGGGTATGGTTAACCATTTTGTTGTTTATTCTAGTCAGCTCTGTGATAATTTGGGTAGTTGGGCCCTTATTAGGACAGCCTTGGACCCATCTTATAACTCAGAGATCCAGTTTATATTGAAACCCCTGAGTAGTAATAATTCTTCTAGGGCTTGTCGGAGAGAACCTTTGTAAGGGTATCGAGAACAGAAGTTGCCACTTGTGGAGTATTATATATGCACCCCACATATAGTGGCTTTGTGCCCCTGAGGAGTATCCTAACTATTAGAGCCTTGCATTCAGAATTTTCTAGGTCAGGAATAGTTACCAGAGAGGCATTGAGGGAAGATCTGATTTAGAGAAGGTTGCCTCCCCCTTTTTAGGTATCCTATTCAATCCGAATGTGCAGTACCCAGATAGCATGAACTCATGAGGGAGAATGGTGGACTTTAGCGAAGTTCCAGAGACAGCAGCTATGTCATGGTCACATACCTCAACCCAGCCTTCAAGGTCTTAGATCTTGGGCCAATGGTTGCTTATATTCATGTGTACTAATTTTAGCTGTAGTATTTTGGACCAGCATATATCAAAAGGGAGTAGACTCTGTGATTAGGCAGGGTAGGACTAGGATTCAAGTCCATGTCTCTGGATAGGAGGAGCCAAAGGGAAGATAAGATCCTGATCGGGTGAATTGGACACATCAGATTAAAACTAACTTTAGCATCCTGCACAAAGTAGAATATTTTATAACAATTGCCCTTGCTGCAGAAAGGGTACCATTCATGGGAACCAGAGGGAAACACCAGGAGAACAGTCTGCATGTTGAGGGGGCATGCTAGGGAATAACAGGGGCTAGACTGAAATGGTCCATACTATGGACAGCCAGCATATAGAAAGCCACAGCAACCAACCCCTTTAGGGCCACCATTATGTATGGGAAGGGTGGGTCACTGAGATATTAATGAGATACTCACTACCCAGCTAGACTAAGCAAAAAAAGACATAGACACAAAGAGACTAATAAAGTAAAGCAGAGGGACATCCCAGAATATTTTCCTCCAGAAAAAGTTTATGTCATAGTCACCTATTACTGAGGAAAAATTAACAAAACACAGGTCACCTACTATAGAAAAGGTGTTTGGTAGGGTCAAAGAAGGAGTAGGTCTCAGAGATATTAATGAGAGCTATATCACTTATGAACTGGATCAGATCCCAGAGCAGAATCCATTACAAATGTGTAGTACAGAATTAGAAATGCAAAAATACAGACCACCTACTGTAGGTAGGGTAATTGGATTTGTCAAAATTAAAACCAGATCTCAGAGATATTAAAGACATACAGCTATATCCAGATAGCCCAAATTAGTTATAGGCACAAATCCCAAGGGTGTACTGAAACAAGACAGCAGAGAGCCAGAAGTATAGCACACAGTGGAGCTAATTATTACACAGGATAATATCAGAGCAGTACAATCCATGTATTTCAGTAGTTACTATGATACATAAGACTTGGGTGGGCTCAAAGACCTAGCAATATAAAAGAATAGTTTGTTACCAGTACCTGTAGTTCACTGCTGTTTGCAATGGTTCAGGCAGCTAACAGCTGAGTAGTTCTGATCCTCAGCCTTCTCCAACGGCTGACTCCCACACAAAGTCCCACACTGCTCTTTGCACTACTGCCCCTAGCATGGAGGACCACAGTGCAGAAGGACTGTTTGAGCGAAAACTCTTTAGAGGATGAGTAGGGATGGTAGAGGGACTGAAAAGTTGGATCCTGATTTGCCATCCAGAAATGAGGAGGCATAGCTAGAGAGCTTTTTGGATTACTGGATGGCTGGTACAAATTCCCTCTAGTTCCAACTCCTGAGGAGCATGGCACATGCAGCAGGAGTCTGGCAGCAGCTCTGGGGATCAGCAGTACATTGCAGGAGGAGGGCACCTTCTTCAAGTTGTATTTGGCCCTCACTGCCCCTGTCCTGTCCTCAGCAGCAATTCAGCAGGCAGAAGAGATGTAGTAAAAACAACTCTTGTAAAGGTCCCAGGGCTATTCATATAGATAGAGACTGAATAGTTTGATCCTGATTGGCCCCCAAGAGAGAACCAGCACAGCTAGGGAGCTGATTGAAAGTCTGGATGTCTAGTACAAACCCCATCTAGCTCCAAGTCCCAAGGAGCATGGTGCAAGCAGTGGGAGTCTGGCGGCACCTCTGGGAATCAACAGCACATTGTTGAGGAGGGCACCTCCTTCAAGTTGTATTTAACTCTCAACCCCATGTCTCATTCTCAGTAGTGATTTAGCAGGCAGAAAAAGTGCAGTGAAAAATAGAGCTTTTAAAGGTCCCCGGGCTATTCATGTGCAGAGGGACTGAAGAGCTAGAATGCAATTAGACACCTGGGAGAGAGGAACATGGCTAGAGAACTGACTGGATCTCTGGTTTTCTGATACAAATCTCATCAAGCTCCAGGTCCCAAGGAGTGTGATGCAAGCAGTGGGAGCCTGGCAGCAGCTCTGGGGATTGTCAGTGCATTGCAAGGGAGGGTTCATCTTTGATGATCATCTTAATCTGCAAAAACAGGTTTCACTGGTCATCAGGGCTGGCTTTTTCCATCTTTGAAATATTGCCAGGATCTGCCCATTCCTGACTCCCTAGGACCTGGCTACGGTTATCTATGCCTTTGTCACCAGTCAATTTGATTACTGTAATGCCCTATACCTAGGGTTATTTGAAGGTTTGATGCTTCACCTGTAGCTAGTACAGAATGCTAACTCAAGGTTGTTGACTAGTACCTCTATTATCAACCATGTCACACTCATTGGGTACCTGTGATTGCATCAATCACTTTCAAGACTGGCTTGTTGATTTACAAGCCCTATGCGGTTTTTTCACCGGACTACATAAAATAGCTCCTGATTCCATTCTCCCTAGTCCATCCCCTATGCTACACTGATGCTGACCTACTGGTCATTCTGCCCTCATATTTAAACAGATCTGCAGACAGGGTCTTTGGAGTAGCTGCCCCACTCCTCTGAAATTCCCTCCTGTCAAATATTAAGGCAGCCAGCTCGGTGGAGGCCTTTAAAGCCTCTCTCAAAACTTATTTATTTGGAAAGGTCTATAATTTCATCTGATTTTATGCTGATTTTCTGATTTTTGATTTTATCCTTTTTCTTGGTGCTTAATTGCTTTTTATTCTATTGTTTTGTAATGGGCAAGGGATCGCCACTGATGCCGACTGCTCTCAAAATGGCCTGGTCGGGTTAGAGCCAGGTCACCCCAGCTACAACTTGGAAGGGAAAACACAAGTTAATCCAGCTATGCCAACCACCCGGAAGTTGATTTTTGTGTGATGCCTTGCCAGCGGGTGTCAGTGGAAATTTTGGGGAAAGGGGCACAAGTTCAATTGCTACCAACTGGGACACAAGGAGAGGCATGAAGCTGACTCGAATGCAAAGAACAATGTAAAAGTTTATTAAACATAACTATATAATAACATTTCACTAAAAATCTAAACTGCAAATTCTAAAACTCTAAAGACTAGAACATTACAAAAGTAATGCATGGCATTTCTAGATTCAAAACTCTAAAAGATAAGATACCTACAATTATACTGTACTCTACTAAAAATCAGCTGTAAACATTCTAAGCCAGCCACCCTTGTATGTCCAAATGGGGAAGGGGAAGGGGAAAAGCAAAAAAGGGAACCAGCTGCCCGGGGCAATGGAAAATACAGAAAAGGACAAAGGCCAGGACTATTCCGAAGTGGTGTGGGTCATTGGCACAAATATCTCCATAGACCACTGGAAATGACACCCCTCCAGGAAAAAGTCTGCCAACTCTACCAAGCCACATCCCCTATGTGGACTTCAGGGACACAAGGTCACCCAGCCACAGCCCCTACGTGGACTGCCGGGACACGAGGTCACCCAGTCACAGCCCCTTTGTGGACCCCAGGACACAAGAACAGACAAGGACATGACAGCTGGTCAGAGGAAACAGGGTCAGGGCACCTGGGATCACATGCAGGCTGAAGGGTGGTGGCACAATAAACATTTCTATTAAAACCCTTTGTCTGTGTCTTTATTTCTAGCAAACATTACTACTTAGGGCATTTTATAGACAGAAGAAACAATTCAGGTTATCAGATTACATAAACTCGCAGGGGCACTGTCACTTCGTGGTCATCTTCAGCTGGCACACAGATATTGTCATAGGGACAATGTCATCACATGGGCCCAAAAGCATCACAATAAAACAATTATGTACATTTATTTACAAGCAGTTCACTTACGAGAGTGTGTTGCCCTTTTAAACCTGGCCTATGGTGCAGGTCACTTGAATTCAGATGTTAGTCATTAATCCACACTAAGGTATATAGTTCCTTCCTTACTGTTCCTTGCTCTGCGTAGCCTTGCATTTATTCTGCCCCCCTTTAAGCCACATTTGTAACCAGTAATAAATATTAATTTATTCATTTAATCTTCCTTCCCCCTGCTCACTTTCTATGGGGCTGTATTCTTTAGGTAGTGCTGCCCCATGGGTGGTCCAGAGGTGGGATTTTCTCACCTCCACAGTCATTATACATTTCCTTCTACCTTTTAGACTGGAGGGGCCTCTCGTTGCTCCCTTAACTGTGCAGAGTCTGTCATTGTCCCTTTAAGACCACTGTACAGGCAGTCAGTCATATTTAAATCATCCCAGCCCCTTCTCCCACTGTCAATGGGTCTCTCTTGTAGCTCTGCCCATGGGCAGTCTTTGCTGGGGCCTTGCCCACCCCCACATTTCCCTGGCTCCTCAAAGCCTTTTCTGACCCACCCCATAGGCGGTCCTATATGTGGGGCCTTGCCCTTGCCCCACAGACACTACTGACACCTGGAGTGCCCAAGTTTTTATTTAAAAAAAAATCTTCTTGTGCTGGACAGTGGCCAGCACCGGAACTTGGTGCTACCACCACTCAATCTGCCACCCTCTTTTCTTTTGGGGCCAGGACATCTGCTGCTGGTGCTGTGTGATCCTGGACCCGCCTCCTCCCACAGGCCTCCTCAGATCACTACTGGTGGAGGGGATGGCCTACTTCGGCTGCCACCACCTCTCGTGGAACACCTCCTGTTGCTGCCGAAATGGAGGGGACAGCCTGGACCTGCCGGCCCTCCCAATGGGACACTGTGCTACCGGCTTGCTGGATGGAGAGGCTGTTCTAACACTGCTGCCCCTCCCGGAACACCTTCCACCTAGGGACTAATGGAAGAGACAGCCTGGACCTGCTGACCTTCCCGCCAGCCATCTGCTGGACTACTGGATGGAGGGGCTGGCCTTTACACCTGCCACCCCTCAAGAAGGAACATCCTCACCACTGATGTGGCACCAGAACTTATAGACTACAGCTGCCAACCACAGAGAGGGAACAATTGGCTAAGGACTGGCCAGGACATTGGGAAGGATCCCAGGACAAGAGGTAAGTCCCTCCACTTTGGCTGAGCCCCGGACGGCTTAGCACTCCCCTCTCCTCACTGCTGCTCCTTTCTTTCGGCTGCCCACAATGGAATGAATGGCTATTTCCATTCAAATGGGCTGTGGATTCTGTCATGAATCCACACAAGTCCATCCCTACCTGCTTGCGTTCATGACCAGGCCCACATGTGCTGGTGCCCAGTGAGAGGTATCTGGGGGAGGGTTCTAAGAAGAAGAAGCAGGCAGGGAAAACAAACATGCAGCAATCTATGTTTTTTAAATGGAGCCAAGCTGGGGCTTCATGTTTGGGGGATACTCTAAACCCAGGGGCACCTCCCTACCTAATCATCCCCAGGAGCACATGGATGCCCATTTTTGGAGGGCACCAAGACTCTGAGGCACTACAGTTTTATGTAAAGCACCCTGAGCCTTTGGATGGGTCGCCATATAAATAAAAGTTGCCTTGCCTTGCCTCCTTCTGGTTATATTTGTATTCATATGAAATTATTTGTTTCTCTCTTTACAAGCTCACATGAGTCCTGGTTCTTTAGTAGCATAGGGTTCAGCTTCCAATATATTTGCCTGTTCATGGTGTCGCTGGATGTAATTGTAATGGCTATTGGTACATGAAAAGTGCTAGTAATCGAAACATATTGGGTGTTACCTGTCTATGTTGTTATCTGTTTAGATATTAGGAAGATATCAATTCTTAGACAGGTAGAGTGCCTGCTCAAAAAAAGGAAATTTCTGTTTTACTTGTATTTAGAAATCTCAATATATCTATTTATTTTATTTATTTATTCAGTCTCAGATTACAAAGTACCTTTGAGCACACGGCAGCTAATTTATAAAGATTTCAAGTCAGTGGGGGATGGGCTACAATCAAACATGGAATGAGCTAACAAATTAAGTTACAGCATACATAGTCAATTCATAATACATCAAAAACATATAGTGATAAAAAAAGGAAGGAAGCAGTAGAGAATTAATGGAAAGAAGCAGTAAAGAATTAAGACAGAGGGGAATAGAGGATGGTAGTAGTGTTTTTAATTGACCAGAGAGTAGCAGCCAGGGGCTTTGCCAGAGTTGTAAGACAGGGTAGGTAGAAGATGGAGGAAGGGGGGATAGGGGGAGGAGCATGGGCAGGGGGAGAAGGTGGCAGCCATGAGGCCTTGTAAGTGCAAGTGAGAGGTGTGTTCAGGGTGAGAAGGAGCATGGGAGAGGTAGAAGGATAGGTGATACAATCACAGGCACTTTCTGTTATGAGATGCTGATGGAGCATATGCTTAAACTGTACAAGTTTAGGTAGGGTAGACAATTCACTGCACAGACCATTGAACCAAAGTGGGGCTCTGTACAGATAGGACTGTTGGTATTGAGCAGTCCAACAACGTGGGATGAGAAGATGTTCCATTTCTGAGGTGCGAGTGTGCTGGGTCTTGAAGGATTTGTTCAACAGGCATCCAACATCCAGCAGCAAGAGCCCAAAGATCACCTTTTTGCTCAGAAGTCATGTTGGGTATTTGATCCTACCACTTAGCTGAAGCCATCCAGATGGAGCATATCACTCACAAGTGTGGATGAGATAAGCAGCACCTGTGATTAGCCTACTGCAGGCTTTGTTCAAAGCAACAGTTAGTATTTTGAGTGATGTGGTTGAGGCAGCTCCATGTATGACTAAGCCATAATTAATGACCAACAGAACCAAACTGTAGATTGCAAGCTTCAGAGCTTCTGGAGTCAGACTCCATCTACATCTATAGAGACTACAGAGGGGTGGCCAATCCTAATATTAACATTCCTAGCAACATTATCTATGTGAGGCACATAGGTGAGGTAACTGTCCTGGGTTACACCAAGGTACTTAAGGTGCTGAATTTGTTCAAGAGAGGCTACTTGGTTATTTTTTAAGTGTGAGAGCATGTGCCTTATACTTATGGTGAGGGGATGAAAACAACAGAACTTTTGTTTTCTTGTAGTTTAGCACCAATTTGTGAGTATTAAACCATTTCTCAGCTTCCATGAATCCAAGTTGTAGGTTGCTTTCAAGTAAGTTGGGATACAGGTGGCTTGTAAAGATGACAGTGTCATCTGCATAGAGGAGAGTCCGTTGATGACAAGCAGACGGAAAGTTGTTCAGGAAGTTACTGAACAGGAGAGGACTTAAGATTGACCCTTGCGGTACACCAGACCAGACAGCCCTGTGTTTGGAGACAACATTAGATATCTTCACCCTCTGTGAGCTATCTCTAAGGTAATTTCTGAACCATTGCAGTGAACTCGATGAAAGACCAATTTTAGTGAGTTGTCTGAGTAGAAGCGTGTGATTCACAGTGTCAAAGGCCTTTGTTAAATCTACAAGATTGCCTAGGTCAATGGATTGTTGAATGAAGCTGGTAAATTTTAACAAAACTGCAGTAGTTCTATGCCCTTTCCCCATGCTATTGCAGACACTGGATAAAGTAAGTTTTGAGGTAAGCCACCAGCTGGTTGGCAAAAATTCATTCAAGCACCTTGGATAGAGGAGGGAGAATTGATATTGGTCTATAGTTGCTATGCAGGGAACGATCACCAGATTTATGCACTGGGGTAACCAGGGCAGTTTTCCACACTTGGGGGAACTGTGACAGGGTTAGTGAGAGGTTTAGTATCTTAGTTATGGGTAGGAGTACTTCCTCTAAGGTGAGTGCAATAAGTTTGAGGTCTAGAGAGTCTCCACTATGTCTCGTTTTCCTAGCACATTAATTAGTAGTTTTCTGACATGGGTTATTGAGACCCTCTTAAACTAGAAAGGAGGGTGTTCAGGGATCTTTCTCTCATAGCGACTAGTTGTGTTTGCAGAGTTATCATCAAAGAAGTCTTGTGGAAGGACACTGCTCAGATTGGTGAAAGCATTGTTAAAAATGTTTGCAATTTTAAGCGGGTCAACGGTGGGGGTACCATCATAATTTAGCACAGTAGGAGATATCTTAGGATCTTCACCAGTGATATCATTGATATCTGACCAAATTTTTCTGCTATCTCCCCAGGTGTTGGTCAACATCTCCCTATGGTGTTTATTTTTCACCTGGCAAATAGTCCACGTGCAGGCATTTCTAGCAGCTTTATAGGCTTGCAGATCCTGTTGTTTACCAGATGCCTTGGTGCAGTGCCATAGATGGTCCCATTGTTTCATACTGGTAATGAGTTCAGGAGTGATCCAGAAATTCACTGTGCCATGAACCTTCATCTTTTTAAATGAGGCATGTATATCACAGGCAGTATTGAAAACCTTGAAGTGCTCCAGAGCTTCATTAATGTTGTTGGTGGAGTCCAGCAGAGCCCAGTCCTGATAGCGTAGTTGTTGTTTTAAGAGGTCCAGGTGACCACTTTTTAGTACCCTGTTGTAGATAGTTTGGGGAGGGGGGTATGTAATTTGTTGGACCAGCTGCAGGTGATTGGGGAGTGGTCACTAAGGGTGTCAGGGTGCACCATTACATTAGTGATGGGATCAGGGTGATTTTAAATTATCCAGTCAAGGGTGGTGCTTGTCCCTGTTTTATGATTTATTCTGGTAGGTGAGCTGACAAGTTGAGTAAGATGTAGAGCTGTTAAGGCATCGTTTATAGAACCATTAGCTGGTGACAGCCAGTGTATGTTGAAATCATCCAGAATAATTGTCTCAGTGAGGTGATTTTGGGAGTGGAGATAGTCCAGGATGCTGTGGAGACCTGAGGATGGGTCTTTGGGGGATACATAGACTGAGAGTACTGTGAGAGTTCTGTAGTGGGCCCCCAGTAGCACTTTTATTGCCAGTGACTAAGTGGCACATCCCAGGTCAGTCACTGGCAAGGCTAGACCCTTTAGTGAGTTTTTTAGACAGATGGCACAGCCACTTCCACATTTGGACAACCTATCCAGTCTGTATATAGTATACACTGGTAGGGCAACTGCTGTGTCAGGTATTTTGGGGGACAACCAGGTCTCAATGACAGATAATATATCAGGGTTGTGCTGTGCCACCCAGACTTTGAGTGTGTCAATTTTACACAGGAGACTACAGATGTTAATTGTGGCCAAGTTAATAACACCCTGTTTAGGATGAGCACTGATTGTAGTTTGATCAGTCTGCCCTGGATTAGGATGGATGTTGCCTGATAGCAGAAGCAGCAGGAGGGTGATCCTATGGAGGTGCTCTCTTAGTAGCATTGACAAACGTTTAACATTCCTGTGGGCATAGTGGCATTTTTCCTTTTACTGCTTAATACAATGAGGATGGTGGGATCAGGGGGGATATAGATATGAGCACACATGCCATATGTAGACCAGTCACTACATTGAGGATGGACCTAGAAAGGAGGCCATAGCCCCTTATTGATAATGAAAAAGTTCCCAGATATACAACCCATGTTGTAGTGGAGGTTGTCGCAAGGATCCTTATTGAGAGGATTTTTAAAACTTTCGTTAATTTAAAGTTAATTTTGGAAAGTAGCATGGTATAGGAAGCCACCTCGCACTATTTCTGGTTTTCTGTAGCGATATAAACAAGCCCTGCGGTGAGCAGCATAGCTGTTTGCAAAAATATTTCCTGATAAAATATACTGTGGTGCTGATAAAGCCTGTTTTTACCTTCTAAATACACTTTCTGTGTGAAAAAAGTTTAAGTCTTGTGTATTGTGGTACACTCTGAGCCCTAGCAGTGATAATCACGCTAGGTAGAGGAGCAGTAGTCCTGGGGAGCACATTCTGAACTACAGCTCGGTTATAATTCAATGTTTTCTCCAGCAAAATGCTCAGAAAGACAACTAATTGCCTTTTTACTGTATTCCTGCCTTGGGGGAATCTTTTAAAACTTTCATTAATTTGAAGTTAATTTTGGAAAGTAGCGTGGTACAGGAAGCCACCTCGCGCTATTTCCAGTTTTCAGTAGCCATATAAATAAGCCCTGCAGCGAGCAGCATAGCTGTTTACAAAAATATTTCCTGATAAAATATACTGTGGTGCTGATAAAGCCTGTTTTTACCTTCTAAATACAATTTCTGTGTGAAAAAAGTTTGTTTTAAGTCTTGTGTATTGTGGTACACTCTGAGCCCTAGCAGTGATAATCACGCTAGGTAGAGGAGCAGTAGTCCTGGGGAGCACATTCTGGACTACAGCTCAGTTATAATTCAACGTTTTCTCCAGCAAAATGCTCAGAAAGACAACTAATTGCCTTTTTACTGTATTCCTGCCTTGGGGGAATCTTTTAAAACTTTCGTTAATTTAAAGTTAATTTTGGAAAGTAGCATGGTACAAGAAGCCACCTCGCGCTATTTCCAGTTTTCAGTAGCCATATAAACAAGCCCTGCAGCGAGCAGGAAGCTGTACTAACAGGGCGTCTTCTTGCGTGATACAGCACATAAAGACACGCGATTCGCGCCGTGTTTTGCATGTTTTAGTGAGTTTTAGGAGTTGATATCTTATGCGGTTCCTGAAGTAAGGTAAATCTAGCTTGTAACTATAAACTTCTGGTATTTAACAATCGCCTCTCTCACTTTAGCTTTGGTTTAATATTTAAATTTGAAAAATGACCTCCCTTTTTTTTACAAGTGATGGGCGAATGGGACAAATGTGTATAAACTGTCTTATGTATACTTTTTCACTGGAACTAGTTTCAGTTGAAAGTTCTGAATGCTCAAAATGCCTAAGGAACAAAGAACTTGAAGTAGAAATTAATCAGTTTGACGAACGACTTAAACTATCAGAAATCAGCCAATTTGAAACTAGAAAAAGGCTTCAAATGCCAATTACTACTGACCCTTTGCCAAATAAAGAAATCCTTCAAAATATTAAAGAACCAAATAAGGGAAAAAGAAGTAGAAATGAATCTGACCTAATAGATAAAGACGATGAATGGTTCACTGTTCAGGCATCCAAAATTACAAAAAAAGGGAGGAAAGCTGGGAAATTTGTATTGCCATTATCTAATAGCTTCGACCCATTAGCTACACCATCGGTTTCCCAAAATTGTAATGAATTATTAAACTTGGAACCTACTCCACTTTTAGTGAATGGTAATTGAGCTTTGACATCTATTATTCTGACAGCTCTGAACAGTAGTCAAAATGACTTATTACATTTTGATCAGAGTACTAATATTGACCAACAAGATAATTTGATGGATTTTACTTCCACAAATCAGAAACAAATATATGTCTTGGGAGACTCAATCATTTCTAACCTTGCTCGACAAATATGTAATGTTGATAAGACCACTCGTACACTCTGTAGTTTTAGGGGTGCAAAATACAGGATGTTGCAGAAATGACTAGAAATATGTTGCATAATTGTGGTACTAAACCTTTAGTGCTTATACATCTGGGTACAAACAACATCAGATACCAGACTGTTCAACAGATTAAAGAAGCCTATGTTGGACTAACAAATTTACTAGTAGAAAAGGGAGCACAGATAATTTTTTCAGAAATATTACCTATTTTTAGAGCCAGTGACATAATCATTGAAAAAATTAAGCATATTAATAATTGGCTCAGACAGTAGTGCGTTAAGCAAAACTTAAAATGTTTGACAAACTGAGAAGTATTTATGAAGCATGAAGATTTTTTTGCTTCTGATGGACTACATCTTAACAGAAAAGGATCAAATATGTTGGGAGAGATCTTCAATACAGCAATCACAAACTGTTTAAACTGCTAAATGGGTGTGAGGGGAACACTTTTGCTACCTTAAGTCCAAATTATGTACCAGTACCTTTTAAAAGCGACCTGACAACCTCGGTGAATAATGAAAAATCTTCCCTAACTGTGATATTACTGAATGCTAGAAGTCTTGCTAATAAAATCTCTGAGTTACAGATTTTACTACTATCCAAAGACATTGATATCTGTGGTATCACTGAGACCTGGTTTTCAGATAATCAATGGGGGTCTTGAAATTCCTGGTTACCATCTTTATAAAAAAAGTAGAGAATTTTCTAGAGGAGGCGGTGTTGCTTTTTACATAAAAGAGTGCTATGATTGTTCAGACTTTAAATTTAATATTGCAGAACCATTGGGAGTTGAATTATTGTGGTTATCTGTTAAACTAAAAATTGAGACTTTCACCTTTGGCATATGTTATGGACCTCCATCTCTGGATAATGTCAAATTTGAATCCTTTTTATGTTATTTTCAAAGTATCAAATTACCAATGAATACAATATTAATGGGAGAGTTCAACTTCCCGGGAATAAATTGGAATTCCCTAAGTGGCATAACTCAAAATGAGAAAGATTTCTTGGAAACTATTTTTGTTTTGGGTTTGGATCAAATTGTTACAGTACCTACCAGACATAATAATATTCTTGATCTAATATTTACAAACACAAAACAATATTACAAAAATCCAATAATTCTTGAACCTATTGGTTTATCAGACCATAACACACTTTGTTGGGAATTATCCGTTACTATTTTGGAAAATAGAGGAATCACTAAAATGAAGAATTATAACAAAGCAAATTATGCTGAAATCAAAAACTATTTAATAAATTGGAACTGGGAAAAAGACTTAGATCATCTATCTGTTGAGGAAGTTTGGGAAAATATAAAAACTAATCTTCAGCTTTGTATAAATACTTGGGTACCTGATAGAACTAAATATACAAATAGAAAATGTAATCCTGCTTGGTTTAACAATACTATAAGGAAATCTATACTAAGAAAAAAAAAGGCTTTTAACAAGTATAACAGAAATAAAACTGAAGAAAATTGGCAAAGGTTCAAACTAAAATCTAAAAGAACTAAGCTGAAGATACAGATTGCCAAAAAGAATCTTGAAAAAACTTGGTTAAACAAAAATATAATAAAAAGTCCTTTTTTAACTACATTGGTTCATTAAAAAAGTCACAAACTAATGTGGGACCCCTGATAGTTGATGATTTATTAATATCTAAAGAATTAGAAATGGCAAACACTTTTAATAAACAATTCTCCAGTGTATTCCAAATGCAGGAAAGACTAGATTTGTCATTTGTTTCTGTTAACAACCAAAACATTATTTTTTCATCTACTGAGGTCTTTTCTGTTATATAGAGATTAATGGATATGGAAGTGTGTGTTATGAATATTTTTTTCACACCTGAGGTGTGTGATGACCCATAAACCTTGAGAGCGAAGCTCGAGAGGTTTATGTGAATCACACCAAGGAGTATGAAAAAAATATTCATTCACACTCATTTCCATATCTTTAATTTTATATAATTACTGGTGCATGGACTTTGTGTGCAGAAGAACTTAGGCGGGAGAGAGAGAGAACGGCCCAGTGGTGCTCGTTTTGGTAAATGACATGCCCCCAAATCCACAAAGAAAGAAGTGCCTTGTATAACAAAATTGTTACCTGTGGGTGATCAGCTAATTTTTATCTCAGTTTTGAAAAACAGAAGCCGACGAGTGTAGACTGAGGAGAGCAATGGCTCAGTGGCTTCAGAAGGCGAGATTCAAGCATGAACGAGTGTTGCTATAGCAACGCTCATTCACGCTTGAATCTCAGCTTCTGAAGCCGCCGAGTCAGTCACTTTCCTCAGTCTACACTCGGCGGCTTCTGTTTTTCAAAACTTAGAGAAAAATTAGCTGAGCACCCGCAAGTTACAATTTTTTTTATACAAAGCACTTCTCTTTGTGAGGATTTGGGGGCATGTAATTGATCAAAGCGAACACCAATCGGAAACGCTGCTGTGTTGAAGAAATGTAAAGGACAGTGTAAGTGAGCAGTGACTCAGAGCTACTCAAACGCTGTAATAACCCGATTTCAGGTTATTACGGCTTTTGAAGCATATCTGAAATCAGGTTAATAAAGGGGGTCACCAGTAATTATAATGAGCTTTAAAACTTTTACTTCGGTCGGTATTGATAACATACCCTTTATCTTCATAAAGAATCTGGGGCTGAGTTGACTGATATTCTTATCGTACTCTTTAATAAATCTTTACAGCATGGTTTTGTACCTAGGGAATGGAAATCAGCTCGAGTTATACCGATTAATAAAAATGGGTCAACATTTCTTGCTAAACAGTACAGACCTATTAGTCTTACTCCTAGTATTGGTAAAATTATGGAAAAACTCATCCTACAAAAACTTAAAGAGCATATTATAGGTACAAAGGATATTGATATTTTTCAGTATGGTTTTAATAAGGGACGATCGTGTCAGGAAAACTTAATAAACTTTTTTGAACCAGTGAGCCAGGCATTAGATGCTGGTCTTCCAGTGGATGTAATTTTCCTAGACTATGAAAAGGCATTTGATTCTGTCTCACATAAAACAATAATAGAATGTTTATATAATCAAGAGATATGCACAAATATAATCAAATGGATTGTATCATGGTTACTAGAGAGAAAACAAGTCAGTATTACAGGATATGACTCAGCTTGGAGTAGTGTGACAAGTGGAGTACCCCAGGACTCCATGCTGGAACCCTTCTTGTTTAATCTAGTGGTTGCCAGTATGTCTACATCAAATGGTGTGTGGATAAATAAGTATGCTGATGATGTTAATTGGGCTGTATTGTTAATGATTCAGCTTCGATTTGTAATCTCCAGTCAAATTTAAATAATATATTAACCTGGGCTACTGATAAAAATCTATCATTAAATATAGATAAATGCAAGGTTATGCATTTTGGAAATAATAACCAAAAAAGCACATTACATGCTGGAAAATGTACCTTTGACTGTAGTTTCATCTGAAAGTGATCTGGGAATAATAATTACTGATAACCTAAAATTTACAGACCATAATAATCTAATAGTTAAAAAAATGTCATTGTCTAATTAACTGTATACTTAACAATTTTAAGAGTAGAGACCCTGAGGTATTAATTCCCTTATATAGCAGTTTGATAAGGTCAAAGTTTGACTATTGTTCTCCATTTTGTGCACCTACATTTGTAAAGAATAAGATAAAAAGGGAAAGGGTACAACGTAGATTCACTAAAAGTATAAAAGGTCTTAAACATACTCCCTATCCAGAAAGACTTAAAAAACTCAACCTCTATTCATTAGAATATAGGTCATGAGAGGTGATCTATGTCTAATTTTTCGTGCCTTAAAAAATTATTCTTTATTTGAAACTCTTTGTCTTGAACGGGGACATAGTTTAAGCTCTACCAGATCCCATAATGTTAAAATTAAGACATTTAATGTACTAACAAATAAAAGGAAAAACTTTATAACCCAGAGAGTAGTTCCAGGCTGGAATTCCCTACCATCAGATGTAGTAAGTAGTCCCAGTTTCAGTGTATTTAAAATTAATCTGGACAAATATATGGGAGAAAAAAAAGACTATTTCCATCCAGGTTAATGGATGGCGAAGTCATAATGGGCTAGTTCCCTCGACGTATTTTACCTATGAACCTATGAGTCAGGCTTTCCAGGGTGGCAGAGCTTTATTAAGAGGATGAGAAGGTGGGGAAAGGCACTCAGGGTGAATTTATCCATTGCAGGTTCAACTCTTCCATCTTCTGTTTTATAGGTTTTACTGTGTTTGCTACTGGTTTGTTTAATACTATTGTGTCAATCTCCTACCATAATATTTGACTGATGCCACCTCCAATGATATATGGTTGTGGGAAAATGGAAATTTTAATGAGAAAATCCATAATGAAATCAGGTTTATCTATGTTAGGTGTGTATACAGTGCTGCAGCAATTAGTTGTCCTTTAAATATCTCTGAGATAATAACATATCTGCCTTCTGTATCTGTTTTTTATCTTAATCAGCAGTATTTGTTAGTCAACAAAAAATGTTATCATATCATTCTTTTTAGAAAGAATTTATTTATATCTTCCTAAGATTTACGTGTATCTTGATAATTTTACCAGATGAACATTACTGCTAAAAAAAAAAAACCCTTTATGGTCACTAATAAAAATTGCTGCTTTCAATACTTTTGATTTGATATTCTTCTGTATCAATATGAATAGGCCTCATGACTTTGAAGAATACATAACATGTTGCTCCCCCCCACCCCCAGTTTTTAGTTAACTTCTCAATTTCATGCATAGTGGCATGGATTTCCTGTACCAACAAGCAGTGTTCATTTTTCGATTTAGCATACAGAATAATTATTTTCTCTTTTAATGGATTGTGCAAACCACTGATATTCCATAATAAATCATTTGTATGAATTTTTATATCTCTATTCCCACCATTATAGTAATTTTGATTTAAGTTTTCTTGTCCTGCCATACCCTACAATCATTTTTAACTTCCATTCCATATCTTTTTTAATTCTATTTTTTCTCCTTCTCTCTGGCCATCCCCCTCCTGCTTGGTGGCTCCAGTCCCATCATCCTGGCATCCCCTAGGACTTGCTTTCATCTCTGTATTCCCTCAGAGCTTCTCCCCTCTGACAGGGGTGGCTGGGCTCTCCAACTCCTGCTGCAGACTGGATCCACTTGGGAGGCAGTACCTAGGAAGCAAGGTGCAGGACCTGCAAGTGACAGGTACCATCTAGCCAGTCAGGGCACTTCCACTTTGTTTCAGGTGCACCTTAGGACAATGGTAGCTTGTGTGGGTAAGCACGCACACACATAAGCATGCACAGTTTTGTACCACCTGATATCTTCCCACCCTCTAGCTGCTCTGACTGCACTACCACCTGTGGTCACCCATGTGGCAGTATAGTAGCAGAGATGTCCACCCTACTTCCCCAGAGGAGGGGTGTAGCAGGGTGGCCATTGTTTTGTGATTTATAAATAAGGGCCCAGAGTTATAAATTGCAAAAGGTACTGCCATGATAAAGGCCTGGCCCAAGGCAATCATTAGTCAGTTCAGGAAACATTGCTTCAGTTTAGGGACTGCTTTTTGAATAAAAATAAGCAAAACTTATACACACCTTTTCTTTATCTTTTTAGCTGTGCAGCTGCTGTACTTTCCTGTCTGTCTGTATTTCTTACTACCTCTTCTGGACTGATCACCCAGAAGAACTATCTTGTCTCGTCTGTCTGTCTTTTTATTTTTCATTGCCCCACCCCCAGTTATGGAAGTGAAGATATGTACATTCTTTGTAGTTCCTGTTTTTTCTTGAAGCAACTTTTCACCTCCTTGGTGACAGTAGGTACTGTATTTGTATTTAATTACCTTGGCTCCAGTGGGTTAGCAATGGCCAGGAACAAGAGAGAGCCCAGGGCTCAGGACTTGCTTCAGCTGAAGTAAATAGCCCACCCCTCCACACTGCAACACACACAAAATACTAAAAACAAGTGGAAACAAGTGGCTGCCTTGGCTGAGAAAGTTCTGACAGATTTATACCAATAAAAGCAGACTAAAGCAGTTGTAAATAAAGAATATAGAATGCTAAAATAGGGAGTGACCATACTAGAAAGTAAAAAGGGATTAGGAACTTGATTACTTGTTCTATACTACCATAGGTGGAGTTAGTATATGTGTTCTTGGGTTTTCTGTGTAAACATTTTGGGTTAAAAGTACATGGAAGGATAGGTTGGGTAATTAGATGAGCCATGTGGCTACAACTTACAAGAGTCACAAATTGGGATAATAGCCAGTAGACCACATATTATCATGGTATGGAAGCCACGTTTATATTTATCTGCCATTCTAATGGCCAGGAGTTCTCAAGGATATTTGGAATGTGATTCCTGTATGGCCTGCTGGAGGTCAAAGGTGGCTAGCATAAGGTGATGAATAGCCTCAAATGCATACATACAATTATTTTTAGGGAGAAAAAGTAACAGATAAGAGGCGGTAATGGAGAAGCCAATTCTTGGTTTATGGGATCCAAAATGGTGTGCATTCTAGAGAAAAGTTGGGTAACT
The DNA here is from genome assembly GCA_016271365.2 of Neoceratodus forsteri. Lineage (NCBI taxonomy): Eukaryota > Metazoa > Chordata > Ceratodontiformes > Ceratodontidae > Neoceratodus > Neoceratodus forsteri. The sequence continues at coordinate 830,708,361 of CM028132.1, read as the reverse complement.
TGGGAGCTCAGCGTGTTGCTGGAGCATATGTCAGTCTCTAAAAAATGGCTGTGGCTACTCTTATGGAGGAAGGGCCTGGACAAAAGGGGTTTGCATCTTATGTTGCTCTGGTAGGACTCCCTTGAAAGAAAGAGAAAGAGAGAGTGAAGGGGTCCTGAGTTTGCCAGAGAAGGCTAACTGACCTTCCAGGGTAATTCCTAAGGTGTTGAGAAATACAAGACTGTCCAACCTGGTGTACATAAAATAGGTTACCTGTTGTTGTGGTACTGAAAAGTTAAATTGGGACTAAAAAGAGGAATTTGAATGTCTGTTCTGTTTCAAGGTGTATGACTTTTTCTGTTTCAACTGTGAACCTTTTGGTTAAGGACTTCACAGGAAGAAAAAGATACCCACAATGTTAGAATTAAAGGATTGTGTTTTCATGTGTGAGATCTTACCTATAGACTGTAAGAGCTTTAGCTCAGGTTTCCAGATAGCAAAATCTGGTGGGTAAAGGCTGGGAAACTCATTGGGTATTTATGATTAATAGAAATTAGAGGGTATAGATGATTTCCTTGCTCTCGTGTGCTGCAGACCTGGATATGGACTCCAGTATAATGGTCCATACTTTCTCAGGTTAAGTGTATAAACTGGTCCTAGAGATTGCTTAGGGGGAAAATGTTGACAAATGACCAATGGTTTGTGGTCACGTTAAAAAAGATTTTGGGGTGGAGGCCATCCAGGTTTGTCACAGTGATGGTGATGCCTTCATGTCTAGGTGTTCCCTGAGGGTGGAATCTCCTTCACTTTTCCCCATTGTCTGTGTGGACACTGATGGATAACAGTATCTGAAACCAGCTGCTGTGCCAGAGCTGGTTCCCCCTTAATCAGGGGAGGGCCCTGCCATTGATTTGTGATTTACAAATAAGGACCCAGAGTTATACATTTTAAAAGGTACTGCCATGATAAGGACTGTACCAAGGCAATGGTTAGTCAGTAAAGAAAGCATTGTTTCAGTTTAGGGACAACTTTTTGAAGAAAAATAAGCAAAACTCATGCACACCTTTTCTTTATCTTTTCAGCTTCTGTCCTGTCCTGTCTGTTTATATTTCTTACTGCCTCTCCTGGACTGCTCACCCAGGAGAGCTGCCTTGTCTCTTCTGTCTGACTTTTTATCTTTCACTCCCCCCCCCTCCAGTTATGGAAGTGAAGACATGTAAATTTGTTGTTGTTCCTGTTTTATTCTTTAAGCAACCTTTCACCTCTTTAGTGATAGTACCAGAAACACCTGTAGAAACTCATGTATTTTATGTGTACTTAGTTACCCTGGCTCCAGTGGGTTAGCAGTGGCTCAGGAAAAAGAGAGAGAGACCAGGGACTTGCTTCAGCTGAATTGAATAGCCCCCAACCCCCAGTACACACAAAATACTAAAACAAGTGAAAATCTAATCTGGAATGTCATTGAGAATACTTGTGAAATAAATATAAACAGATAAAAACATGCAGGACTGGTGTTCTGTTTTTAAAATGGGGAAATAAGCAATCTATGAACAGTGAGGAAGTTTAGCTATTTAAAGGACAGCATTTGAAGTTGGAACAAACAGTTTTCTTCCTGTTTGCTTCTGTTACCTTTTTAACTGCTAAAAGTTAATCTAAAAAGGAGATTTCAGTCCAAGAAGAGTGTCCATTAACTTACCCTAGTTGAGACTCTCAGCCGCCAGCTAACTGTTTTTTCCCAAGAGGCCTGGCTGCACATAGAATTGCTGGCTTTATAGAACATAGGATCATAGAGCCGTGGCAGTTAAGGGGGGAGGTTCCTAGTAATTAAGGGAAGTATACTAAAAACTCTTTTGTGAAGTGAAAATGAATCACGTGTTTAGTGAATATGTATAGTACTGTGTTTTTCTGTTGTGATGAGTGTTTAATTATTCCTGTTTCTTTTGTGATCTTGATACACTGAATGTTAATGATGCAAAATCTGAATTTGACAGACAGATCATGTGATTCTCTGAGCTATGAAAAGGCTCTCTCAGCAGTTTCTAGTCAGTTAGCTACAGAACTGCAAGAAGAAAGCCTATGCAAAGCCAATCTCTGATGTAGCCATACCACTCAACGTTTTGTCCCCCAAATGTGGAACATTGCCTCTCAAAATGTGGAACAAATGAGCAAAGTGTGGAACACTTAATCAAATCTTTACCTAGGAAGCTCAGAACACTGTTAAAATGTTTGCATTTATGTTCAGAAAGTCTATTATTACTTGAATAATATAGTTTTTGCATCATTTACTATAGATTTTTGCTTTAAAATGTTAATACTGAATGTGGGACAAGTTCTCACAATGTGGAACAGGGAGCTTTTGTGAAGTACAATGAGGAACGTTCCTCATAATGTGGTACAGTTGAGAGGTATGGATGTAGCCAGACTTGAAATAATTGTTGTTCTTTTTTATTTTGCATCTTTTAAAGTGTCTAAAGACTGTCAAAAGTAAATAAATTGTGCCATCATGTGGGACTTTTACCTACATTCTTGCCTACTGTGTCCTTCATCAAAACCTACACTTCCACAAGTAGAATGTCCTCTGGGCTGCTCAGTCCTCCCCTGGCCAGCTCCCGATGACTCGAGTTCACTCCCAAACTTGGATCATCAGCATCACAAGTAGTAGCACTACCACTGTGCAGACAGGCAGGCAACTTTAATTTAATATTTGGAATCCAGTTCTACAAAAACATATGTAAATGCATTCTGACTGAAAATACTGAAGCTGATGATCCTAACATGATTTCCATTTTTGTAAAATTTATACTGCACTGCATAACTCCACCACCACCCCTAAATCCATTAGGCTCCAGGTTTCAATAATTCTTCAGGTTTTTACAAAAGAAGAGAAAGAAAGGGGGAGAGGTAGTTAGATTTAAAGATGGGGACAGGATTGTGAAAGAAGACAGACAGAAGGCCTCTGTTCTGAACAAAAATACTTCTATTTGGTGTTCACCAAGGAACACAGTGGCATAATGCCTGACAGTAGCATTACAGCACTTGGTAGGGGTGTTCCACAAATGCAAATGCCAATTATTACCGCAGGCAGGGATAGAGAGGTGTCTGAGCATATAAAACAAGACAGATCTCCTGGACCAGATGGAATACATACAAGGACACTGAAAGAGTTGGCAAGTGAGTTAGCAGACCCCTTGGTGCATCTATTTAACCATTCATTTCAGTTGGGAGTCATGCCGTGGGACTGGAAGAGAGCTGGAGTGGTGCCTGTACATAAGGGTGGAAGCAGGGAGGAAGCCAGTAACTACAGACCAGTTAGCCTCACATCAGTGTTAGGAAAACAAAAGGAGGCCCTGATTAAACAAGACCTAGTGGAATACTTGAGTAAGAATGGCTTTCAGGATGGCAAACAACATGGTTTCATGGTGGGCAGGTCATGCCAAAATGATGCTGATAACATTCTTTGATTGGATAAATAGGAAATTGGATAGGAGCCATCCAGTGGACCTCCCCTATTTTGACTTCAGCAAGGCCTTTGATTCTGTGGCACATAACTGCCTGCTGAACAACCTAGAGGATTTGAGCTTAGCAAACTGCATTGTTAAGTGGGTGGGTAACTGGATGGGGGGACAGGAAGCAGAGAGTAGTTGTCAATGGGGAGAGGTAGGAGGAAGAAGAGGTGATGAGTGGGGTCCCTCAGGGCTCAGTCTTAGGACCAGTCCTGTTTAATGTGTTCATCAGCAACATAGGAGTAGATAGCCTGTGCAAAACTGCATTGTTTGTAGATGATATTAAGCTAGGTGGTAGGGTGGACAGTGAATTTATGTCCCATTTTGTGGTTATTGTTGTTTTTGTGGTTTAAGGGAATCATTTTCCTTGACATTGCAGAAAAAGATGATACAGTCTGGTCTTTGGATGCTTGGCTTGTATGGCCTCAAGCTTGATTTTCATGAGAGTCAGGGTTTAGACCTATCACATTTATGATAAAAGCTTTAGCTTTCTCCATAGTTGTGAAAAGATTGGTCTGACTACCATAAACAATTTGGGGGTATTAGGAAAAATATTATTTCTTTCTTTATCCATTTAAAAGTTTCACCAGAAAAGACATACTTAGCTGATAACAACTTGTTTCTAGATGCAGCATGAGGGTGAGGGTTAGGGAAGGTAGTACAAGCAGAGAAAAAAAAAATAGTAATTAACAGCAGCACAAAAACAGTAGTCATATACAACAATACAGTACATCAATGGAGCATGATCATAAACATTGTAAGGCAAAACAGTACAACAGGTACTTGGGGTCAATAAAACTGAGCTTTGATAGGCAAGGGGAAATTACCCATAGAGGCATAGTTGGGAGGGGGAGGGAGAGCAAAATAACCAGGCTGATATGAGTAGGGGGAACAAGATAAAAGAGATAGGGGTCAATGACAGTTGCAGGTGGGAGTAGAAAAGTCACAAACAAAAGACTTAATGGAGACAGGGGAAGAGGCATAGTGGACTGACAGGGGAAGGGGTGATCACAGTTTAGGAAAGCAATATGAGAAGGCAGGTTGACTAGCAGTAGATTTACTAGATGGGACAGAAAGGGAATGGAAAACATTGATATGGAGAGGGTTGGAGGAAAGAGGAAGGTGGAAGGTGGAGGACAAAATAGTAGTGAGGCAAGGTACAATGGGATGGAAGGGGACCAAACCAGAATTTGCATATAGAGGAGGCACAATGGGAATGGTGCCTAGCATCAAGAGAGGGGACAGAAAGGGCAAAGTAGCATGAGCAGTGGTGGGTATGAGTTGGACAGTCTAAGGCAAAATGACAAACACATTGCAAGAGGAGTAATGTCTGTCAAAGGAGACTTGAGAGTCCCAATTTAAACTCTGTCACCATAGTCAAAAATAAAGAGACTCATCTTTAAACAGACTCATAGTGTACAGGAAATGTGATACTCACATTGTTCCTGTAGAGTGCATGAAGCTTGGAGTGGAGCTTATGGTGTAAGGCATTAATGTACTAAGAAAAATCAAGATGACTGTCCATCCAAAAGTCATATAAACTGTTTTTTGGTATGGAGGGACAGTTGGTTAGATCAGAACAAGCACTGAATATTATCAAATTCTAGTTGTAGCTCAGAAGTAAGCTAATAGAAAGAGAAGCCAGATACAAACAGTACTGTATCATCAGCATACATACAGTATGATGGGTACAGAGGAACAGGTAGATGGGAGGTCACTCAAGAATATGGAAAAGTCAATAGGGCTCAGGAAAGACCCTTGAAAGATTTATGAAATGATAGGAAGTGGGGGGATAGGGAGCTTCCCATACAGACAGCTTGAAGCCTTCCTGCAAGGTAGGTGCAGAACCAATTGACTGAGGAGGCAGAGAGGCCCAGTGTCTTATGCTTCTCAAGAAGGAGGTGTGCCATACTGTCAAAAGATTTAGCAAGATTAGCAAATATGGCAGAAGTAATCAGATTTTGGCCAATACCTGAATGGTTGGAGTCAGTGAGTTGGAGGAGGGTGGTGGAAGTGGAGTGGGATTTCCTAAAACTAGACTGGAAAGGAGTGAAGAAGGAAGAGGAGCCAAAGAAGGAAGAGAGTTAAGAAAGAGCATGGTGCACATGTAACTTTGACAGAGTGGGAAGGAGAGAGATAGGACAGAAGTTACTTGGTGAAGAGAATCACCACCTTTAGGGAGAAGGATGACAGCAGCCTACTTCCAAGTTTCATGGACAGTGGCAGAAGAAGAACAGAGATTAAGGAGATGGGTAATAGGGAGACAGATTGCTGGAGCTAAGTGAAGCAAAAACTTAAGATTAAGACTATCAGGGCTATCTTCCTTGTGAGGATTAAGGGTAAGCATGGCCTTAAGTGAAGCACAGCCAGAGGGAGATGGAGAAGGTGAGGGAGAGGGAGAGGTAAGAGAGAAGGAAATTGACGGAGAAATGTGGAGGAAGGGGGAGAAAGTGGAGGGAGAAGAAGGGAAAGAGTCAACACAGATTGTGAAGTAAAAGGAAGAGGCAACAGAAGAAGGGTCAGAGATAAGAGAGTTGCCACCTTTAAGAACCAGGAAGGGAGACTAGGTCAGAGAGGAGAAAAGGAAATGGATAATCTTGAATTTGTAGGAGGGATTAATTTTGTTCTAGAGAGTAGATGTAAATTATTCAGACTTTACAGGTCTGATTGCTTTAGTACAGGTGTTGCGAAGATGCTGATAGTTAGCTAAAGCAGCCAGGGAACCACAAATCTTATAGGATCACCAGGCAAGGTCTGTGGTACAGAGGCAAGCAATAACTCAATTGACATCCAAGAAAGATAGAAGCATGTATTCTGGTTTTCCTCAAGGGATGTGTGACGATCCCATTGAGCCATAGATTTGCACTGAAGGTATTGGATGCCATAATTTATATTATTGACTGTAGACAGATCTGCTAGGATGGAGGGAGGACAAGTACAGTGACCTAAAGGACCTGAGATACTGTAGATGAATTTATGGGGCCTTAGGATGATGCATCTTTGCACTCAATAAACCACACAGTGGTCACTGAGGGTATTAGGAAGGATACCTGCATTCACTGTATGGTGGGATGGGATGAGAGGACCCAGTCTGAGAGTAGAGAGAGAGAGAGATTTAAAAATCTAAAATTTAGGTGTGTGAAGTCAGAAATCAATTGATTCAAATGGAGGTATTTATATTTAGAGAGAATTTATTTGCAGAGGACAGTCAAGCTATAGTAAAGTCACCAGGGATAAGAAGCTCACCTCTGGAGGAGTGGGAATAGACAGAGAAAGGGAGCTCAGTAACTAAAGCAGGGGTCATTCCAGGATAACAGTAAACCCCAGCGATAAAGACTGGAATGGAGAAAAGAAGGGAGGGTTTGACGAAAAGCAGCTCATAGCAGCAGGAAGAAGAGACAACAAGCACAGTCACAAATAGGATGCTGTTGGATATGTTAACTGTGACACCACTACCCCCCTCTGTGCAATCCTGCTTTGCTAAGGAATAACCAAGTATAGCTACAGTAGAACCCTGAGCCTTAGTGGAGAGACAAGATTCAGATATGACAAGAGCATTCAGCCATAGATTAAGCATGATAGATTGTTGTTGGTCAATTTTTGGGAGGAGGCTGCAAATGTTTAAATGGGAAACACTTAATCCTTTGGGAAGCAGAACAGGTGGTGTGGTTATAGGCCCAGGGTGTTGTTCCATGTCACCTTCTACCAAAAGCAGGAAGGAAACAAGGATGTTAATGGATATTAATATACTACTTGGAGGAGGGAGGCAAGGGGAGAAGAAGGTGGGAGGATAAGGGAAAATGGGACAGAGGGCACCAGAGAGCTTCAAGGTGAAGCCAAGGAGCTTGAAGGAGTTGGCATGCAGGACACCAGGGGGAATGAGAGAGGGAGGAAAGAAAGGAGGAGGGGAGGGGAGTGTAGGGGTAAGGAGGGGGAAGGTTTAATAGAGAGGGTAAGGGAAAGAGCAGTAGATGGTAAAAGAAAGAATAAGGGGAAAAGAGATGGGAGGAGAGCCAGAGAAGTTAACAGCATAGTGGAAATAAAGTGAAGAAAATTGAAATACATAGGTAGAAATTAAAATGAAGACACAAATACATGGGGAGCACTGTCAAGTGAATCCAGAATGACCAGCTAGGCAGTCTGCTGCATAGATGGCTCCGCAACTTGTGTCTTATAGCTAAATACATCATTCTCTAAAAGTTGTTAAATAAATGTAGCCGTAACCCTTTTTAACAACAGAACAATATGCTGTAAATTCCTAGTGCTGTAAATTCTATGGCAAATATATCAGTATCAGTCTTGTGCTGTGAAAGAGAAAAGCATTATTTCTTTCTGTAAATGAGGGAGTGAAGAGAGGAACAAAAAAAGAAAAAAAAATATTTACCTATCTCCTGGAAGCAGATCAAAGGTAAGTAGCACATCCCCACTGCTGCTGCATAGTCTGTTTATTCCAGTAATGTCCAAATCAAAGAGAAGACTTGGCAAAATTACGGAACACTTTTTTCCAGAGAGAGAAAAAACAGGAAGAATCAAACCCTGCATGTATGCCTCAGCCCGTAGGACTTAACTTTAATTGTGTGCACTCCCTTATCTCCCTTACAGATGGCTCCCGCCTGAGTTAAATCTAACTCTATGTACAATATCCATCCCATTGCCAAATCTTTTGGAACCAGCTGTCATATTAGCAGGCACATTCTTCCTTTGGAAACACTGGCAAATTCTGATACAGCTAAAAAAAACTACCCAAAACAATAGAAACACTGCAACCAATAGCGTGTACATCAGGGTCAAAGGACATCCCTGAAGATGGTGAAAGAATGAATGAAGCTTTCCCCATATCATTATCATCAAAAAGAAGTGCTGCTAAAACAGTTGGTAAGCAAGAAACACAATGTAATGGTAGTGGTGGTGGTGGGGGTGGGGAGGAGGAAGAAATCCTAGGGTTGCTAAACAAATTAATGAGAAACAGAACAATGAAGAAAGGAAAGTAAATGCAAATCCAGAGACTGTGCGTGTACAAGAAGTGATTAGTGAATGGGGCATTGAAATTAGTAATGTAAAATGTAATTGTTTCCTAATGGGACATCAAAAGGCAACTGAAAATCCTGAACTAAACACAAACACTGGCCATGTACCTTCTTCTCACCCCCCCAAAAAAAAACAGAGAACTTAATTCAGATGATGGACATGCTCAGGTGTAATATGCCTGTTGCACTATGCGAAATAAAAACATCTATCAACCTTGTTAATGTCTCTGTTGCCCAGCTCAACATTAAATTTGTATCACCGGGCCACATTTTCAATGGAGCATGCAAGGCTTACATTAAGCCCTGCATCCAGCTGTATTCTTTGGTGCAGCAGCATCTAACACCTTTGCTGCAACTGCACCCGAATTTAATATGTCAAGAGCAGCTGTGACAGTTTACATTACTTATTGCAGCTTGTATCAAACATTTTGTGTAAGCCCCATCAAAAGGGTGCCCAGGATTGCATCAAGCTAGACTAGAAAAAGCTAACCTAACTCATGGCAATTGGTGCACAGGATAGAAAATCACGATCATCAGCCAGGAAAATGTTGCAAGCTCCTTGCACCATATGGTCAGTGCACCCAGGGCTTGTGACATTATGCTGCATTTAAAAATCTGTCCCACTTTCTCTAAGAATTTGAGAACTAGAGACAAGGGTTTCAACCATTGTAGATTCAAAAACCCCAGCTTTAAAAATACAGTCTAATCATTCCAAACAACTCCAACGTTTAAAAAAATCATTGAGCCAGAAGACAGATCAAGAAGAGGAAACTTGGGGCTGAGAAAGATTTTTACTACACTTGAAGGTTTAGGGGATCCCCTCAAGTTCTTTGAAAAAATTTTAACAATAGCAGTGGGACGTAAATACTCAGAAGATAAAATTATACTCTACAGAGCTTATAGAGGGGGCCCAAGATCTGTGCTCCACAATAACCCACTACCATGCACAGTTTATAGTAACTCTCATCCATATCAAGATAAGGAGGTGATACTAAAAAAAATGAGAATGGTGAAAGGATTAAAACATAAAATTTGCGATTTTAATGTCTCCCAGACCTCTCAACAGAGACTGCAGCAAGACAACAGCTGGTTAATCCACTTACTCACTTACTATCATAATGCAGTATACACTTCTCAGTAATCCCTCCAGCAAAAAAATTAGATTTGTTTTACATGGTGGACTGAGAACATTTGATGATCCTAAAGAAACATTTCAGGCTTTTCAGGACTGCTATGTATATTCTAGAGAAAAATATTAAGGTTCCGTGCCAAACGTTCCATGTAGTAAAGATAAACATTCACTGCAGATTTTCTGCCCAATCTATGAAACAGAACCTCAGAATCTGCAACCTCATTTGCACCCCCATGATTACTGATGCTGCTGAATTCTCGCTCATATTGTTGTCACAAGAAACTGCCATAGTGATTCAAAGTGAAGAGAAAGTAAAAGAGACACAATGGGAAAATTCAACTGCTGCAACAAATGGAGATGCAGGAGGAAAATTATAATTAACTTTGGATAAAGGTTAGAAGAATAGTAACAAACAAGCAACACATACATAAAATAGGATTTCTTCAAACTACTAGCTAATTTGAACTAAATGATTTAACTATCATTTTGGAAGCTCATTCTAAAAAGGAGGACTGGTGAAGGGACAGGACTGGTGAAGATGGAGGAGATGATGGATGAACTCAGAGAGAGGAATGGAAACAAAGGGAAGAGGAAGAAGAATATATCCAAAATCATTCTATCAATACTTTTTCTTAATCTGGCATCATGATTACTTTAAATGTACTATAAAATTAATCAAACAAATGGTCCACTACTAATTTCAGTTTTTTCTTTCTCTTTTTCTATTTCTGTACTTTTATTACATGGTTAAGAGGAAAATATTAAATGTAAGTACGCCAAAGAAGTAAAAGAAATCTTTTAAAAATGTTATATCCTTCCAGACAGAACCCATGCTGATGGCATGACAGTTGGGGCAGATCAAAATAATATGCACATAAAAAAAGCCCTGATGTAGCCACATCTAAAAAATACATGGATAAATATCTGAAATCACTACAATAAATCTGTCTAAAGATCTTAATAACAGATACTAGTATAAGTGTACCCTTCCTCGACAATGGGGGGAGCCCAATCGACCAAAGAAGGTGATAACTTCAACATACGAAATTTCTCCTCTTTTTTTCCCCTCCTCTCTCTTTCTTTCTTTTCATCTTTTCTCCTCATCTGTTTCTCTTTTTATCTACTTTCCTTCCAATTATCACCCTAGCTTTCTAACTTGTGGGATAAGCATGGTCCTTTCAATAAAGACGTTTAAATGGACTGATGAATATTGCTTATTGACTTTTAATTGTCCATGTTTGCTTTCATTCTAATGCTAATTCTATACCTTTTAACTTTCACAGGATTATTGCAGTGCAGAAACGAAGAAAGAAAAAACTGGAAGGGGGAGTGGTGAAAAGGAAAAACAAAATATCTATATATATTATAGGGGCATAGTTGTGCCCCTGTAGTTAGGGTTGAGTAGCCTGTTTAATCTTAATCCTCAAATGTTGCAGTTTAGTAACTTTGCAACTAATAAATGAATTTGCCCAAAATTTGGCATGTGCTGTCTGGTGGGGTAGATCTCTTGATGTGGCAAGTTTTATCCCAGTTGGATGTGCAAACTCTGAGATCCAGATAGTGTAAAAAAGTAAATGTCACCACTTTTTGTAGTTTTTTCTTGATTGCCTTGTACCCAGATGGTGTGGAATTTTGGTGTGATTTTGTTATGGTGAAAAGAACTTGGGTAATAGAACTTCTATGCTTTGGTGAAAAAATATTAATCTGTTACAAAGTTATTATTTTTTTAAGTTCCCATTATTTCCTATGGGGAGATAATTTCCCAGGATAGTGGTGAAAAGTTCAACAAAGGATTTGATCTGGAAAGATCAGCCCCTTTTTCTTGAGGGAAAAAATCATTTTTCTTGAGGTGCCATCTTGTTTTTTTTTCCATCAACTAAAAAGTCTGGAAAATACATTAAACTGTTGTCATTTTACAAATCAAACACAATAACCTAGCTAAAGGGATCCCATTTAGCTAGATTCTGATGCTTGTTTTACAAAATTAGGGCCAGAAATACTTTTTCTGGACACCCAATATCCTGAATGCCCAGCTTAGTGAGAGAAGTCTTCCACCGTGTTCTCCGTATGAGAATAGCAGATTTTCTTTAGTTCTGCAGCTGCAGCCGAACTCCTGGTGCTGGCTGCAATGACACTCTAGTGACAGTCCTTATTATCCAATTTTTTTTTTTTATTGTTATTTAATCTGTGATCACCAATCGCTTAATTCTCTGATGGGGGGGTAACTACTTAGAGAATACAGAGTGGGGCACTCATGCTATGGGCTGGAAAGGAGGACAAAATGCTACCTCTGTCTATTAAAGATGATCAGTCTTCCTGGGTGGAATAATTGCTTGCTGAACAGAGAGTCAGAGAGAGACAGCAAAAGACCTGAGTAAGTAGTGGGATATTTACTCATGTACCATTTTGTGCAAGACTGCAGCAAGAAGAACGGCCCTCCTGTCATGTATGACAACAGTCCTTATTATTCATATTTTTTGGCTCTTATTATTCTGCAATTGTTGGCTGCCAGCAGCACTGCTTCATTTGGGGGGGGTGGTAAGGCAGCCATGGAATCCAGAGTCGGGTGCTGTTTGTGGGGCCAGAGAGGAGGAGAAAATCCTATATCTCTATCTATTAAAGACCATCAGTCTGGGTCGGGAGGAGCTGCAGGGGGGTCTAATTGGTTGGAACTTGGTATAGAGTATGAACTTCTGCTGCCATCACCCCACAGAGGTTGGATGTTTACCCTCGCACCTTGCTGGATCAGTTGGGAACCTCTGGGGCTGGTTGAGGGGAAGGGAACAGTATTGGTTGCGTGGGGCCTGCCACTGGCTGAAAATCAGCTAGTATGCCAGAGACACAGACACTTTTAGTACAATCACAGATGCTCTTTTTCTAATTCAATGTCCTGTTCCCAAACATGGTGAGTTACTTTGTGAGCTCCTGTGCTAATCTGCTGAACATAACCATACCTGACACCCATCAGTCACCCTCCCTTATTTTTTTATTTAAATTTATCCCACACGACACCGGGATGTCCACCCTCAATGTCAGATGCTCCCCCAGCCCCTTGCTTAATAAATTGTACTGATATCAATAGGATGCTGGGATGCATAGGCAGGGGCATCACCAGCAGGAAAAGGGAGGTCATAATTCCACTATACAAGACACTAGTGAGGCCCCACCTGGAGTACACTGTACAGTTCTGGAGACCTTACCTACGTAAGGACATAGACAGGGTAGAGAAGGTTAAGAGGAGGGCAACAAAGATGGTGCATGGATTGCATTACAAGTCCTATGAGGACAGGTTGAGGGAATTGACCATGTACTCCCTGGAGGAGAGAAGGGAGAGAGGGGATATGATAGAGACATACAAGTATCTTACAGAGAGGAACAGGGTGCAGGAATACACAATTTTTAAGTGAAAAAGATGTTCCAGGACTAGAGGGCATGGGACGAAGTTGGAGGGAGGATGATTCAGAGGAAACGTGAGGAAGAATTTCTTCACAGAATGGGTGGTGGACAAGTGGAACGCCCTGCTAGAGGAAGTGGTGGGGGCTGAAACAATCACGGGATTTAAGAATGCATGGGATAGACATAAATGAATTCTGGAGGTCAGGGGTAAGAGGCAACAGACTTCTTGGAAAACATAAACTGAACTTACAAGCTCAAATGGGCAGACTGGGTGGGCCATAGGTCCTTGTCTGCTGACACTGTCTATGTATCTATGTATCTATCTATCTATCAGGGGGCCCATTACCTGTGTCAGCATTTGAAAGCCCCCCTAGCAGTGTGGGACACTGAGGAGCCCATCCCAGTGTCCTGAGATAATGCACTAGTACCTGAAATAAGAAGATTGTCCCCAGATGTTTTTTTAACCTGAAACAAAGAAAACAATCCTTCGTCATCACCGCCGACCCCTCCCCCATCCCGACCCTCCTACTGAACACCCACCTCCCCACACCCTCGTTTACCCTATACTTATGAGTCGATGTCAAATTCTGTCATCTTCTGTGAACTGAGATATGTCTGCACTCTTCAAATCTGAACCACAAACTGAAGAATGAAGGTAAGTGCCCTATAATGTATTTCAATGGCATTTTGAACTTATGTTCATAACTTTTCCATTTTTTTTTATTTTTTCACTAAACTTTCAATATGTCCTTTTTGGGACCTCACCTCATGAACACTGGCACTATCATTTCATTAATCAGGCCCAGAAGGTGAGCTTTTGGTTGCTGTGTGCAATCACCTTTCAAGACGGAATAACAACATTTCACCACCAGTGTTCATGAGGTGGGGTCCCAAAAAGGCCATGTTGAAAATTTGGTGAAAAAAGTCCTTACAATGGCTGAGTTATGAGCGTTCATTGAAAATGTTTCTACACATGTGCATAACTTTGGTAATTTTCAATATTTTGACTCCAAATTTTCAACACAACCATTTTTCACACCACCTCATGAACAGTACAGCTGTCTTTTTTTCCACCCTGACCGAAATGTGTTTTCACACCTGTGGTGTAGAATGGCATTTTAGCATGGATTTAAACATTTTCACCTGTTTTGTTTATGAGATAGGATCTTAACAAGACTATGTTGAAAATTTGGGGTCAAAATATGAAAAAAATGACAAAGTTAGGACCATTCATTGCAGTTTCACTATGCACGCTTGTAACTTTGAAAATTTAAAATATTTTGTCCCCAGATTTTCCACATTGCCTTCTTATTACCCCACCTCATATATGTCACAGCTCTCATTTTTCAAATCCTGCCCAGAATGTGTTTTCACAACTGTGGTGTGGAATGGTGTTGTAGTTGTTCATAATTACATTTTGGTGAGGATTCAAAAATTTCCTGTAGCGGGTATGGCTATGCTGACAATTTGGTCGCTGTTGTTCTATAAATGAAAGCACAGGGCACAGATGGCCCTGTGCTTCCCCAGTTACATATATATATACATGCATTAATGGAGGGATGGGATTGCAGAGTCTGAAGGACCCTGTGCTCCCACAGTAAAATAAGGACACTATTACACTATCTCAAAAAGTAAGGAAATAAGTTGCAAAAAACTTCATTAATGCTCCAGTTATGGTCAAAGTGACAAAATGTGGGGAATGAGGCATTAGAGCTTCCAACCCTAACACGCTACCCTCCAAACCAGGCAGGAGAGCAGGTGTGGGGTGTGCCTTGTGCTTTTCAAGCCTAACACATACCCCATTCCATCTGTAAATAAGGTCAGATGTGTAGACTTCATGAGAATGGGGTAAGCGTTAGGCCTGAGAAGCCCAAGGCACCATCCACACCTGCTTTCCTGCCTGGTTTGAGAGGGTGGGGTATTAGGATTGGAAACCCTAATGCCTCATTTCCCAACTTTTGTCACTCAGACCCTAACTGGGGCATTAAGGACGTTTTTTACAACGTATGCATACATACACACACATATAAATATATCTTTTTTTTTCATTGCAAAAAACATCATTAATGCATCAGTTCGGGTTGTCATTACAGTGGCAAAAGTTTGTAAATTAAATGTTAGGGTTACCAACCCTACCCTCACCCCACCCCCACTCTCCAAACACCAACAGGCATCTGAGTACTCCTAAGGGTTGCCGGCACTAACTCTTAACCTATTACATTTGTAAGGAAGCTGAGTGGTATAGTATAGGACAATGAGGTGAGGGTGAGGCCCGCTGACCCCAAGGCACACCCTGATGCCTGTTGGTGTGTGGAGAGTGGGGTTGGGGGAGTAGGGTTGGTAACCCTAACATTGAATTTCCAAACTTTTGTCACTGTAATAACAACCCTAACTGATGCATTAATGACATTTTTTTGCAATGAATTTCCCTTCTCTTTGAGAAAGTGTAATGTTACTCATATGTGGTTGTTGGAGCACAGGGCCCTGTGCTCCCATTATTGCATAATACGATCCAAATGTGGGTACCCATACATATAGAAACATAGCACATGCCTAAAGCCATTCCTGGTAACCCTTGTGCTACAAAAGTTGCAATATCTCAGGAATCGTAGGAACTTTGGAAAAAATCCCTTTGCAGCTGTATTCATGGCCTAGCCAACTCCATGCATGCAAGCTGCACTTACCAAAAAATCTATATCTCGAATCATTTTCGAGATGTAGCTGCCAAAAGGCACCACGTCCGACACAGTGTTATCCTATGAGAAAATTTGCAACTTCAAAGTGCAGTTACTGTGGAACCAGTGTCAATTTCTTCACCACATCAGCAAAGGGCATATCTGTTGGGTAAGGGCTTGCCACCCTGTAAATTTCAACCCAAAAGTCCTAACCATTTTCTTGCTATGAAATGGTAAAGAAATTGTTTTTTGGGGCTGTTTACATACTTTCACTTTCAGATCACATATTTTTCCCCACATGCTATAATAGAAAACTTTAAAGATGAATAACTTTTGAACAGATTAATATTTTTCACCAAACCTTCAAAAGGCACATCTGTACAGAAAAGGTTTGCTACCCTAAAAATTTCAGACCACAACCTCAAGCCATTTCTAAAATCCAGGTGGACAAATAAATGTCAAAAAACACAGATGTTTCTGTTTTTCTCAACACTCTATATCTAAGAAAACACTCAATGAATTCCCACGACATTTGGCAGGTCAAGAGACCTATTCCTAGACATTATGCATGCCAACTTTCATGCACATTTGATGAATGATTCCAAAGTTATTAATGTTCTCAAATGCGGGTTTTACATAACATTTACCTTATGTTATCTTATGGGAAAATTTGCAACTTCGGAGTGCTGTAACTGTGGAACTGGTGTCCATTTCTTCACCAAACCAGCACAAATCCATTGAATGGTTCCAAAGTTAATGTTTAACAATTCAGGTTTAACATAGAAGCTACCTTTCAACCTAACTATACTGGCAGTACAGTGCCAGTATTTTATATATATATATATATATATATATATATATATATATATATATATCTATATACTGTATATATGTAAATAGTGTTGAGGCACGGATGTGCCCCAATACAGTAGTTAGGGTTGAGTAGCTTGTTTAATGTTAAACCTCAAATTTTGTGCTTTAATAATGTTGTAACTGATCCATGTATTGGCACAAAATGTGGTATGCACTGTCCTGTGGGGTAGATCTCTTGAAGTGGTAAGTCTTGTTCTGGTTGGATGTGCAGATTCTGAGATCCAGATAGTGTGAAAAAGGTAAAATGTTGCCACTTTTTGCAATTTTTTTCCTCATTGCCTTATGCCCAGATGGTGTGGAATTTTGGTGTGATTTTTTAATGTAGCAAGAACTTGGGTAACAGAACTGTCAGTGTTTGGTGCAAAAATATTAACCTGATGCAAAGTTATTCAGTTTTAAGTTCCTATTATTTCCTATGGGAAGTTCATTTTTCATGATAGAGGTGAAACGTTCAACAAAGGATTTGATCATGTGAAAAAGGATTCATTCTCACAAGACCCATTCCTTTTTCATGAGGAAAAATCCTCTTTCACAAGCCGCCATCTTGTTCTTTTTTTCAGCAACTAAAAACTCTCGAAAATATATTCAAATGTTGTCATTTTTCAAATCAGACACAAGAACCTAACTAAACAGGCCCCATTTAGCTTGATTTTTCTGTTTCTATTTCACAATTAGGGGCAGAAATACTTTCTCTGGGCACCCAAAATCCTTTCTGCCCAGCTTAGCCAGAGGAGCCTTCCACCACGTTCTCTGTATGAGAAAAGTGGATTTTCTTGACATCTACAGCCGCAGCTGAACTTCTGCTGCCAGCTGCATTGTGTGCTGTAAGCCACCCTTGCCCTGGTGTCTACTGGCACCCCCCACTCTCTGATAACCATCTCCCTTATTTTTTGTGTATATATATATATAAATATATATATATATATACTCAAGCTAGAATCTGAATCGTCCAACCTCAGAAAAAGGGAAACAGAGATATTTGAATAGAAACACATACCCAGATGTCTAAATCAATCAAAACAGTTAAATCTGTGTTGTGGATTCTCTTCTCCATTTCATTAATGCAGCCCTGTTTTGCATCACTCTCCAGCCCACAGCTAGATTCTTCAGTGCATTAGATCTCTTAACCATTCCGGTTTCAATGGGGTGCAGTTACAGTGTAAAAAAAAATAAATAGTAAGTCCAAATAAACACCTGCAAACTACTAATTCAAGATTAGGAGTTAAACGTAGACCTCCCAGCACTTTGGAATCACCAACTTATTTAATGAATAGTCAGTTACACACTTTACTGAACTTGAAAAAATTAAAGAAAAAGTATCACTTGCCCTCACTACATCTCTCAACTAGGCATAATCTCGGGACCTTGGGGGGATGGGGCTTTGGCTAGTAGTCCGTTGTTCTAATGGGACTGAGTCTGGTCTCTGTTTTGCTGTATTTATTCTCAAATGATCATAGCAGCTTTCTGATGTCAGGCATTGCTGACTCACGCTATTGCTGCCATTATTGTTCATAATGACTATTTTCTTAATTGTCCAGCTATTAATATTATGCTTAAATGAAAAATGCTGACTGTGGCATAAATGCTCTTTTTTAAACTAAACAGATCAAGGCCAGCACTGGAGTGATCAGGAGGGGGAATCAGTGTCAGAGGGTGGGGAATTCTTTTTTTATCATGAAAGATTTTATTGAGATTTTAACTTAACAAATATGTCTGTGATAACAACAATAATTAGGAAACAAAAACATGGACATCTAAAATACAAGGAACAGGAAA